>BLSH010016839.1:296939-312377 GCA_018402905.1 Glandirana rugosa | reverse complement strand
CACACCGACAAAGTTCTACGTGTTATTCCTCCGTGAACTTCTTTCTACCCGACGTACCAGCTCAGCGGTCTTCTTTCGATAATGATACGTTTACGGTGTTTCATAGGACGAATGTTATGCGGTTTGTCGTGTCTGTGTTCGGAATTTGGAAGACCGTGTTTCAGTACACTACTCTGGTTTTAACTCGAAAAACCGGTGTTGGTATTTGCGATGTAAACCTTTCCTCAGTTGTTCCGGACACTTTGGGCCTCCACCTAACGACTACAAAACCCCAACACACTCGATGTTTCCGTGTCCTTTAAACCAGTTTTAACTACCGTTCTACTTACGTCATCCTCCAGTATTTTTTGATAACATACTGCATTCATCTTGCCATCAATTTTGACCAAATTTCCTGTGCCTTTGTAGCTCACACAACCCCAAAACATCAGCAATCCACCTCCGGGTTTCACAGGCCTTGTTGACTCCTTTCCAAATGTAGCGTTTATGGTTGTGGCCAAAAAGCTCAATTTTGGTCTCATCACATGACTTTGTGCCAGAAGGTTTAAGGCTTGTGTCTGTGCTGTTTGGCGTATTGTAAGCAGGATACTTTGTGGCATTTGCATAGTAATAGCTTTCTTCTGGCGACTCGACCATGCAGCCCATCTTTCTTCAAGTGCCTCCTTATTGTGCATCTTGAAACAGCCACACCACGTTTTCAGAGAGTCCTAAAGTTATTTGTGGGTTTTTCTTTGCATCCCAAACAATTTTCCTGGCAGTTGTGGCTGAAATTTTAGTTGGACTTGATTAGAGTTTGAACAGTGCTGATTGGTATTCTCAATTCCTTGGATATCTTTTTATATCTCTTTTCTGTTTTATACAGTTCACCTACCTTTTCCCGCAGATTCTTTGACAATTCTTTTGCTTTCCCCATGACTCAGAATCCAGAAACATCAGTACAGCACTGGATGAAAGATGCAAGGGTCTGTCAGGAGTCCAGAAACTCATTGACCTTTTATGCACACACACTAATTACAAGCAAACAGATCACAGGTGAAGATGGTTACCTTTAATATCCATTCAAACCCCTTTGTGTCAACTTGTGTGCATGTTATCAGGATAAAATCACAAGGGTATGTAAACTTTTGATCAGGGTCATTTGGGTAGTTTCTGTTGTCATTATGATTTAAAAAGAGTAAACGCATAACCGACTACTACAGCCCTGACGCCATGAACACGGTTCAAGATGGAGACAGCACAGGGACTGGCCGGATTTCACCACATGACCACTCGGGCATCAAAACGGACTCCTCCACTCCCCCACGAAGCGGCGGTGTATCAGTCGGCCTTGAGGACAGCAGAGGAGAGGGCATGGACACGGTACCTGCACCAGAACCCTCACCTGATTCACATCCCTCAGAAAGAAAGTTATCATAATAGTAACATAAATTGGGTCACCGATGTGATCCAAGGATGCAAACATCATAATTGATAAGACAAAGTATTGAGATATTAGGAATATAAATAGGTTTCCCATCCATCAATTTAATGTGTAATAATTAAATGCCTATTACAAACTGCATGGCCCATGACCTAAACTCGATAGGATACAAGTGTGCAGTGAGGGGGATTTGGGACTTTATATGAAGGATGTGGTGGTCAAAATATGGCATTGATGGATATTTATAGACAGAAGTAACAATATATTTTATTCATACAAGTTATCATAATATTAAAATACATTGAGTCACAGATGTGATCCAAGGAAGCAAACATCATAATTGATAAGACAGAGTATTGAGATATTAGGAATATAAATAGGTTCTCCATCCATCAATTTATGTGTAATAATTAAATGCATATTACAAACTGCATGGCCCATGACCTAAACTCGATGGGATCTCGAAAGGTCTGACAGAGTTGCCAGGGTTGTCCTGTAGGGCCACAGACAATATGGCAACAAGATGTTTGTACAAACAAAAAATGTCTCTTTTGCATGGTAAAGGCTACAACCAAAAAATATATAAATGATGGGGTATATAGTCTCATTCTATGAGATAGACAAACATGATTCTTTTATTAAGCCCGAGAAGTAAATTAATTAAAACATTTTTATAAATTTTTTTTGTTAAGGTACCATAAAAGTCTTTTTTGGTTTGGAATAGATATGCTTTATTTATTTTTTTAAAAATCTTTTAACACTTTTTTATTCTTCCTGGATCTAGACGAGGCCAAAGAAAATCTTGTTTGGTCCTTTCCATGCATGTCTAAAGCAATAGATCACTTATAAAAGTGAGTTATTGCTCACTGCTATTAGAAAATCTTACTACTACAATGATTTTGTACATTAGATATAGACCAGGCAGAGCTGGATCAACCCTGTTCTACTTCAAGGTTTTTGCTGAAGTTCACAAGATGTCACAGATAATATCACAGCACTTGCCCTTTAAACACATCGTATTGGAACTTTGCTGCTATCAAGTTTTCTTATTGATCTTTCTATATCAGGAGTGCAAGCCTAGCTGATCATTTCATCTCCTGAGCTTAATGCTGACCCAGACTATAGCTGAAAACTGGTAGTTGCAGCAATAAATCCCACCAGGACATAACAAAGCCATTATGAAAGGAGAGCATCTTAAAATGGTGCACCTGGTAAGTGGTTAATAAATACAGTGTATAAGTGGCTAATACTTGTACTTTGCAGTGCCAAAACCTGACTTAAAATGCTACCAGTGAAATTTGCATGTTTGCCATCTATGCATGAGTTTGCATCAATCTCTTGCATCTATTCCAGTTTTTTTTTCCACAAGAAAATACATGCCAGTAGGCTAACTGGTATTTGGTCAGATGTGACATATAATGCTCATGTGTAAGACTGTTTGAGTATACTAGGTACAGTAAATCATACGCAAATTGGGTAGAAGAAGTTGATGTAAATGTACTCTGTAAACATGTTAGCACTGTACATTCTAATAAACAGCAAATATCAAAGAACCAAGGTTAAACCTGGGTGGCTAAATTCGAACGTGAAAAGGCACATCAAAGAGAAAAAAACGTCCTTTAAAAAAGGGACACCATCCACATTCCAGCACTAAAAAGAATGCAAGAAGAAATGTAAGAAAAAAATAAACAGAAAGAGACATATAGTTAAGTGTATTAAAAGGAATCCAAAAAAATGTTTTTTGTTGGATACAATAGTGACAAAGAGTGGGTAACTGTTAGCAATGGGCCCGATGTTCGAGTAGAACTTCGTACGTTCACCCATTTGCAATAATTAGAACATTATGGGGGGCATGGCTTGTGGCGCACGGTGGCGGATGTGCTTCAAGAGAGCTTTGGAGAACCAGGACACAAGTCAGAGCAATCCGAGCGAAAGAGCACTAGGTGAGGCTAAAACCTTATTCCATCAACTCTCCTTCACTTTCACCTACATTTTGAGCCCAGTATCGAGCCGAACAGACATCAGATCGGGGAACAGAGAGGGTCGTTGTGCAGTCCCCGAGGTCGTGGGCTGCCACACCACTAGATCGCGGCTAAAGTTTACGGCCATTGCCCACACCTTGTCAGCGCAGGAGGTGACATCACTCCATCCAGATCCCCCAGACCCACCAACGGCACTTGTGAGGTGGCCAGACACTACCTGAGTGGCACGGCCTACATGTGGCATGGCCTACATGTGGAACAGTTTATAAGCAGCCTGTAGGAGCTCGTCACCAGACACCCCCATACCTCTACCCCACAAAACTTGGTAGTCCCTCAACCACACTCCTCTACCAGTGCCCTGAACTCCATAGCACTATCTGTGTGGACACTACCGGAATCGAGCATTAGATATCCCCCTCACAGCCGCAACACAAAGCCCAGTAGGCCCTAAGCCGCGGACTAAATTACACTGCCTCCACCGCATCTGGACCACGTAGGCAGCAAGACTACCCTGGACAGTTATCACAAGCCCCTCAAACCCATCAGGGTGGCTGTGAACACTACCAAGGTCTTCTCACAGCCTATAAAGGCCTGAATCCAGACACCCTTTCACTGCTATAACAGACTAAGGGAACTGTGAAACAGATTGGGGTCACCTACAAGTGCAGCCTGACCTCATTACATCTCTGGGACACTTTATTGGGAGCTGTCTGGGACACAATCCTTGCAGTAACCAACTATCTAACTGGGATCTAAACAGCAGCCATCTTAGTACTCACGTACTACCTTGCTCCTCCACCCTTTACTACCTAGTCTGTAAACAACAGCTCTTCTGATACCACCAATACTTACACTACAAACTGACAAGGAGAAATAACCATCTTTGCAATAAGACTGAGAAGGATCAAACCTAATACACCAAAAGCTTATTCCTACAATATAATCTGAAATATCAGATACACTCAGCCTTGAAACCGCATTAGAACTTAAACTTAGCTCTGGGGCACCACATAACCTTGACATATAAGTTGGGACTCACATTTAAGATGGGTAAACCTCAAAAAACGAGCTCACAAACAGGCTCACAAACAAGATACCAACGTTCCCTGGCAGGCTCCTCCTGCCCAGATATTGCAAACATCTTCAAAAACCAAACACAGAAAAGCAGAAACATGCCGGGATCAAAAAACCCATCACAAGAATACACTGATGAAGAGAACTTTGACAATGAATTTCTAGCTGCTTCAGACAGAGCATCGAGAGCCACAGCCAACCATGACCATCCCTGACTTTTGGGGATATGACACAAATAGCAGCAGATATCAAAAAATCCTTCTCGTCTGCAATCACGGATCTTAAAGCAGATATTTTAGTTCTAACTGAACAAATGGCATCTAATGAACAATCAGGGAAACAAAGAGACAAAGATATTAAAAGATTGGAGCAGGTTACACACTCCCTACATCTGATCAACTTGAACAGCCAAATGGAGGATTTGGACAATAGGGGGAGGAGGAAAAATATAAGGATAGGAGGCACTTTTGGAGGACCGTGACGGAACGGGATGTGAGTAGGTGTGGCCGATCTCCTGCTTCGCTCCGAGAGATCCTGGAAGGCATGATGTTATGGAGAGCCTGGGCTTGTGCCTGTGCAAAGTAAAATTCTGATCGGGAGGAAGAGCCACGGAGCCCAGGGTCGGGAGAAGACTCGGGAAGGGGGACAGCGGATGCCGCGAGGAGCTCCTTGCCGACAAAGGTGCCAGTCGGTGCCGCAACAAAAAACAGACGGCACTCGTGGGATGGTGGGAGCGCCCACTGAGAGCAGTTACCAAAGAAAGGCAGTTAAGAGGCTCAGGACGCAGCCAAGCAGATGGACTATGGTAAGACAAGCGGAGGGAATGGGACTTCTTTAACCGAGCTGACGCTGGAGGAAGTGCAGTGAGAGGGCACCAAACACAGGTGCATAAGAACATTAGAGTACATGGTTAAAGGAGATGTGACAAGGTGAGAGCGAGTGGCTGTTTTTTTTGTTTTTCTGCTGTCTGCTGTCTTGAGAACCTAGCTTGGACGTGTAGAATACAGGTTACAGAGCAGTGAATCTCTAAGGTGTGCACCAACCAGATCCACAGTACTTGACTTTAAATAACATTAAGGCTAATATAAGGCGGGATAAGGAAATTAGATTGCACACTGTTCTGTGTTGCCTATTTTAAAGCATTGCCTACAAAAAAAAACAGCCTAAAACACTGCGGCACTTTTGTAGGCAGTATCATATGAAAGGAGAGTGAGAACTTTGGCGGTAAGTTAACGCTTCTTATAAACAGCCACATTTATCCATTGCATATAGACCCTATGAATGGGGGTAGGGGGAAGGGAAGAGGAACAGAGGATTTTCTTTTTAAGTTAATTACAATATTGAAAGGGGAGCAAAGAACTCCAGCCTTCTTTTGGCAGTGTCTGAACGCACTAAGGTTGGAAGTTGAAACATAGTTTATGGCACTATACAATTGACTTGAGTGGCCACAGACCACAAAGCGCTAGCCAAAACAGTCAGCGCACCGAAGAACTGGGGTGCGAGCACAGAAGCAAAAACAGTCGGCCTCCCCCACAGTCTACATTTGGAGCTAAATTACTTTTTGGGAGGTTCTTTTATTTCTTTCATCTTTCCTTTCCCTTCCTCCCCAGCATGGATGTGTTGTTTAAGTAAGGAAACCCGCCAACAAGAGCAGTATTTAATTATACTGAGCGAGGCGAAAATTGTCTGTATCCAGTCAAGCAACACTGTACTATTGGCGGTGCTTTTAGAGTGCTACTATAGTGTAGACAACCTAGAGATTGCAGGAGTAAACGCAACAAGGCACAAGACGCCTCCCACACTTGTCCCATTTCTCTCTCTCGGATCAAGCAGTTCTAAAGTGCAATATATTTTTCAGGAGTGGGAAAGGGGGCAAAAAAAAGAGAAAAGGAAAATGGTGTGTCCTATATCCTGAACAGTGGGGTAAGTTGTAGCTTTTGTACTGTACTGCAGCTACAAGAAAAGAGACTAAGAAAGAAGGGAAGAAAGGAAAATATCCTCCTCCCTCTCCAGGAAAAGGAGCAGCCCATATAATTAGGAGGAAATTTAAGGCTAAATAAGGAACATAATTATAGTATCAATCATCAGGTGAATATTTTTGTTTGGGTGGGATTTAGCATCCACGCTAAATCAAGCGAAAAGGGAGTGAAGTGACAATATAATAAGAAACAACATAAAGTATGGTAAAAGACAAAGTAAAGGAGAAGATGAATCAAACAGCTGCTAAGCAGGAAAAATCCACTCATTCCCCAGCAAAGGGGGGGTTGACCCCCGCTGCACAAGCCGAAGCCCAAACGGGCAGTGCCCCAGCCCGGAAGAGCTTAGGAACGGGGTCAAAAATAGAGCAGAAAGGGGATTTAACACAACAAACACCCAAAATAAGTTTTATATAGTTGGTTGATATATCCAAATCTGCACAAAAGAATACAAGGGAAAAGGGGCCGGTGGGGGGCGGGAGGAGGGGAAGAGTGAAAGGTCAAAGAGTGATAGTGAAGTGTTTCAGTCACGATAAAAGCCCGGTAGATGGACCCAAGGAGGGTCGAAAGGGCGAAAAGGGAGAGAATGGCCCCCCACTGCGACCCTACCATGACTTATTTAAGCTATGGGGGGAAGAGGAGGGGGGGAAATGGTGTAAAGGACACAGGTTGATGAACAAAGGTGAGAGGGACAGAAGCACAAACACATTACAAATAAGAGTAAATTTGGCAACAATAATGACATTGGGAAAGAAAATAAGCGCACAACACAGAATCAAGAAAAGTAAAGACACAGCACAAAGAACGTACATTGTAAAAGGATGTAACACGATTGGGTGGCACAAAGAAAAAGAAAGGAAGTATGCAGGCTGAACGGTGGGAGGTATGCTCATGGAATGTAAGAGGTTTAAGCGATAGGAAAAAACGAGGAGCAATTTTTTCAACAGCTAAATTAAATTGAAGCAGCAATAATATGATTACAAGAGACACATCTGGTGAAAGAAACAACCAAACATTTGAAACATAAAAATTACCAGACACAGTATCATTCAACTTACACCCCATATTCCTGTGGAGTAAGTGTAATGATAAAAACAGGGATGTTGTTTACACACAAAGCCGTGAAGGTAGATAATAACGGCCGATATGTATTCCTGCATTGTGCAATAGAAGAAAGAGAATATATAATAGCTAATCTATATGTTCCACCCCCCTTTAAACCTGAACTATTATATAAACTGATTGCATTTATATCAGATAAACCGGGGATTCCGATCCTGGCAGTTGGAGATTTTAATAGTGTTATAAATAAAAGCCTAGATAGGTATCCAAGCAAAAAACAGCACAAAGAGGAGGAAAGAAATATATTAGCCCAAATATTAAGTGAAATGGAATGGAAATATTTATGGAGGTTAAGAAACCCTACAGTACAACAATATTCGTACTTTTCTAAAACTCACAACACCCTGTCAAGAATAGATATTGCAATAGGTAACGATCTATTGGTGGAGCAATTGGACAATATCAGATATATGACCGGAGGGATTTCAGATCACTCACCCTTAATGGTGGAAATAAAACAGAACAAAAGCCGCAAACAAAGAGAGTGGAAGTTAAATCCAAGCTGGCTAGAGCTAATAGGGAATCCTATTAGCTCAAAAAAATAACAGCCCAAATCAAGGAATACATAAACAGAAATGAAGGGACTGCAAAACTGAATACAGTTTGGGATTCCCTTAAGGCGTACTTGAGAGGAATAATGATACAGGAAATAGCTAAAATCAAGAAACAGTCGAGAAAGGAAGAAACAACAGCAATGTTTCGGGCCTCGGAAGCCGAAAAGGCCTATATAGAAGATCCAATGGAAGAGAAAATGTCTGAATGGGTTGAAGAACAAGAAAAATATAAACAAATATTGTTAAACAACGTGGAAAAAAAAGGTTGCTTAGACAAAGGGATTTCTTTGAAGATGGAGAAAAGGTGGGACATTTACTGGCAGTATTGGCCAAAAGCAATAACTCAACTTCAATAATAAACTCAATACAAACAACGGAAGGAAGAATAACAATATATAATCAAGAAATAATAACAGAATTTAAGAAATATTATGAAACTCTTTATAAATCGCAAGGACAAGATGTAGAGACAGAGATAAGGGACTCCTTTCAGAGTATAGAAATCCCACAGCTCTCGGAAGACGATGAAGCGAGACTGGAAGCTCCATTGACAGAACGGGAACTGTGGGAAACTATCAAACAAATGTCAAGTCAGAAAGCGCCAGGACCCGATGGCTTGCCGATAGAAATATACAAAAAGTATGGAGAAGCTCTGGTTCCGATGTTATTGAAGATCTTCAACAGAGCCAGTGAAGAAGGGCAATTGCCGGATACAATGCTGAATTCCACAATTATTGTTTTCCCCAAAGAAGGGAAAGATCCACAGAACCCTTCGTCATACAGACCAATATCCCTGTTAGGAGCTGATGTCAAGATTCTGGCAGGAGTTTTAGCTGCTAGATTGGGGAAAATAATTACAAAGTAATTACCCCGATCAATCAGGCTTTATGCCAGGACGGGCCACTAACACGAATATAAGGAGAGCATATCTTAATATGCAGATGCCAACCTATGAAGGCTCTAGAGCCATATTAGTGCTTGATATTGCTAAAGCGTTCGACACAGTGGAATGGCATTATTTGTGGCAGGCGCTGGCTAGTTTCGGCTTCGGCCCAAGATATATGGGGTGGTAGAAATTATTATATAAGAACCCGAAAGCAAGAGTTAAAATTAACAACCAATGGTCGGAACCCTTTCTGTTAACATGGGGAACGAGGCAAGGGTGCCCATTGTTGCCCATGCTTTTTTCGTTAGTAATAGAGCCATTAGCAATAGCTATAAGGACCTCAGAGAAAATTAAAGGATTCCAGAGAGCTTCCGGGGAGGAGAAAATAGCCCTATATGCAGACGATCTGCTAATGTTCTTGGAAGACTCACACGCTTCTTTGGAAGCCACACTGGAAATAACAAGAAAATATGGGAAAATATCAGGGCTACAAATCAACTGGGAAAAATCAAGTCTCCTACCAATAGATTGGGATAGACCTAGGACCAATAAAGATTATCCAGAAATACCACTGACAGATAAAATTAAGTATCTAGGAGTATATATAACTAAAAAAAAC
This sequence comes from Glandirana rugosa, assembly GCA_018402905.1. Lineage (NCBI taxonomy): Eukaryota > Metazoa > Chordata > Amphibia > Anura > Ranidae > Glandirana > Glandirana rugosa. The sequence continues at coordinate 302,744 of BLSH010016839.1, read as the reverse complement.
AAATCAATATGTTAAAGATAACCTGGAAGGATTAATAAAAACATTTAAGGAAAAGAGCAGAGTGTGGAGGCGTCTGCCGTTGTCAATAACAGGCAGATGCAACTTAATAAAAATGACGTGGCTCCCCCAGCTCCTATATATCCTGCAGAACTCACCTGTGTGGATAACCAAAGGATGGCTTCTAAAGGTATAAACAGTATTGAGAGAGCTGATTTGGAGGGGGAAACAAGCCAGGATAAGTCTGTGGGTGTTGCAGGGTCCCAAAGGTATGGGGGGCTTGGCAGTACCCCATCCATGGTGTTATTTTTTAGCTGCGCAAGTGGTGCATTTGAGAGGCTGCAACACAGCAGAGGGTGGAGATATAAATATGCGATTGATAGTAAAAGAAACAAAACACAAATCAGGAATAGAGGCTTTAGAAGCGGGTCATTAGAGATGAGCGAACTTCTAGAAGTCCGGGTTCTGCTGGTTCGGCCGAACTTTGGGACAAAGTCCGGGTTCGGGTCCGGACAGAACCCGAACTTTGTCCCGGACCCCGAACCCCATACCCCATTGAAATCAATGGGGACACTGACTTTTAGGCACAAAAATGGCTGTAAAATAGTCCTGGAAGGTCCTAGAGGTCTGCAAAAGGAAGGAAATGGGGGTAAGGGTGGGAGAAGTGCCCTACAAAGAAATGGGGACAGGGAAATAACTTTAAATATTTAAAAAAAAATAAAAACATAAAAAAAGCAAAAATGGAGATCATCTTCAAAATTGGTCTGAAAAGTATTAATTAATGGTAGAGGCCATAGAACTGTTCTAAAATCATCTTCAAACTGTGTCAAAAAAGTATAAATAAGCCGGGAGAACCCATATCACTGTTCTGGAAAATGTGTGTGTCACTTTAAATGAAACCAGGAATAAGTGCACATCTGTTCTGCAAACTTATTTAAAGTCTGTGTGTCACTTTAAATGAAACCGGAAATAAGTGCACATCTGTTCTGCAAACTTATTTAAAGTCTGTGTGTCGGGGCGTGGCTTGACGGCGCATGTAGGAAGACGTCCAGACAGACCGCTCCGCTGAAAATCCTGCCTTTTATCCTTGGGTGACCGGCTACAGACACCCGCGGACCCGCACAGCTCGGCATTAGACTCACAACAGGACGGAGCCCGTGAGGTGTACCTTTCTCGGCGTGTGGACATGGCTAAAAAGCTCAAAGAAGCCCGCTCCTTCCTGGATCTGACGGGGCAAGATGGCGCCCTGCCGCCACGCACTTCTAAGTCGAAGTACAAAGAAGCTGCCCAGAAACTTTTCTCCCGCAGCACGCTGAAGGGATCCTCGGTGTCGGAAACCCCACACGAACGCAGCACGGGAGGACAGTCAGAGGCAGATGATACCATGCCGTTGGAGACCAACTCGGCCTTACTTACAGAATGGGACACAGTAAGTAATATCTCTGCTTCATCCTCCCCACACCCTATTGTACAAGGCCCTGAACCTACGCTAAGGGACATTATGGAGGCGGTAACGCGGGGCAATACCTCTATAACTGCACTAACGGAGGAGATAAAGGGAGTGAAGGCAGAAGTCTCATATATCTGCCATGATATGCAAAAAATGAGAGAAAGAATGTCAGCAGTGGAGGGGAGAGTGAGTGCGGTGGAAGATGATATAGAGCCTATGAAACGAGATCTATCTCATACAGTGAGGCTTACAGCACATCATGCCTCCAGATTGGAAGATATGGAGAACAGGATGAGGAGATGCAATGTGAGGATAGTGGGGTTGCCTGAAAGAGCCGAGGGCAAAGATCCAGTTACTTTTATCGAAACTTGGCTGACTCACACATTTGGGAGGGGGAGCTTTACCCCTATGTTCTCGGTTGAGAGGGCCCACAGGGTCCCCATGAGGCCTCTAGCTCCAGGACATCCACCACGCACTTTCTTACTGAAACTACTCAACTATAAGGACAGAGACATTATCCTTGCTAGCGCCAGAAAGAAAAAAGATGGTCTAAAGTTTGAAAATACCAAAATTTCAATATATCCGGACTTTTCAATGGAAGTTCAAAAACAAAGAGCCACGTTTACAGAGGTAAAGCGGCGCCTTAGAGCACTTAATATACAATATGCAATGCTCTTTCCCACTAAACTCAGAGTGGTGGCTAAAGGAGAAGTGCATTTTTTTGAAAAACCGTCTGTAGCCATGCAATGGATGGACAGGGAGGAGAGACAATTGAGGGAGAGATCTCCTACTGATCGTGGTGTCATGCAGGCAGTCTAGAAAGTAACCACAACACAATGGATGGGGTATAAAAGTCAGTCACCAACAGCTAACTATGGATTAAGCGGAACAAGAAAGTCTGTGGAAATACCATTTCTGTTAACGTTGTTTCTACAAAAAATTTCTTTTTCTTTTTCCAATACGGAGAAATACAAGTTTGATTTCCTGAGAGGTCAGGAGAACCTGACCAGGAATTGAAGAGTTCCTACTGGTCGCCCCCCGATGGTAGTCCTGTGTGGACTGAGGATGCTACAGAAAATGTTTTTGGAGCTTCCTGGGAAATGTTCGAAGTTTTCGGTTAAATTATCTTTATTCCTTTTTCTTTACTCTTCTCCCTCTCCTGCACAGCATAACGTTGAGGTTAATGAGATGTCCTTCCCTCATGCCCTACTCAAAGGAGGAGGGGTTTACCACCCGGATGGACTGATCTATGATGCTCTTTTCCATTACCAGACTGAGAACTTACTACTAAGAAGCCTTGCTGATTCCAATATATGGAAACATGGAGGGACTCCTGGCCAAGGTACTCTATTGCACTATGCACAACATGGCTTATACGGTGCGTTTGTTGTCCTGGAATATTAGAGGCCTTGGCTCTGCGGTGAAACGCATGGCGGTCTTCAGAAATACCAAGAGACTAAAGGCTACTATGTTTACAGGAGACTCACCTGGCACCTAATACTACACATACACTGTGTTCTGGGCAATTTCAAGCCCAATATCATTCAACGTATTCAACATATGCTAGAGGAGTGAGTGTGTTTGTCAAACGTGGGATACGTTTTACATGCATGAAGGTATATATAGATCCGCAGGGCAGATATGTGTTTTTGTTATGTAAACTATATGGTCTCATGTGTATGTTAGCAGGAGTATATATCCCTCCACCATTCTCAGCGGAAGTACTTAGAACCCTAGCATCAGTGATATCCACTCATCCTGGGGTTCCTTTAATAGCTATAGGAGATTATAATAACATACTGCATACCCAATGGGATAGATTGTCTTACCCTGCAAGAGCTACACAACACACGGGGGGACACACTCCCTTCTCCCGTCTGCTGAAAGAACTTGGGTTGATTGATATATGGAGGTTAAGAAATCCGGAGGCTAGGATGTATTCGTGTCATTCTGCCACGCATAATGGGCTGTCTAGAATAGATATGGGGCTGGGTAATACCAACATTCTCCCATTAATCACCAAATCCCAATATGAACCCAGACAAATTTCAGATCACTCACCCTTATGGGTGGAGTTTGAGATCCCAGGGGAGGCGAAACCCTTTACCTGGAAATTGAATCCATTTTGGCTTGATCTATTCCCAACCCCTGACCCAATAATGGCAGAACTTAAATCCTTCTTTCAAATTAATATGGGTACGGCCCCTCTTGGGGTGGTATGGGATGCAGCTAAAGCATTTTTGCGGGGACAGTTCACATATGCAATCAAAAAGATTCAAACGTCCACAAAGGCGTGGGAAAAAATGGTGATCTCGGAAGTTGGTAGACTGGAAGAACTCTATATTGCAAACCCATCTGAGGATAGCAAACGATCCTGGTTAGCAGCTCAGTCTATGGCAAGGCAGGTTGAAATGCAAATAGCTGAAAATAAAAGATATTTCTTACAACAGAAACATTATGAGGAAGGTGAAAATACAGGGCACATGTTGGCAATGTTGATTAGAAACCAACAAGACACAAATCATGTGGAGGTGCTGGTGGATTCCCGGAGACTCCGCAGGGTCTCTAATCAGGAGATAGTGGGAGAATTTCGGGAGTTCTACTCGGATCTCTATACATCCAAAGTGAGTCCATCAGAGGAAACAATACAAATATTTCTAGATGCATGCCCACTGCCTTGCCTTGATGCAGCTGATGCTGGGGTGCTAGATGGTCCCATAACTGAAGAAGAAATATGAGAGGTCCTAAAACAGGCATCCAAGGGGAAGTCCCCAGGTGTGGACGGACTCCCAGTGGAGGTCTATGGAAAATATGCAGACATATTAGTGCCCATATTGTTGAAAGTATTTAACGAATCTAGGGAGCTGGGAAGGTTACCACAAACGATGAATGAGGCCATTATTGTGGTTCTTCTCAAGCCCGGGAAGGATGCAACGAAGACCGAGTCATATAGACCTATATCCTTGCTGACATCCGATGTTAAGATATTAGCCAAAATCCTGGCATCCCGTCTCAGCAAGGTTATACATAAATTGGTGCATGTTGATCAGTGTGGCTTTATCCCAAATCGTTCAACAGTGCAGAATATTAGGAGGCTTTTCCTGAATATCCAAATACCTACGGATAATACGGGTAACCGAGCAATATTTTCGTTGGACACTGCCAAGGCCTTCGACAGCGTGGAGTGGAGGTATCTGTGGGAGGTCTTGGAGCGTCTTGGGATGGGTAAAAATTTTATCAAGTGGGTGAAAGTGCTTTACGCGTCCCCCAGGGCTCGGGTTAGAGTCAATGGGGAACTCTCTGAGCCGTTTGATTTGCATAGGGGGAAGAGGCAGGGGTGTCCGCTTTCACCCCTGCTTTTCGCCCTAGCTTTGGAACCCTTAGCTGCGAGGATACGTTCATCACCAGCAGTAGTGGGATTCAAACGGGGTAACAACGTAGATGTGGTGTCTATGTACGCGGACGATACATTACTATATCTGGGAGATACTGCCGGATCCCTACGGGAGGTGATGACACTTATCAACACCTTCGGGGGTCTATCGGGATTCTCCATAAATTGGGACAAGTCTGTTCTTATGCCGTTGGATCCGATGCCCGGACCACTGCCAGAGATAGCACAAATGGTGGAGAGGGTCTCCCAATTTAAATATTTGGGAGTAATTGTATCACCTGATCCCAAAGACTATATCAAACTAAATTTGATTCCCATACTACAAAAACTTCGTGAGAAATGCACAACATGGTGTAAACTACCATTGTCAGTGGCAGGAAGAGTGAACTTGATTAAAATGGTTTGGGGACCACAACTTCTGTATCTACTCCACAATTCTCCGGTGTGGATTCCGGGCAGGTGGTTCAGACGGATGGAAACACAATTTTGTGAATTAATATGGAAACGTAAACAGGCCCGCATAAGCTTATCCACATTGCAGAGGAGTAAGGACAGGGCGGGGCTGGCAGTGCCGAATCCCAAACTCTACTTCCTGGCTGCACAGGCGCAGCAGATGGGAGGGTGGGATGTTCTCGACCCTACTGATCCCATTAGAAATATACTCCTATCAGGAGGCAGTACAGATACAGCACTGGCCTGTCTTGAGTCGGGATTTCCCCATGTGCCGCCAACGCTCCCCATAATTAGATTATTGAACAGTGTATGGTCAAATATTAAAAACATCTTAGGGATATGTGGATACTTACCACGCACGATGCTGTGGAGAAATGTACACTATAAAGAAATCAGGAAATTGGAGGGATTTGGCGGCTGGGAGAGATCTGGACTAAGATATGTCTCACAACTAGGTCGGCGGTTTAGGGAGGTTAAAGGACTAAAGAAATATCACATGTAAAGAGGTGTC
>BLSH010016839.1:272798-286495 GCA_018402905.1 Glandirana rugosa | reverse complement strand
GGTTAAGGAGATGAATTACTTGTCACGGACATGCCGTATTAATTGAAAATAACCAGTATAGAATCTCCAGGTTAGCCCGTAACACCTACAGTGACAACTTCTATACTGGAGAACTCAATCTCGATCATTTCTTGTCTTGTCAGACTCTTCCAACCACTATTTCAACAACTCACGTACACCATGCGCCTGGGCTGGCCCTTCCGGGTGGCGCACGCCCATCAGGATAATTTGTCTTTAGTTCATACCTCCCATGACGCCCCTAGGGTACCTAGGTTAATTTACCACAGGTAACTCAAGATCCCAACGTCACCATTCGAGGACACCAGCCTTTAGGTTCCGGGGGTTAGGACCTCTTTAACGCAGCATCAGGAGCTTACCACTGCAACCCTAGAACTCAATGGACACCATTTAATTGGATCCATGGGATCCCCGCAGTACCCTCCATACTTGATTTCTGTTTAATAGGACTACCCGCACGCGGTGGGCCTTCCCGGTCGGGTCCGCGTACCACATGCACTCAACAACTTTATCACCAACCTTCTCAGACTGTTCTGTTCTTTACTAGCTCTAACTCAAGAGGTCATATCTTCAACAGTGACATCCACAATGCCCGATTGGACCTCTAAGATATGACCAATAAAAGTTAATTATGCCGTACAGGCACTGTTCATTAAGTAGAGGAATTGGCTCGACGCCTCCACACCCCTAGGCGCAGCATGATCCCGGTACGGGGTGGCTGGTGTGCAGGCATTGAGACCACTACATCTACGCTACTCCTGAATGCACTTGTATTTGTCTCTGTTATTGTAATACTTATTCTACTGTGAGGTGTGGGGTTACCACACCTCTAACTATCTAAGCTTACTATGTATCCTTGTGAAAAATCCTTTCAATAAAGATCTTTGGAAAAATAAAAAATAATATAAATTTGTGCTAAATAGTACATTTGCATCCAGAATGAGGAGAGATTCAAATAAGGGATGTGGTCGTGGTGCTGCTGGTGCTGCTGGTTTTGGTTGTGTTGGTGAAGCTCCTGTTGCAAGGAGAGGATGTGGTCGATCTGTGCCAGCTACACGCACAAGCGAAACAGCTTCCTCAGGTGCGAGTAGGTGACAGAAACGTTACATGGTAGGCCCGAATGCCGCTCAACGAATGGTACGAACAAGTACAGGCGATAGTAAATTGGGTGGCTGACAATTCCTCCAGTTCCTTCACATTGTCTCCCACCCGGTCCCTTGCTGAAAGCTCAGAGTTGGCACCTGAACCCCATGGCCATCTGTCTTTCACCTCAGCCCCTTGTAAATCAGCCAAGCAGTCTGAGCCCCAAGTCATGCAGCAGTCTCTTATGCTTTTTGATGACTCTGCTGCTGTGCATTCCGTGGGCCATCCACATAGCCCTGCCCCAGAAATGGAAGACATTGAATGCACCGATGCCCAACCACTTCTGTTTCAGGATGAGGACATGGAAACACCACCGCAGCATGTTGCTGATGATGATGAAACTGCTGCGGCTTTCTACAGTGTACAGACTGACAAGGAGGGCAGTGGTGAAGAGTGGGTGGAAGATGATGTGGAGGTCCTAGACCCCACATGGAATGAAGGTCATGCAAGTGACGTGTGCAGTTTGGAGGAAGAGGTGGTGGTCGCACAGAGGCACCAGCACAGCAAAAGAGGAAGCAGGTTGCAAAAGCGGAGCGACCGTCCCCTAGACAGTACGCCTGCTACTACCCATCACAACCAGGGACCTAGCACACCAAAGGCAGCTCAAAGGAGTTCCCTGGTGTGGCAGTTCTTCAGACAATGTGCTGACGACAAGACACGAGTGGTTTGCACGCTGTGCAATCAGAGCCTAAAGCGAGACATAAATGTTCTAAACCTGAGCACAAGGCGTGGCTACGGCATGGAACTGTGAGGACGTCTTTTTCCTGAGCTCCTCCGGAGACCGTTATATAAACTACATTAGCACCGATTTTCACCGTGACCCTGCCTAAGGGAAAGATGGGAAAGAGGACGATTTCTCGCTTCGACCCGGAGGACCCGCTGGACGTGGGAGAACTAGGCCGCTCGCAGCATGGCACAGGCTCCACCCCTCGCCAAAAGCAATCATCGAGGCACAGCTCCCCGGCCTCCTCATGTGGTTCGTTCAGGGCGGAGGGATCTCAGAACCACTCCGAGGTCGCGGCACTGGTGAGCGGCCTCCCTACCAAGCTGGAACTTGCGTCTATGCTCCACAGCCTGGAGCGAGCCATCAAGAAGGAGGTCTCCGCTGTCCGCTCTGACTTGAATCAAGTGCTTGGCAGGGTAGAAGAGACTGAACAGCGTCTTGACTCCCATGCCTCTGCTATACGTGAACTACAGGCCAACACCAGACGCCTGGCCCTCGCTCACAGGATGGCCCTGTATAAGTTGGAGGACCAGGAGAACTGATGCCGTAGGAACAACATATGGATCCGGGGGCTCCCGGAAGCTACCGGAGACGAAGATCTGTTGCCATCGGTTCGAGGCATCTTTAACCAACTATTGGGCAACGCGGCAGATTACCCACTTAAACTTGATAGAGTGCATAGGGCCCTTCGCCCCCGCAACGCGACTCCATCGGCCGTTGCTAGAGACGTAATCTGCAGCGTCCATTATTACGAGGAAAAAGAGCTAATAATGCGGAAGGCGAGGGAAGCCTCGTCCTTGGACTTTGATGGAGCGTCGCTCTCTTTCTATCCGGACCTGGCTAAGGAAACACTGGACCGCCGCAGGACCCTGCGGCCTCTGCTCGAGAAACTGCGTGGCAACTCGATCCAGTACCGTTGGGGCTTCCCGGCCTGTCTCATCGCCTCCAGGGAGGGCCGCACCGCGACTCTTCGCTTCCCAGAAGACCTGGAAAAGTTCTGCTTGGATCTCAACATCACCCCTCCTGAGCTCCCGGGTTGGCAGAAGGACATCCCGCTGACCGAGACCCCAGTGGAGCCCCAGTGGCACAAGGTCTCGAGTAGCCGCCGGTCTAACACTCAGGGATCTGCTCGCAAGCATTGAACCCTGCATTCCTACAGCCGATGTTCCCTGGTTTCTTCAGTTCTACAGTTCTACAGTTCTCCATGGGAATCGCTGGGGAATCGCTGGGTTGGGTATGTTTGAATTTCCTCGAAGCCCTGCCAGCATTCTGGCTAAAACCCCAGTTCCCGGCTCTTAACTTGAGTCTGTGTTCTAACTTTTGTTAACTTTAATTCTCACCCCTCACACCCGGTTCACTTAACAATGTTTGCCTCGTCTCAACCCTGGTCAGGGGTATCAGACTTTTCTCATCCCGGACTTCCAGTACCTCTAACCTCGTGACAGAGACATGGAGGGCCCACCCATACATGGTGTTCAGCAAGTAGTTTTAATTTGTTTTTATTTGTTTCGTTTTACATTATGTTTTTGGTTCATTGAAATGTGCATGTGTAACGCTGGGGGTTGCCCCTTCTTGTTGGTGAGGGTGCCCCTATTGCTGTCCGGGGGCTTGGGGCAGGGCGGGTGGGGCGTGCGGCCTGCTGGTGCGGTGGGGCCGCGGTGGCCGGGGCGGGTTGGGCGTCCACGTGCAGGCAGGGCCGGGGGTGCGTGGGTGGTCGGGCTGTGTCCACCACCGGCCTCGCGTGCATCTGCGGGCCCGCTCGCGGGCGGTTGCCGTGCCCGCGCTGGTGGCTGCGGCTCTGGCGCGCTGGTGGGGTGGCGCACCCTGCTTGGTGGGGTGGCGCACCCTGCTTGGCGGGGTCCTGGCCTCTCAGCCGGCTTTGGGTGCTCTGGCTGCTGGATGGGGGAGCCTGTGACAGGGTGGGCCTTGCCGGGGGACAGTGGCATGGGGTCCGTGGGTCACAGCGCTTGGGAGAGTACCAACGAGTTGCGTATATGAGATGCGCTGCCCCGTGCCGCCGTTCTGCCCGACCCCCTACACGCTCCATGGCTCTGGCGTTGGATACCAGTCTCACTTTATCTGATAAGTGACATAGTTTTATGGTAGAAATCTCCGGGGGAGCTCTCTCTCCCCTATGATGGAGGCGCCCGGGCAAGGAGCTCCTCACTTTTTGGAGGCCCGGTCGCCCCTTGTGTGGCGGGGGCGGCGCGTCTGGGGGACCTGCTGGTGGTCGTGTGGGGGCGGCGCTCCCGCGTTTTGCACGGCATGGATATGCGTGCATGGAAATGTTCTTATCTTTGCTCCTTTGTTTATTCTTAATGCAGTATTAATGACTCTTTTTTTCTTTCTCTTTTCACTCTACCACTCCTTCCTCCCCCTCTCTTTCCCCCCTCTTTTTTTCCCCCCGCATGACTAGGGCAAGGCCTTCGTGGAATGGACAGGTATGGGAGGGTCTTCCTGTGACAGCCATGGTGACAGTTAACCTTATCTCACTTAATACTAGACGCCTGCGCGCCCCAGGTAAGAGGCACAATTTATTTGCATTCATCCAAGAGACCCATCTGACACACACCACTTCAACAAAACTTACCTCGCCTGACTTCCCTAGCTGGTACTATGCCCTATCGGATGTCCGTAAGGCGAAGGGCGTCACCATTGGTGTTCACAGGGGGACCCCCTTTAGCTGTGAATCACAGTTAGTGGATTTAGAGGGTAGATATTTATTCTTGAAGGGCACCCTGGGAGGCACTAAATGCACATTGGCTAATATTTATGCCCCCAACCAGGACCAGGCCTCGTTTATATCATCCACACTATGTAAACTGTCCGACTTTGCCCATGGCTGTCTAATACTAGCCGGGGATTTTAATGTCCCACTGGAACCGGTTATTGACACCTCATCTAGGAAGTCAGCCATCCCACATAAGAAGTTACATTTTATTTGCAAAAGACCACACGATTGCCAACTAATGGACACTTGGAGAATCCTTAATCCAAATGGTAGGGACTATTATTCCTCGGTTCACAGATCCCATTCGAGAATTGATTATATCATGATCGATCACCACCACCTAAATTGGCTCCCATCCTCTCACATTGAGGTCACTACGCTCTCGGATCATGCGCCAATCTGCACCCAGCTATTAGTTCCCTCCATCCCTCTCAGATGTAATAACTGGAAACTTAATGACCACTTGCTGAGCGAGGACATTAAGTCGGTGGAGACGGATCTGCATTCCTATTTTACAGATAATCTGTCCCCTGAGATCCCCCCGGGCACGATCTGGGAGGCCCATAAGGCTTTCATCCGGGGTAAACTAATCGCATTAGGGGCAAGGAAAAAAAAAGAAAAAACTCAACAACAGCAGGCACTCATAAATTAAATAGCCCAATTAGAACGCAAACACAAGCTACTTCACTCTCCAGAGTTCCTACATGAACTCACCCTGAAAAGAGAGGAGCTTAAAGCCCATTACCATTTAGTCCACAAACGCACACAACGCTTTTTTGCCCAACAACACTACGAATGGGGGGATAAACCAAGTAGACAGCTGGCCAGATATCTGCAGAAAAGGAAGTCAGCGACTTTCATATCTCAAATTAAGATCCCAACGGATCGATTAGTATATGAGACATCAGAAATAGCCAGGGAATTCCGCACTTTTTATCAAAAGCTTTACCATGTACGTGACTCGGAAAGTGATTTGAGTCGGGGCACACGGATACAGGCATATCTCACCCAGGCCAACCTCCCTAAGTTATCTGATGCTCTCCTGGCTTCTCTTGAGGCCGATATAGCTTCAGATGAACTGAAGGGAGCGTTGAAATCTATGGCGAAAGGCAAAGTGCCCGGGCCAGATGGCTTCACCGTCACGTATTATCGCACATTCCAAGACACCCTTCTCTCACACTTAGCCAGATACACTAGATCTTTTGCTGAAGGTGTAGTCCCGAGACCAGAGACTTTGCATGCCCATATTAGGGTCTTGCCCAAGCAGGGGAAAGACCCCAGCCTATGCGGCAGTTATAGGCCAATATCTCTATTAAACATTGATGCTAAAGTATATGCTAAGGCTCTGGCTAACTGTCTTCTTCCCCTCATTCCCCAATGGGTGTCTAGTGAACAAACTGGGTTCATACCCGGGAGGGAAGCACGAGATAACGCCCTTCACACCCTCTCCCTGATGGCTCACGTCCGGGCGGTCTCCCAGCCCACTCTGCTACTTTCGACTGACGCCGAAAATGCGTTCGTCAGGGTGGACTGGGAGTACCTAATGGCCACACTAGCCCACCTTGGGATACAGTTGAAAATGCTAAATATGATTAAAGCCCTTTACAGCTCCCCCACCACACAAATACGTATTAATGGCACCCTCAGCGACCCCTTCACCCTGTTTAACGGTACCAGACAGGGTTGCCCCCTATCCCCCATTCTATTTGCCCTATCCCTTGAACCCTTACTAGCAACAATCCGGCTTAACCCCAACATCCACGGTATATCCATTAATAAATTTGAGCACAAATACGCTGCATATGCAGACGATATACTATTCTATATCCAACAACCCACGGTCTCCCTTCCCAATTTATTATTGTCCCTAAAATCCTTTGGATCCATCTCCAACTTTCGAATTAACCTCTCCAAATCAGAAATACTTAATATATCGGTCCCCAAAAAAGTAGCTGATAACTTAAAACCCACCCTCCCCTTTACGTGGCAACCCCGTTCATTGAAATACCTTGGGCTACACCTAACCCCCCTCTATAGCAGACCTATTTTCGGCTAACTTCATTCCCCTTTTAAATTCAATCAAACAGGACCTGAATAGATGGAATCACTTGGCCTGCTCCTGGTTGGGCAGGATCAATGTAGTGAAGATGAATGTGTTGCCCAGGGTGCTCTTCATAATGCAGATGATCCTATATAAAATCCCCCCAGGCTTCTTCTCCTTATTATCTTCGATCATTCTCCGTTTTGTATGGAGAAGGAAACGCTATAGATGCAATTATTCAGGGGGACTTGCCCTACCGGATTTCAAGAAATATCACCTATCGATATTACTACAGAGAATATCTGACTGGAAACACCACGCTGAGTCTAAATTATGGGTCCAACTGGAATGTGATCTAGGTCATGCTGACCCCTTTTCTCAAATCTGGCTACCAAAGGCCCACAGATCACTGACGACACAAGCATCCCCCCTGACCCGATCCACCCTGGATGCATGGGATTCTCTTCACAAAGTGAACGGGTGGCACTACAACTCACCGCTGATACCATTGACGGGTCATACCTTCTTTGCTCCTGGCCAATTAGACCCTCAGTTCCGCTCCTGGCTACCTGACCCCAACGCTCTGTTACACCATGTGACCGTCAGGGGCAATGTTGCTCCCCTAGGAACTTTCTCTCTGTCCCCCACACCAACTTTTATGGACCGTTGGAGATATCTTCAGCTGTCAAGCTTCGTCGGGTCACTTCAGAAACCTGTTCTCTATCTCTGAACTTACTCCGATAGAGGAAATCTTAGCGCTTGACCAACCGCCAACTAACACCATTTCTCTATTCTACAAAGCCCTGACGGAGCTAGGTGGTCACAAACCACCCTTTTTTTTTGAAGGCATGGGAAATGGACTTACAGCAGTCTCTCTCTGATAACCAATGTTCTACGGTTTTACAACTTACCCGTGTCTCCTCCATTGCATCCAAGACAGCTGAAGTCAACTATAAAATGCTGTCCAGGTGGCATCTCACTCCCTCCACCGTTCACAGAATATTTCCGGAATCTTCAGCTTTGTGCTGGAGGGGATGCGGTGCGATTGCCACGCACGGCCACATCTGGTGGCTCTGCCCAAAAATTCAACCCTTCTGGACTTCGGTTCTTCACTGGATGGAGAAAATCCATAGTTTTCCCATTAAACACGACCCCTGGGTCATTCTGTTTCATTGTATAGACGAACCAGTTGGCCGATATAAAAAATCTATGACACCCCATCTCCTAAACGCCGCTGAAGCACTTATTCCACGCCATTGGAAAAAATACACCATTCCCACCATTCAACAATGGCTGGAAATGGTTGATTTTAATTACCATATGGAAGACCTCACTCATTCCCTCAGGGATAAGGCCTCATTAGCTAACAAGATATGGGCCGGCTGGTTCGCCTTTAAATTCTCGTCTGAGTACTCTAATTTGAAGTCCTTGTAAGGTATTTGTTTGCTCGTAGATAGAAGTGTAACATATGGAGGTCCTATTGCCCTGGTCACGCACTCCCCCCCCTCACCCCCCCCTTTTTCCTTTTTCTGCTCCTTTCCTTACCCCCTCCTTTCTCATCACCCCCCCCCCCTTCCCACTACACTCCTTTTTCTATTTTCACCCCTCTTCTGGAGACTCTATTTTCCTCCTTACACTTTATTTCTCTTTTCTAACCCATTCCTTTAATACTATCCATTATCTTATCATATCTTACTATGCTCTTATTGTTATGCCTTGCAAGGATGTAGAGAACCGTTATCTGGTCAATAACTCCGACAGTGGAGGCACACGTGCTTGTTAACATATGTATGCTAATTAAGCCTCTGATAAAAAACGTCCTAGTTTTGATTTGAATGTATGTTTATCCCTTGTTTTGTTAAGCTTCGGATATTTGTATTCAATAAAAATATATTAAACTAAACCTGAGCACAACCTGCATGACCAGGCATCTACATGCAAAGCACAAGCTGCAGTGGAATAAGCACCTCAAAATCCAAGAAAGGTCTTGGGCTCCTCCTGCTTTGTCTTCTGCTGCTGCCTCGGCCTCTTCTTCCACCTCTATAGTGCCAGTGTCACCTGCCACCCAGCAAACAGACTATGTGACAGCAACGCCACCATGTCCGCCACCGTCCCCAAGCATTTCCACACCATGGTCCCATGGAAGCTCACAGCTGTCCATCTCCCAAACACTGGGGAGAAAGAGGAAGTATGCCCCTAACCACTCGCGATCCCTGGCCCTGAATGCCAGCATTTCAAAATTTCTGGCCTTTGAAATGCTGTCATTCTGTCTGGTGGACACGGACAGTTTTAAAAACCCGATATCGGTGGCTGTCCCACGGTACGTGGTTCCCAGCCGCCACTACTTTTCCAGGTGAGCCATCCCTTCCCTGCACAAACAAGTCAGGGATAAGATCAAGTGTGCACTGCGCAACGCTATCTGTGGCAAGGTCCACATAACCACTGATATGTGAACCAGTAAGCACGGGCAGGGACACTATATCTCACTAACTGCACACTGGGCAAATGTAGTGGCGGGTTGGCCTGAGGCGGATAGCAGTTTGGCCCATGTCCTTCTGCCACCGAAGATTGCAGGGCATTTCTCTGTGCCTCCTGTTGCCTCCTACTTCACTTCCTCCTCCTCTACCACCTCCTCATCCGGTCAGCGTAACACCTTCACCACCAACTTCAGCAAATCCAGGGGAAACGACAGCAGGCTGTTTTAAAACTGATATGTTTGAGGGATAAACCCCACACTGCGCAGGAGCTGTGGACGGGCATTGAACATCAGACCGATGAGTGGTTGTTGCTACTGAGCCTCAAGCCCAGCCTGGTGGTGTGCGATAATGGGCGAAATCTCATAGCAGCTCTGGGCCTAGCCGGTTTATTGCACATCCCTTGCCTGTAGGGTTGCCACATCATCCCTTTTATCCAGGAAACATATGAATTACACAGGTTCTGAGGCTAATTTAATGCAGATAAGGCACCAAGTGAGTTTAATTACCACCTTAATCAACCCAGAACCTGTGTAATTAGTATGTGTCCTGGATTAAAGGGATGATGTGGCAACCCTACTTGCCTGGCGCATGTGCTGAATTCGGTGGTGCAGAAATTTCTAAAAAACTACCTGGATATGTCAGAGCTGCTGCAGAAAGTGAGGGCCGTCTGTGCGTGCTTTCGGCGTTCTCACCCTGCTGCTGCTCACCTGTCACCTGGAACTCCACCTTGCACATGCTGGAGAGACTGTGTGAGCAGCAGCAGGCAATAGTGGAGTTTCAGCTGCAGCACGCACGGGTCAGTCGCTCTGTGGAACAGCAACACTTCACCACCAACGAGTGGGCCTCCATGCGAGACCTGTGTAGCGTATTGCGGTGTTTTGAGTACTCCACCAACATGGCCAGTGCCGATGATGCTGTTCTCAGCGTTACTATACCACTTCTATGTCTCCTTGAAAAAACACTTTGGGGAGGAAGAGGGGTCATTTCCACGGTTATCAGGCCAGTCATTCGCAAGTGGCTCGGAGGGTGGGTTCCTGCACCAGCATAGGCCAGGTCCAAAATATTCAAGCCAGGGCACAGTTCTGGAGGACGAGGAGGATGAGGAAGATGAGGAGGAGGAGGAATTGCAGCAGGGTGGCACCCAACGCAGCTCGTGGGCATCACTGGAGCGTGGCTGGGGGGATACAGAGGACACAGATGATATACCTCCCACAGAGGACAGCTTGTCTTTGCCTGTGGGCAGCCTGGCACACATGGCCGACTACATGCTGCAGTGCCTGCGCAATGACAGCCGAGTTGCCCAGCTATGTTTGCAGCCTTTGTATCTGCTTCTAGCTCAGAAAGAACACTATAGGGGTTATGTAGTGTCAAACCAAAAGCTACATGTTTATGGTCCACAGGCCTTACTCTTCCAGACCCAACAGTTGTCCACACTGCCCTTCTCCTGCGCAGTCTTTGAGGAAGAGGTGGATTATTACAGGGCAGCTCAACACAACAAACTGGCTTAGACAACCTCCTGATCTCAGACTGCAGAGCACAAACCAAGGAATTTAGACAGACAATGTCCTCACGTAGACTAGAAACCTGCATACAAATGGGACAGCATCCCAGCTTCCACAAAGCACCACGAAAAATAAATGCCAAACAAGTATTGCATTGAACTAAACCAAACATCTTTAAAGAGAGATTTACTTAAATTCAAACACAGGCACTAATCAAATAGAGTTGTCTGTACCTTGTGCAGAATAAACATTTAGACCGGACTCACACAGCCATTCATATACTTCTTTTTTTGAATAGGCCTCAATACAAAAAAAAAACATTTTGGCTACCTCCTCCTACTCCTCTACCACCGCCACTTCCACCTACACTACCACGGTCACGGCCTAGTCAACCTCTAGGCTCCTACTCCACATCCACCCCCCTTCCCTTTTTTTTACTTGATTTTAATTTATTTTCCCTATCCCCATTTATTTGTAGGGCACTTGCCCTAGTTTAAAGATGATTTTAGAACAGTTATATGGCTTCTACCGTTAATTAATACTTTTCAGACACAGTTTGAAGATGATCCACATTCACCTCCATTTTTGCTTTTTTTATGTTTTTATTTTTTTAAAAATATTTAAAGTTATTTCCCTGTCCCCATTTTTTTGTAGGGCACTTGCCCTACCCTTACCCCCATTTTACTTCCTTTTGCAGCCCTCTAGGGCTTTCCAGGACTTTGTTACAGCCATTTTTGTGCCTAAAAGTTTGGGTCCCCATTGATTTCAATGGGGTTCGTTGTCCGTGCGATCGTTCGGGTTCCGTCCAGACACGGACCCGGACTTTGTCCCGAAGTTCGGACGGACCAGCAGAACCCGAACTTCCAGAGGTTCGCTCAACTCTACTTATCACCCATCACCTCAAAAAATAGGAGAGCAATAAAACCACTACTGGAAATTCTAAAAGAGAAAAAATATCCCCTACATGTGGAAATGCCCCTAGGCCATTTCAAATTACCATAGATGGAAAACGGGTACTCCTTCGTACTCCAGATGACATCCCTCCATTTTGTGAGGCAATCCAAAGTGAAATAATTGATCTGCCCAAATAGTATCAACAGTTTCGCTTACCCCCACAAACACTACTAATGGGGCACTCACCACAAAACTCCCGTCACAAATCACCTTATTCCAAAGGGGGGAAAAAACAAAAATACAACGAATGCCAAAATGTTGGCACACCTGCTTCCAAATCACAAAGAATTAGAGATGGCAGACTCCTAAGCTAAATTTGGGATGCTAACAACCCACTACGTTCCTTCAAGAGAAGTCCACTGTCACCAGCCCTCCCATTCCAATGTTGGGACCCTTTGACCAAAAAAACAACAACTTAACAACGTTTCAATCAGCATATGCTAAAACTCCATGTGTTCCAATAACTTTATCAAGTTTGTGATGTTTGTGTAATCCTGTTTTTTTTCTACAGATTATTGCCTTATACTAGAGACACCTACAGTAACTACCCTCTACCTTCCATAACGATATTTCTTGAACACCATAAAATCAAGGAAGGTGAAAAAACAGAACTATTGTTAGTATGGGCCCATAGTGCAGTCCCATGTTGGGGAACTCCTTGAAGGATACGTACAACTTGAATGTGATTCTTACAGTTCATAGGATAAGAATCTTTTACACCGCTCCAGTGGAGGTGTCTTGTCCATATTAATCATAACCTATTCAAATCTCATAATAGTCTTACTAATATAGAAACCAAATATTGGTTTCAAAATTATTAACAATTTATTAACAAACATGCTCATGAACGAGACCTAATAAAAAAGAAATTAGGGACGAGATGCTTGCAGTGGTAGTGGCCTTGTTTAGATCTTTAAAACACTATAAACCCTGCACCTCTTCAAGGTTACTAAAACGTTACTTTAATACCTAGACCGACCACTTCATTCTAAACCCCAGCCCAAACAGGCAATCAAATATAAAACCCCTTCCTGGTTGTTTGGTAACCCCCTTCCACATGCGTTAAAATTGACTAAACCCAGTAAAAGTAATAATCAGTTGTCTACCCAATCACTATCCATTCCCCGCTGGGAAATTTCTTCCATTCACCCCGAAAAGGAAAATCCTCTTTAGCTTCATTCCATAACCTTTCACAAATTCACAACCTACCACAAACTAACATGTCTCTGACTGCTGCCGGTCAGCAACAGAGATAGTGATACACAGAGAACCCTTACCCATCCCTGTACCCCTCCTCCCCATCAACTCACCCTCCCCCCCCCCCTTTCCCTTATTCCCAAAACTCCAAGCAAACAATTAATACTAAACATGGCATACTCCAATTTGGGGGAAAACTCCACGATTGTTTCACACAATGTTAATGGTCTTGGAACACTGGAAAAAAGACATCCCCAAATAATTTTCTTACAAGAGACACATTTTAAAGGAACAGCAATACCAAAAATGACAAATACTTTTATTAATAAAGCCTACCATGCCACTAACCCTCTTGCAAAAACAAAAGAAGTGTTGATCCTCCTGAGCAAAGACTATACATTTCAGACAGAACAATCATTTGCTGACCCCAAGGGCAGATATTTATTTCTAAAAGGTTCAATATCAGGTACCCCAACAACTTTAGCAAATGTCTACTTTCCAAATAAAGCACACACTTCTTTCTGTCAAAAATAGAGTTGATCGGATGTTCGAATTCGTCGGGTTTGGCAGAACCTCGTGAAACCGTTCAGGTTCGGTACCGAACTTGATCCGAACTTGACCCTGGACACCATAACCCATTGAAGTCAATGGTGACCCGAACTTTTGGGCACAAAAATGGCTGTAAAAAAGTAATGGAAAGGGCTAGAAGGCTGCAAAAGGAAGCAAAATGGGGGTAAGAGTAGGACAAGTGCCCTGCAAACAAATGTGGATAGGGAAATAACATAAAATCAACTAAAAAAAATAAAATGGGAGGAGGAGGTGGATGTGGAGTAGGAGCCTAGAGGTTGACTAGGCCATGACCGTGGCAGTGTAGGCGGAAGTGGCGGTGGTGGAGGAGGAGGAAGAGGAG
>BLSH010016839.1:244775-256214 GCA_018402905.1 Glandirana rugosa | reverse complement strand
TGTTCTACAAACGGGGATATCTATTATGTGACCTTGTACTTTTTTTTTACTACCGTATAAATGATTAGGGAAAACTTTATTAAATGTGGATGTCATATAAATATACAGTCTTGTGGTAGAGTGTTTTACTCTTCATGGTTACATTATGACTAAACGTAACTTGGAAAATTACCTTCCTAATTTTGTGGTCTTATATGTTTATGTACTCTCCTCTTTACATATCGATCACAATAAAATCTGTTTGTCATTTAATGACGTGAGATTTGGTTACCAAACATATCTTTTGAATCGAGTATTCTCATACATTAGTTTTTTATACAATCTGACATATAAATATACTGTAGGTGTAAATTATTTCAAAAGGGATTAGTAAATATGCCATCATTTTTTTTTCATGTTCCAGTGTATTATCTATAGGGGCAAACATCTTGTGTGAAGTGTAAAAAGAATAATAAATGCAGACACAAAGCAAAAGCATATACATTTACTAAATGAATTACATATGAATGAAAAGGGTTACATATGAAAAGTTTTGAACATAGAAATGGGTCAAATGACATTGAGAGTTTTTAGAACAATACAGCAGTAGTCTCACACTCTCTTACACTTTGACTGATGATGAATAAAGATGGACCAGGCTATTCTTGATCTATACTCATTGGGGGTTGGGGGGGGGGGTCGGAAGCATTGAATCTGGAAGTCCATATGGACCAGTGTTCATCAAAGGTTTTACATGTCAGTGAGTTGAGTGTTAGGGCTCTTTCTAATAGATAGTTAGTTTGTACTGTGTGCCGTACTTTGGTTATACTCGGGGAATCCCTATTTTTCCATCTTTTTAAGATTGAATTATGAGCTGCTAGTAGAATTTGTGTTACCATGGGTCTCATTCCTATAGGGAATATTTATATTCCCAGGTTGAGGATTGTGAGGCTTGGGTCCGGTTTGCATATGATGCCTGTGATTGAAGATGTTAGTGTGAAGGTTTGTTTCCAAAAGCTAGTTAGACTTGGGCATTCCCATATGATATGTAGGAGATTCCCTACTTTTCCGCACTCTCTCCAGCATTGAGGGGAGAGACCGGGGAAAAGTCTTGCTAATTTGAAGGGGGTATAATACCACCTATGAGTATGTTTCAGCATCATCTCCCAATGGGTGCACCACTTGGAGTATTTATATGTGGCTTGAAAGGCAAGGCGCTATTGGGGTGAGGAGACATTTTTGGCTAAGTCTTTTTCCCATTTTGTCATGGGTGAGATTTTTTGTGGTGTCATTTTGTCTTTCAGTATATTGTAAAATATTGAGATGCCTTTCTTTTTGGGTATTGGGGCTTTTAGAAAGTCCCATATATATGTTTGGACAGGAAGGACATAATTCCTATGCAGGAGAATCGGGTATGTTCTGGGAGTGAGAACTCTTTTTTCAGGGTTTCCCATCTTTTAATTTTAGAGTTGTGGATAAAGTCTTGAATATTGTGGATACCATGTTCATGGAGTGGTGCCGTATATATAAAGGATATTCGAGTTTCTAATACTTTGATAGAGAGCATGGGAAGGGGAATTGCGGATGCTTGCTTTGTGTGGTTAATTAATTTTCTCCAGGCTTGGACTGAGACGGTCATTGTGGGGGATAGTGATGTGATGTCCCATTTTTTCCAACTGTCTAGGAGTATTAGGGAGGTTAAGTTGTTTGTGGGAGCTAGTGACAATTCTATGTCCACCCATAGGGGTCTAGTATTAGGTTTGAACCAGTGTTTCGGTTGGTCCAGTATGGCTGCCTGGTGGTAGTCTTGAATGTCTGCTAGCCCCATGCCTCCCATTGATTTGTGTTTAATTAGATTAGTGCGTGCACACCTGGGTTTTTTGTTGTTCCATATAAATTTGTTTAGGATCTTGTCTAATTGTCTCATGTATTTTTGTGGGACCTGGACTGGGAGCACTCTGAAGTAGTAGAGTAGTTGGGGTAGGATTATCATTTTGAGAGTTGCTGAGCGCCCTGTCCATGTCAGTTCTTTTTGTGCCATTTGTTGAAGAAGGGATTGGGTTTGCTTGATCAGCGGAGTGTAATTTGTAGATGTCAGAGATGCTAAGGAAGCTGTCAGGGTTATCCCCAGGTATGGTATGCCCTTGGAGTTCCATGTGTATGGGAATTGGGCTTAGAGGTGACGTTTTGTGTCAGTTGGGGTATCTACAGTATATCCAATATGAGAGATTTTGTATAATTGACCTTATAATATGATATGGCGCTAAAAGACTCCAAGGTCGAGTATACTTGAGGTAGAGATTTTGAGGGGTTTGTTAGAAACAGAATCACATCATCAGCAAATAGATTTATAACATGAGTCCTATCCTTGAATTGGAATCCTGAGATGTGTGGGTTAGATCTAATGGCGGGGGATAGGGGCAACCCTGTCATGTGCCATTAGTTATGTTGAATACTTTGGACAAGAGCCCAGAGGTGTACACCTGCGCAGTAGGGTTTGAATAAAGGGATAAGATCACATCTTTGATGTATCCCTGAAAACCAAACTTCAGCAATACCTGAGACATGTAGTTCCACTCCACTCTGTTGAACGCCTTCTCTGCATCTGTAGATAGAAGCAGAGAAGGCGTTCCGCATTTTTCCGCGTGATGTATCACATTGAGCATACTCCTTGTGGCGTCCGATGGTTGCCTTCCACGTACAAGCCCCATCTGGTCTTTGGCTATAAGGTCGGGTATTACATTGGATAGTCGGCCTGCAATTAATTTTGCGTAGATTTTTATATCTGAATTAAGGAGCGATATCGGCCTAAATTTTTCAGGGGTAGTTGGGAATTTCTGGGGGGAGGGATGAGGTTTCTACAGCCAGGGAAAAAACTGAGGAGAGAAACGGGGAAACCAGTGGATGAAATATCTTATAGAATTCGTTCTGGAATCCATCTGGGCCTGGTGACTTCCCATTGGGCAAAGAGGCTATGACCTTCTGAATTTCATGGGTGGTAAATGGTGTGTTTAAGCTTTGGAGTTGCGCTTCCGAGAGCCTGGGTAAATTAAGTGCATCTAGGAAGATTTTGATTTTTACAGTGGAGGGTTGTAGCGTGAGGGGGTCGTTTTTGAGATTACATAACTCTCCATAAAAGTCTGGCAATTGGTCCGCAATTGATTGTGGATTTGTGATTTTATTTTTGGTGGTAGGGTGTATCAAGTGGTGGATCCTTGTTTTGGATTGCACCGCTTTCACCCTGTGGGCCAGTAATTTACCTGCTCGGTTAGCGTTAGCATATGTCTTAGTTTTAAGCTTTCTCATATATTTATCGTGTGTCTGCAGAAGAAGCATTCTCAGTTCTTCTCTGAGTTTTTGTAGTGAGGAAGATAAATTTGGTGTTGGATCTGTTTTGTTTTTAAGTTCTAGGTCGTGGATATTTGTTACCAATTTCTTTAGGAAAAGGTCATATCTTCTTTTTAGCTTTGCCCCCTGTTGTATAAGGATCCCTCTCAGATACGCCTTGTGCGCGTTCCATAAAGTGTATGCGTTTTCCACTGAGTCCGTGTTGTTTTAAAAAAATTCTGTAATGTGTTGGGAAATTATTTTGGAGGTTTCAGGGTCTTGTAGTACTGTAGTTTAGTGTTGCAGCATCAGATGGGGGGTTGACCGTGGGGCTCCTTGATCCAAGATAGTTATGATCACTGCATCGTGATCTGACCACGTTATATCATGGACAGATAACGATGATATTTTTTGCAGTAGCCATTTGTCTGATATGAACATATCTATCCGGGAGTATGTACAATGTCTGGGGGAGAAGAACATATAGCCTTTTTCATTGGCATGCTGGCACCTCCAGATATCGTACAACTCCTCGGAGTGTAAAAGTTTGCTCAACAATGGCCTATTTTTAGGAGCGTTAGCAGAGAAATCCATCTGTGGATCAGTTACCAGGTTAAAGTCTCCACATATTAATAAGTTGTCATATTTCCTGTTGGATATGCGCTTTAGTAACCTTTTCAAGAACCTGATTTGCTGTGAGTTTGGCGTGTATATCCCCACTATAGTGTAGGGTTTTGAGTTTATATCGCATAACAAGATGATGAAGCGCCCTCCATCATCTATAATCGAGTCTATGAGATGGAATGTTACAGTGTCTCTGATCGCTAGGAGTACTCCTCTTGCTTTTTTCTCTGGATTGTTTGAAAGGAACACATTTGGAGATTGTTTATGGGAACATTTAGGCATGTTGAGTGAGCAGAAATGGGTCACTTGGACACAGAGAATGTCTACTTGATTCTTTAAGGCCTCCTTCCACATGGTAAATCTTTTAGCCAGGTGATTTAGTCCTTTAGCATTAAGTGACATGCATTTAATAGACATATTGGGTTAAGGTAGAGCGTGTGGAGAGTTTGTGATCACTTACTGCATTTATTGTCCAGCGGGTCCAGGCTCTTCTCTTGCGTTGGGAAAAAGTTCAGGGATGTGTCCACAAGTCTGTATTCATTAACAAGGTGTTGATGGTTGTAGTTCGTGGTGTTGTCCAGCTTCCCAAAGTGTTCCTCAGCTTAGCCGTGTACCATAGAAATGAATAGACAAATAAAAAAGAACAAACAAAGTTCCAAACTAAACATACCGAAAACATTAAGAAATTGGGTCTGTGACCAGATCCGTGAACATGTTGCCATGTTCTGGTGAAATGGAGGGGATTAGGATAGACGTCCTCAGGTGACCGTATCGGGGTTGTTTGCGGTGACGGGTGGTGTGGGGTGGTTGGTTTTTTGGCTGTGCTCTTTTTGGATGAGCGCTTGCGGGATACCACCTGCCACTCTGCTTGTATGTGAGGAGACCTATCAGCCTGTAAGGGATCCGAGTGTGTCTCTAGTAGTATTCCCCACTGCCTTAGGGTCGCGATACCTTCTTCTAAGGAGGTTATAGACTTGTTAGTGACATTGTGTGTTATTGTTAAGGTTGCTGGATATTTCCACTTGTGTGGAATTGAATGACTACGTAGCGCCTTGGTGATGGTGGCTAACTTTATTCTGCGCTGCAGAGTATGTCTGGAAAGATCTGGTAAGATCTGTAATGTTGCATATGGTGCTGGGCCTTGGTCAGGGTCTCGGAAGTTGCTCAAGAGAATTTCTTTCGCTCTGTAAAAATGCAGTCTCAGTAAGATGTCTCTGGGGGTTTCCTCTGGTAAAAATGGTGGTTTGGGTACCCTATGCACCCTGTCTACTGTGAGCTCTAATGCTGAGAGCATGGGTGCTGGGGATGAAAACATGGCCTGCACATACTGGGGAAGCTGTGCAGAGGTTACTGACTCCGGTATACCCCTGATTTTTAGATTTTTTCTTCTGGACCAATCTTCCAGATCAGCCAGTTTGTCCTTGATCCACAAGATGTCTTCCCCATGGGCGCAATGTGCGTCTACCATATTGTTAAAGGCGCTAGAGTATTCTCCCATTGCTCTCTTTATGTGGTCAACTCTGTCCCCAAGCTTGTGTACTTCTTCCTGGCACTGTTTAACAGTACATATCATGTCTTGATGCAAAGATGATCTGAGTGTCATTAACATATCTTTTAGTACAGTGTCGGACACTGGTTGTCCTGTAGTGGGTATGTCAGGAAAGGCGTCACTCATTATAGGCCTCTTAGCGGCCTGTGCCGCGCTCACCTCCATGGTGGGGTCTCCCTGGGTTTCCCCTGGGGAGGCCCTCCAGGCTCTTGTCTTTGCAGGGCTCCTGGTGGTGGGGGTGGAGGCCGCTGATGAGGTGCCGCTGTCTGGCAGGGCCTGCGGGTCTCCCGTTCTGTGTCCCGGGGAGTTGTGCTCTGTGAGTGAGGCTGCGGCCTGCGCACGTCTTCCCGCAGCGGGGGTGCCTCCGCCATGTTGCTGAGGCCTCCCCTGTGCTGCAGGGAAGAAGCTCGTCAGCTTCCCCGGTTGGATGGGCAGACCTTTCCTCCTCCTCGGCATCCCCGGGTGTCTGCGGGATCATCGCTGGTACGGTGGCGGTGTCTGTGAGGCTCCCGTGCTGGTGTCTTTCCCCGATGGTCTGGCGGAGCTCCGGAGTTAAGCGGCCATCACGGAGCTCAGACGCCACGCCCACCCGACCTGGTATGGATTTTAAGGGGAACCTCACCACAAACTTTTTTAAAAAATGGTGTGGGCCCCCCAAAATCCATACCAGACCCTTATCCAAGCATGCAGCCCAGCAGGTCAGAAAAGGAGGGATGCTCACTTGCCCCCCCCCCCTTTTCCTGGCCTGCTGGGCTGCATGCTTGGATAAGGGTCTGGTATTGATTCTGGGGGGCCCCACACCATTTTTTTTCAATTTTGGCATGGGGTTCCCCTTAAAATCCCTACCAGACCAAAGGGCCTAGTATGGATTGGAGGGGACCCCCACGCCATTTAAAAAAAATGTTTTTATTGCAGGCAATCTTTTTTTTTTATTCAGCTGAATTGGATGAATAAACTGGCTGAACTTTTGCTGGGCCTGAACCGTTCACCCAACTCTAAAGTTGAATAGTTAGAGTCCTTATATAATAGAAGTAATTATCCTTTCCCACCCTTTCCCATTTTATAACACAAAACTGTAGCGTTCTAATTTGTGCTTAAAGCATAATTACATCTTCCAGTAAGATGTAAGAATAAAGTTGCCCAAGAGGTGTAAATATAAAAATCGTAGCTTTGAAAAACATATCTTCTCTGTCACTTATCTTCCCTGGCATTCCTTTGCAGACACTCTGATCTGTTGAGCAGCTCCAGTCCTCTTCTGGGTCAAATAATGCCCAGAACTATTCAACCCACTTACTGTAAGCCCAAAGAATTATGTACACATCTTTTTTAAAACATTTAGGATGGGGGGGGGGGGGGTTCTAAGGGAGAGGTGCATTGCCCAGCCTGATGTTGGACTCTATGTTTTTTTTCTTGATGATTGGTTGTTTCTTTGGTTGAGGGTAATACTAGAAATTTTAGGAAATAATACTAATGTAATTATTATTAAGTAGCCTCATCTGCACAAACTCTGACTTTTATGAATTGGTTTATACATCCCTATCCATGGGTAGTATAATACCCAAAGTTGAGACGCTAGCTCATTCACACATTTTAAGATTCTCTGTTGGGTCAGAGCCTCCACATTTTCAGTTTCTTCATTGTTGTCACCGTCCCATAAGCCTCGTACACGCTAGTAGTTTTTTTCATTCAACCCAGCAGGGATGAATGAAAAAAACTGATGGCTCAGAAGGATCTGCTGTACTAACTACCTGATGTTAGTACAGCGATCTCCCCTGCTGTAATATTGTGTTCTGATTTTGTCATAGGTATTTAATAAATGCAAATAGGTAAAACCTTTTTGTCAGAAATTCAAAACTGTTCTGTGTTATCTCAAAAATATTAGTAAACCCTACCAGTTTTTATCTTGGAACTATATGTCAATTATTCCCTACAGTACATTTTGATGAATACAATGGAAGTGGTTGAGAAGTTTATCAAAAGAAACTGGGCAAGGCTCACGCCACTCAGTCTATAAATGTTTTGTGTGTTGTGAGCCCACAATAGGAAATTAAGAGCTGAGTGGATTTCTGGAAGATCACAGGTATCTTTCTGTTCTTTAACCTCCCTGGCGGTATGGTTATGTCAGATTTTTGCATCTCAAAGCGGTACATTTTTCACATAGAAATTTGGCGTTTTATATTGTAGGCCTGTAGTTCTTAGGAATAACTCACTTAAAGAGTACAAACAAGAGTCTAGTAGACATCCCAGGTATGGTAAAGTTTGAAACTATAAAATCATAAATTATAATATAATAAATAACTATAAATATTTATCAAAAATAATCATATAATAATAATAAAAATGTATTCCATAATGTAATCTAGTCAAAAACACTGAAATTTGCTCAGTTGCAGAATTGTCGCTGTCATCACTTTTAGTGTCTGATCACAAATTTCCACACAAATCAGTATCACTCCATTCTGCAAGTGATTCTTATCTACTATTGCTGTTTTCTAGTTGATCAAAAAACGGTTTTGATGTAAAGGGACACTTTTTGGATGCCATGAACATACTCAAGTTTCCAAGCAGAAAAAATGGCATATATAATATAAAAGTGCATGTAGGGCACTGGACAAAGCACTAGGGACAAAAAGATGTGAAATGATTTGATACAGTAATGTAATCTCACAGATTGCAGTGTACTGTATGTGTTATGTGTCTTTCACATTTTGAATTTGCAGCTGGCCTCCGCCCCCATGCGACTCAACGCTCGCAGGGAACGGAGCCTGGCACACAGTACAGCGGGAGGAGGACACAGCCTGCGGACACAACGGGGGGACATCGCAGGATCCTGGCGACAAGGTAAGTAACTTTGCCTGGATCCTGCAATGCAATCCAGAGTGTGGCTTGGGGTTACCGCTTTTGGTAGTGAAGATTAACCCCGAGCCACACTCAGGATTACCATTAAGGAGGCTACAGGGATTAAACATTGGCAAATGTGCATGGTTTGCAGAGATTTATGGTTTATTTTTTTTTTTTTACTTTAACCAATTTATGAACTAACATACAGTATGCAGCATTGAGTAAGTGGGCTTTCTTCCTAGTTGCCTTATACTGTATATGCACTTGTTTGTGCAGAGGAGCATGCTTGATTGTAAGCTCCCAGCACTGATCCCAAGCTGTCATTGACAGCTCATGGTCTTGTTTTAACAATAAGGAGCTGGGGGGAACCAACTCTCAATCATGTGATCATTAAGATTAGCCAATCACGGTGATCACTACTGTGAAGACTCGCTCCAATGCTGTTCCCCTCTGTGAAGAGGGAAAATTAAATTGTATTTCTAAATGAGAAGTCTGTAAAAAAAAGTATCTGTTAAAAAATAAAAATTAAATAGATTGGGGCTTGATGTGTCAGTGAGTAGTGTCAGTGTTAGCATCAGTGTAAATGTCAGTTAGTTTTAGGCCTCATGCACACAGGAAGTTTTTACAGCTGCTTCTAAGGGCATCTGAATTTTTTTACAACTTAAAAACGCCCCTCCATGTTAGCCTATGGCCTCATGCACACACAGGCTTTTAGGACCTGTAAGTGGCATAGGCATTTTTAAGCTCCAAACAAAAAACCCAGGACCAGCTCATTCTGATTAATAGCGCTAGAGAAGTAAAAATGCCTGATGTCGGTAAAAGCTGCTAAATGCGGCTTAATGCTGGATACAGTCACCTTAAGCCTCATCAGGCATATCTCATGCATCTATTCAAAATAAATGGTTCCCTATGGGAGCCCATTGATTTGAATAGAAGTCGCACCAGAAGTCGGATCATGATGATCCAACTTGCGGCGCAACTTGTGTGCTGAGAATCTTGAAAGGGAACCCCCACCAAAATGAAAAAAAAATTGTGTGGGGTTCCCCCCAAGATGATACCAGACCCTTTGGTCTGGTATGGGTTTTAAGGGGAACCCCCTTGCAAAAAAAATGGCGCAAGGGCCCCCCAAGATCCATACCAGACCCTTATCCGAGCATGCAGCCCGCAGGTCAGGAAAGAGGAGGACAAGCAAGTGCCCCCCTCCTGGACCATACCAGTCTGCATGCCCTCAACATGGGGGTGGGTGCTTTTGGGCAGGGGGGGCCCTGCGCCCCCCACCCCAAAGCACCTTGTCCCCATGTTGATGACGACAAGGGCCTCTTCCCAACAACCCTGGCCAGTGGTTGTCTGGGTCTGTGAATGGGAGGCTTATTGGAATCTGGAAGCCCCCTTGAACAAGGGGGCCCCCAGATCTCAGCTCCCACCCTATGTGAATGAGTATGGGGTGCATTGTACCCCTACCCATTCACCCAAAAAAATGTCAATAAATGAAAACACTACACATGTTTTTTTTTTATATCAAATTTTATTGTTTTTTTTGTATGGAAATACAAATCAGTACATAGATAGTATCTATATGATGATAAAGAGGGGGGGGGGGAACAATATTAGAAGGGAAATGTAGAATTCCGGGTCATGAGGATATATAAAATACAGTATATATTTCCAACAAATTTGTGGTAGGGGAGGGAGAGAGGGGGGGGGGGGAGAGGAAGAGGAGAAAGACAGAAGTCACTTGTGAAAATTAAACGACAAGTTAAGGGAGAACCTCTCTATGTACTACCTTAAAAGGTTAGAGAAAAAAAGAAGCCGACCGTAGTTCAACCAGGCCAAGTTCAAATTAGAACATGAGATGTTACTAGTAATTTTAGAAGAAGCTTAAATCTGGATGCATAAGAGAGACCTGAGGTCCCAACTGAGGTTGAGACCTGAGGTCCCAACTTCCACCCCCCCCATCCCCAAAAGCAGGGGGGGAGGGATGGCGTGGGGCCCGATCTGCGTCCAGAGATTGAAGATACATTTTGAAGTTGACATCAGAATAAAATGGTGTAAGAAATATAATAGCCTGGCGTGGTAGAAGAGTAGAGCACTACGGCACATACAGATATTTGGAGGCAAGGTGAGTCTCCTACAGTTGTCTAGACATTAGTGATATTGACTAGGTGGATGAGAGAGATGCGCGATGGGTAGCTTGAGATAATAACTTCTGGAATGTATAGGGAAGTTAAGATAAGTTCAGATTGAAGTCGTTGGTGTAGGTGGGATTCCATGGCGGGGGAGAGTATAGGTGTTGGTATGCTCGTATCACAAGTCATAAAGGTGGGGGGGTGAGTCTTTCCTGCTCTTGTCTGGAGAAGGTAGCTGTGATATAGTTGCCCCAGCGTTGATGTATATATTTTTGAGATCCTTGTTTGTGTGCCCAAAAGTCTAAGATTTCTCTGAAGAGGAGCGAGTTTAGCTGCCGTTGAACCTCTAATGTGGTGGGAGGTAAACTTTGAGTCCAATGGGTCATGATGGTTTTGCGAGCTGCTAATAGGCAGAGGTGGATCCATGGTGGGAAGAGTTTCCCTGGGGTAGCATTGAGGGATCGAGTCGGAGACCCGTCCCCAAAAACCATGAGAGTTGGGTTTAGAGGAACTTCCTGATTCGTGACTTTGTAGATTAGAGACCGGACTTGGGACCAGAAGGAAGCCACTCGAGAGCAGAGCCAGAACCTGTGGAAGAGGGTTGGTTTGTCAATTTTACACCAGGGGAAAAGTTTGGTGCGAGGAGATTCCTCAGATGTGAAGTATGGTATATAGGCTCGGTGCAGGATCTTGAATTGCATTTCCCGCCATGCCTCATTAGTAGTCAGTTTCAGAATCTTGTTATACCCTTTAAGAATGGATTCATGGAGGTTCCCCTCCTGCAGCTCCTTGGTCCAGGCTTTTGAGGAAGAAACCTCCAGGGATTTTGTAAAGAACGGAATGAGGCGCTTATAGATAAGTGAGACATTGATTGATTTATTGTCTACTAGAGTTGAGCGAACCCGGACTGTAAAGTTCGGGTCCGTACCGAACTTTGGGGTGTCCGGGACCCGGACCCGGACCCGGACTTTTCAAAAAAAGTCCGGGTTCGGG
>BLSH010016839.1:214489-225230 GCA_018402905.1 Glandirana rugosa | reverse complement strand
CAGCTGTGCTCTGTTCCTAGGTGTAAGGAGACGGGGTATTTGTCTCTTCTCAGACTTTTTAAGATATTTCTGTGTAGAAATCACTTTTTTACTCAGTTTAAAAGAAGATTATCTTTAAATAATATACCGCATATTTTAGCACAATTTAGGTGATCATACCATGCTCCAAACATTATTTCCATGTACAATTCCCTTGCTTTTACCACGACTAGTTTTTTAGTCAGTCACTGCTGTTTGGGTGCTATAGTGAATTCGATTCTGCAACTATTTTCTCCCTCAGGGCTTTAGTGAATACCTTTTCTGACTATATTTAGTCGTTTTCTAGGGATTTTAGTTGTTTGTGACCATTTGTTCCCCCATGGTGCTATAGTAAATAAACCCCATAGTCTCTTCGAGGAAGGGAAGTAGAACATTTGCCCTATTGATAGAGGAAATGGGTCTCCGGGATGCATGGAGGGAGAGACATGGTGATGAGAAATGTTATTCCTGCCACTCAGCCACACATGACGGTCTTTCTCGAATAGACATGGGTCTGTGTAATGATGCTATGTTGCTGCTTGTACGTGATTCAGCAT
The DNA here is from genome assembly GCA_018402905.1 of Glandirana rugosa. Classification (NCBI taxonomy): domain Eukaryota; kingdom Metazoa; phylum Chordata; class Amphibia; order Anura; family Ranidae; genus Glandirana; species Glandirana rugosa. Next base: position 224,655 of record BLSH010016839.1, on the reverse strand, counting down.
ATGAACCTTGGTTACTCTCAGATCATTCTCCCTTCTGGGTGGCACTGATGGGTACTGGAGCGTCCCCCCGACCGTTGTGGAGGCTAAATCCGTTTTGGCTGACGCTATTTCCATCTGAGGATGATATACTTGGGGAGCTGAGGGAATTCGTCCTCCGCAACGACCGGACGGCTAGTGCTTCCTCGGTATGGGACTCTCTTAAGGCCTTCCTAAGAGGCCTCTTGATTAGGCAGATTACTGGGGTCAAACGTAGGTCTAGAGAATGGGAAGATACTGTGCGGGAGAACCTGCAAGATAGGGAAAGGAAGATGATCACTAATCCTAATCAGCACACTAAGGCGGAGTGGACTGAGGCACACTCGCTCTATAATTCAGTCATTAGGTCAGCTGCTGAAAAGAAACAGTATTTCCTTCAGCAGGAATATTTTGAGGAAGGAGATAATACGGGACATATGTTGGAACTTATTGCTAAATCGCAAAAAGCACGGCCTCTGGGGATATAGTTACATCTACGCCTGACATAACTAGCGCATTTTATAGTTTCTATGCCGACTTATATGACTCCAAAACACAAACTACAGTGGAGGACCTGCAGGGATTCTTGGAAGGCTGCCCTATTCCACGGGTGACAGATGAGGACAGGGCGACATTGAACTCACCGATCACCCTAGAGGAGTTGACTGACGCATTGGCAGGGACTCAGAAGCATAAGGCTCCAGGATCTGATGGTCTGCCGGCAGAGGTATATTCACGGTACGGGGGAGTTCTCTTACCTGTGCTGTTGAAAACCTTTGTCAAAACGGCTAGGGTGGGCAGATGGACGGACACTATGAATGAGGCTGTTATAGTAGTGATACCAAAACCGGGAAAGAATGTTCTCTATCCCGATTCGTATAAGCCCATTTCTTTGTTGAACTTGGATGTGAAATTGATAGCTAGAGTCCTAGCCACCAGGCTATCTAAAGTAATAGGTAAGCTGATTAACCCAGATCAATCAGGGTTCATACCTACTAGATCTACAGCGGATAATATCAGACGGTTATTTCTTAATTTGCAGATTCCCACGGATGACCCAGGGAACAGGGCCATACTCTCGCTGGATGCTACTAAAGCGTTCGACAGCTTGGAGTGGCCCTGCCTCTGGGAGATCCTGGAGAGATTTGGATTGGGTGGGTTAAAACTTTATACTCTGCTCCTACCGCTAGAATTCGAATTAATAATGCATTGTCCCCCCCTATATCTCTGCGCAGGGGCACACGGCAGGGGTGCCCGTTGTCCCCCCTGCTTTTTGCCCTAGTAGTGGAGCCGCAGGCCATTACGGTACGCAATAGGACAGATATAGTCGGATTCCGTAGGGGAGCCATGGAAGATAAAATTTCGCTGTACGCGGATCACGCGCTGTTATATCTCGGTGATACAGATTGTTCCCTTAGAGCGGTGATGCAGCTAATTGTAAACTTTGGTTGATTTTCCGGATTTAGTATTAATTGGTCAAAGTCAATTCTCATGCCTGTAGATCCCTTGCGGACTGCCTTACCGCAAGGTGCGGAACAAATCACGATTGCCGGGTCTTTCAAATATTTGGGATTTATAGTAACCCCGGACCCGAAGGAGTACCTTAGCTTGAATCTAAAACCCTTACTAGCTAGGCAAAAGGATAAATGTCAGACCTGGTGTAAACTTCCCTTATCGGTGGTCGGGAGAGTTAACTTAATAAAGATGGTTTGGGGCCCACAGCTCCTATATATTCTTCACAACTCTCCAATATGGATCCCTAACCGCTGGTTTAGCGTCATAGACACACAGTTTAGAGACCTTATCTGGAAAAAGAAAAAAGCTTGAATTAGTTTATCGTCTTTACAACATGGGAAAGATCGAGGGGGTCTGGCAGTACCCCACTCTAAAACATATTTTCTAGCCTCGCAACTGCAGCAGATAGCAGGATGGGGAAGAGTGGACAGCCCAGATCCCACTGTAAAGTTATTGACTAGGACAAATCCCAGGTTGACAGCAGCCTCCCACTTGGAAATGGATCTTCCGGCTATGCAGACCTCGGACCTGACGGTGGACCTACTTAGGAGGGTGTGGAGGGCGGCTTGGGAGATCTTGAACGTGGACGGACCCCTCTGCTTTACCCCAATTTGGGATAACCCACGTTATCCCGAGTTGAATAAATTGGAGGGCTTCTCTAGTTGGAGGAGTGCAGGTATCTGGTTCTTCTCCCAACTATATGGCACGGAGGGCCTGAGATCTTTTGCACAATGATGTCAGGAGTTTCGCTTATCCCCTGAACAGTTTTACCAATATCTCCAACTCTGCCATGCCCTGCAGATCCAAAAACGAACTGGCAAACTAGTAACTGCAGTATCGCCTCTGCTAGGGGACATTATTAAGACTAAGATTAAAAGAGGACTGATTTCTAAAACATATTCAACACTACTGACGTCAGTACAGAGCCGTACAGAGTTTAGATGCAAGGCACAGTGGGCGGCGGATCTGGGAGAGATAGATGCTGATCAGTGGGACATGGTGCTGGAATCGATCCCGGCGGTATCGGTTTCAGCATCTCACAAGTTATCTCAGTTATTTGTCCTCCACAGAGCATATCGTACACCGGTTAAACTCCATGAATGGGGATTGAGGGAATCACCATTGTGCCTGAAGTGTAGGGTGCATCTGGGAGATTTTATTCATCTGATTTGGAGATGCCCGAAACTTAAACGCTATTGGGAGGAGGTTACGCAGGTTATAACAGAGCTGACTAGGGTACCAGTGTCTTTCACCCCCTTGGTGTGTTTGCTGGGGGCAATTGATATTAAAACATATCAAGTTGGTACATACACTATGATTACAAGGTTGTTATATTTGGCAAGAAATGTAATAGCTAGACACTGGATGGCACCTACGGTCCCAACTAAAGGACAGTGGATAACCTATGTAAACTCCTTGCTATCAAGGGAACAGTTGGCCTACTCCCACAGAGGCTCCCCTCACAAATTTGACTCAATATTGCAAGATTGGTTGGAGGATAACAGACTTGCACCGCCTCAGCTACTTGTGGACAGACTGTTAAGACTCTAACCCATCTAGAGTCGACAATTTTTCCAATTTTAGTTTGTTTTCTTTTTTTGTTTTTCTTTTTTGATCTCGTTACTCTTTAATATGCTGTTCTGGACGTCTGACGGGAATATCATACTAAGACATAATTACACACCCTTACTACTGGTTAATACCGTTTTACGGTGTGGGATTAGTCAGAGGAGATATAGAGGTATGGTCTTGGCATTAGGATAACCTCAATGTATAATTCTGTACTCATTGGTATGTGGCATAGGAAAGAGAGGTTTTGTCAAAAATGTTGATTCTAGTTGAACTGCTACAGTGATCTATATATGACTTTTCTAAAGTATATCTGTACCGTAATTATAGTATTCTTCTGCTGTAATACACAGATTGCTTTTATGACTGTAACGATAGCTCAATATAAAAAAAATAATAAAATGTTTTGATTGAAAAAAAAATGATGCAGAGGGGATCAAATACCAACAAAAGAAAGCTCTATTTGTGGGGAAAAAGGACGCAAATTTTGTTTGGGTACAACGTCGCACGACCGCGCAATTGTTAGTTAAAGCGACGCAGTGCCGAATCGCAAAAAGTGCTCTGGTCCTAAAGTGGGAAATCCTTCCGGGGCTGAAGTGGTTAAGGAAATATATCTGTGGATATATATTAGAATTAGGGTGTGATATTGAGATTATCACTGGAGTATTAATTTCTGATATGAGTTTAACAATTTTATTAATAATATAGGTATATTGTAATTGGTTTAGACAACCTTTGGTTGGAAATTAAATTCAGGTTATTGGGGAAATTTGTAACATTTAGTTTATTTGGATTTAGTTTAGATTAAGATACCAATTTTATAATTTTATACAATAAGCCCTTACTGAGAGAAAAAAAAAAAGAAGATTAAGATGAGAGTGTTAATTGGAATACGGCTGCCATAATATTTAACTACGCCAAGGTGGATGGGATACATAAGAAGTTTTTCTACAAAAATGAAATCTAAAGGTCTGGTAATAACTTGATGTGTGGTCCATTATGCAAGAGTAATTAATACAATTTAAATATAACACACACCCTGTTAGGATAGATGCCACTTGCAGCGAGCTGTTTTATAGTTTTTGATCTGGCCGAGGGCTTTCTGTTCTGTCATGTACAGATTGTTGGTTCTTTTGTTTTTATTTATTTTTGTGGATTGTGAAATGATGTGCCCCTTTCCCTTGTAAGTGCCATGTTATAAGCAGAAGAATACTTTAGATTTATGGACTTCTCTGCATGACTGCACGGTATTGTTATCATTTATTGTGTTATGACATCAGGGAAATTATGTCAGATGGAACTAAGGACTTGTGTTATTTTGCTAAAACTAACAACAGAGCAAGCAATGAGAAATGATTTTGCCAGGAAAAAGTTGTCTTTTTGAAACATCAAACATGAGTTCTTACACAAACAGCATGATAGGAAAACAAGCCATTGTAATATATTTATGCAAGTTGGACTCCGTAGTGAAGGGTTCACCCTAATATATCAGAGTAGTAGTAGCAAAGTGCTGCTACATGAAGTTTACAAAGCTACAGACATTATTTTGGTCAAATATTTCATTTTTAATGGTCCCACATTTCTGCGCAGCAAATATTGCAAACTAAACTAAATATGTGTCTATTGAAAGGTTTAAAATATGAATTTGTATTGTTGTTTATGTACAAATCTAACAATAAAAAATGCATACATTTGGGTCCAGCCACTTTATTTGCCTCTATTGGAGGAGGCTGGAGACCACATGTGTTACATTGATGACGTAGGCATCAGCTGCTGTGAGCCCAGTGCAGGACACACTCCCTGAAGACCAAGATATTTGTTTTTTTGTAGATTTGATCCCGGTTTTATACTGAGGATGGCAATGCCCATACTGAGTATGCAGTTTATCATCCAGAAGGATGCTCTGTATTCAGAGTCATTGGATCCTTCTTCCCCAGCTCAACAAGCAGAGCTCCATGCTTTAGCAAAGCCTGTGAGCTATCAAAAGTGTATATATTTATATAGATAGTAGGGAATTTAAAGAGCTTTTGGTTCCATTAGAAGGGCTAGAAGTTGTTTTTACTTCAGCAGGTAAACCAATCAAGCATGCTAAGCTAATTGATTGGCTGTCTTCAGCCTTCCAGCTTCTTGCTGAGGTAGCCATACTAACAGTAAAACTCACACATGTAAGAAGACCAGGCAACTAAGGATGCTGCATTATGGCCCCAGACACTTGCTGGGTCTGTGCAACTCACAGATTCCACCCTAGTTCTAGCCCAGTATAGCTAGGATTAATAATTCAACGTTAAGGACCCCAGAATGAGAAGAACAAGTGGTCCACAGGGGCCAACTTCTTATGAAACAGGACTTTCAAAAAAGGTGATCTTTTATGTCTGCCAGCCACTCTTTACCCTCCAGCTTGATACATGGACCGTGCCATCAATCACAAGCAGTTATGGCTGCCTTAGTAAATGAGCATGGGATAGAGCCATGGTTCTCCACAGTTGTTTTTATAACATACCACTTCTTGTTTTACATGTTACCAGGGGCGTAACGATAGGGGTTGCAGGGGTTGCAATTGCAACCGGGCCCCATGGTCCAGGGGGCCCATGTGCCTCCCTTGTACACCTGAATAGGAGGGATGGCAGGGGTGGCATTTAGAGGACCCAATCTCCTCCATTTTCCTCTATCCAGTTTACTTGTCTTCTGCTGTTCCCAGGGCCCCTGTGTTCTTCCCTGGTCCCCCTGGGGCCTGCTGCAGAACTTGTGAAAGGGCCCCACTGTAGTACCATAATAAAGGGACCCACGATAGGTGTAAATGGCCCCAGGATCAGTGGGAAGAGGAAAGGGCCCTGGCCAGGGGTCAGGGGGCCCTTCATAATTTCTTGCACCGGGGCCCTGAAGGTTCTAGTTACGCCTCTGCATGTTACCAAAGGTATTACCAAAAGCTGAACATCCCTTCCAGAGATTATAAAAAAGAGATATATCCAGATGTCCAAGTCAGGATCTTACGGGTATGCATTTTGTCTGTATGGACATGTTCTCTGGATGTCCAGTGGCAAATGCTACTGCAAAGGCCACAGTAAAAAGTGTTATCAGAAGAAGTTTGTAAGTACAGAGTGCCAGATTCTCCAGAGAGTAACAGAGGAACGATTTTTATCGGAACGTCCTTACTAGAAGTTTTGAGGTTTTATTTTTACACCCCTACCATCTACAATGTAGTGGGAAAAGTAGAGTAAGAAACTAGAAAACTATTGCCTGAATGTTTTCTTATATTTTATTATGCCCCTAAGGGGACATCGGACTCTCTCCCTATAAGATTTGGTTTGGGAGTGTGCTTGCTTATTTGCTTGCTTATTTTTGTCTCAGCAGCTGAAGGCCTCCATCCGGATCTCACAGAGAATGTTGTTGATCTTTTAAGGTTTTTGACAAATTAATTTATGTGTTTTCTCCACAATTCCAGATCCTAACAGTTTAGAAGGATCTCATAAACGAAAGCCAGGTGACTTGTGGATTGTTAAGAGACATTTATATATAAGGAAATGTTTGGAGACTCAATACAGCGTCTATTCATGTACAGTTTTGCAAAAGTCACCTGGATCCATACCAGACACTGCAAAAATGACTAAATTAAAGAATCTCTGTGATTTGTTTCCCTCTTGGAATCACAGTCTAAGGTATTATTTATTCAAATGCTTTAATTGTAAGGGATATAAATATTTAATGGAATTTGAAAAGTAGGTCAGCCATGTTGATGTCATATTTGTCTTTTATACATCTTTCATTTTATGTAGAACTGTCTGTGTTTACACATGCTGATAAATCAGCATGCCAGCAATTAAGCTAGAAGGCCATTCTGGCAACAGGAGTGTACAGCCAATACTCTGTAAATATGTCTTATCAATCATTTGTTTTTCACAATAAAAAGTAATTTTGTAATGAAAAAGCTTCTCAGCTATTATATTCTCCACAGTGGAGTTTTGCTTCTTTGGCCAGGACTACCTCCAGCTAAGCGTGTGGCGGTTCCAAGTTAAAGGTGATAGCAGGTATGGTATATGTATATTAGTTACCATTGTCTGCTGTTGCAGGATGTTGCAGAATTGCTTCCTACACATGCAATACTTGTAAGGGCCCTGTTTGTATGCATTTCCACCCTAAAATAGTGGTCACCCCGCCTGGACTTCGGTCCCTGTACAAACCTCCATCTTTGTCCCGGGGCACTTTCCATCTGTGGGATTTGGATGTGGAGGATTGCTGTGCAGGCAGTGAGGATTTCGACCATGTGTTTTTGAGTATTATGGTAGCTACTAACGTAAGTAGGGTGAACTTTCCCCTTTAATAGTTTCCTCTGATGTGCTTTTCTAATCACTCATGCTCCTGTATATACCATCTGTTCTGTAAACCATCAACTTATCTCAATTTCTTCACCAACTACAGTCAGGTCCATAAATATTGGGACACCTACACAATTCTAATCTTTTTGGCTCTATACACCACCACAATGGAAAAATTGAAATGAAACAAACAAGGTGTGCTTTAACTGCAGACTTCCAGCTTTAATTTGAGGGTATTTACATCCAAATCAGATGAACGGTGTAGGAATTACAACAGTTTGTATATGTGTCTCCCACTTTTTAAGGGACCAAAAGTAATGGGACAGATTAACAATCATAAATCAAACTTTCACGTTTTAATACTTGTTTGCAAATCCTTTGCAGTCAATTACAGCCCGAAGTCTGGAATGCATAGACATCACCAGACGCTGGCTTTCATCCCTGGTGATGCTCTGCCAGGCCTCTATTGCAACTCTCTTCAGTTCCTGCTTGTTCTTGGGGCATTTTCCCTTCAGTTTTGTCTTCAGCAAGTGAAATGCATGCTCAATCAGATTCAGGTCAGGTGATTGACTTGGCCATTGCATAACATTCCACTTCTTTCCCTTAAAAAAACTCTTTGGTTGCTTTCACAGTATGCTTCGGGTCATTGTCCATCTGCACTGTGAAGCACCGTCCAATGAGTTTTGAAGCATTTGGCTGAATATGAGCAGATAATTTTGCTCGAAACACTTCCGAATTCATCCTGCTGCTTTTTTCAGCAGTCACATCATCAATAAATACAAAAGAACAAGTTCCATTGACAGCCATACATGCCCACGCCATGACACTACCACCACCATGCTTCACTGATGAGTTGGTATGCTTTGGATCATGAGCAGTTCCTTTCCTTCTCCATACTCTTCTCTTCCCATCACTCTCTGGTACAAGTTGATCTTGGTCTCATCTGCCCATAGGATGTTGTTCCAGAACTGTGAAGGCTTTTTTAGATGTTGTTTGGCAAACTCTAATATGGCCTTCCTGTTTTTGAGGCTCACCAATGGTTTGCATCTTGTGGTAAACCCTCTGTATTCACTCTGGTGAAGTCTTCTCTTGATTGTTGACTTTGACACACATACATCTACCTCCTGGAGAGTGTTCTTGATCTGGCCAACTGTTGTGAAGGGTGTTTTCTTCACCAGGGAAAGAATTCTTCGGTCATCCACCACAGTTGTTTTCTGTGGTCTTCTGGGTCTTTTGGTGTTGCTGAGCTCACCGATGCATTCTTTCTTTTTAAGGATGTTCCAAACAGTTGATTTGGCCACACCTAATGTTTTTGCTATCTCTCTGATGGGTTTGTTTTGTTTTTTCAGCTTAATGATGGCTTGCTTCACTGATAGTGACAGCTCTTTGGATCTCATATTGAGAGTTGACAGCAACAGATTCCAAATGCAAATAGCACACTTGAAATTAACTCTGGACATTTTATCTGCTCCTTGTAAATAGGATAACAAGGGAATAACACACACCTGGCCATGGAACAGCTGAGCAGCCAATTGTCCCATTACTTTTGGTCCCTTAAAAAGTGGGAGGTACATATACAAACTGTTGAAATTCCTACACCATTCACCTGATTTGGATGTAAATACCCTCAAATTAAAGCTGAAAGTCTGCAGTTAAAGCACATCTGGTTCGTTTCATTTCAAATCCATTGTGGTGGTGTATAGAGTCAAAAAGATTAGAATTGTGTAGATGTCCCAATATTTATGGACCTGACTGTATTTGCTATACTGTATGCTGTGTATCTGTACTTAAATTTATCCAAATACTAAAGATATGTGGTAAATGTCGTACCTTATTTTTGTCTATATATACTGACATGTTGTTACTATTATCATACCAATAGATAATACAGTTTGCCTGTTATATGCCCTGAAGAAGGAACAAGATTCCGAAACATGGTGGGACATTTGGCATTATTATTGGCGGTGTGACATCTCCACCTTTTGATCTACTGCCACACTATACTAGCTGTGTAATGTATAGCTACATAGGCCATTGATTTCATGACAATTTTTGTATCATTGTTTCTTAAGTAATACAATGTAATAAAACTGTAATACATCCTATACTTTTTCTTACTTGGGGGAACCACTGCCTTTAAAGTCACAGGGGTATAATTGGTCTCTTGTCTCTCATCGTGGAGGAGTGGAAGAGGACTCCAGTGGCAACCTGTGAAGCTCTGGTGAACTCCATACCCAAAAGGGTTAAGGCAGTGCTGGAAAATAATGGGGGCTGCACAAAATATTGACATTTTGGGGGTCATTTACTATAACGCGAATATGCCTTCGCGCGAATTTTATCGCGCAGAATCGCAAATTCGCGCTAATTAGCGCGAAAATGGAATTCACTAAAGCCCTGAGGGAGAAAATAGTCCCAGAATCAAATATCATTTACTGGGGGTTTTACAGTTATAAAACACGTCGGGGGTAATAAAAGGTCGTGACGGAATTGGGAAAACCCATACCTCAAGTGGTCTCGAAGTGTCCAACGGTGACCTCAGGAGAAGGTGAGGAGGTGCTACTCTCTGTTCTCTGGTTAATATGGGGACACTGAAATTTCCGTCACCAAGGGGGTTCATTCTTTTTCATATCCTACATAATGTCAAAATAATGTAACATAATGAATTCTTTGTTACTATGTTTTTAACAGTACTTTAGTTACCGGATACATCGATATGTAATGTGTCGATCATATCACACCGTCATCTAGTTTTCC
>BLSH010016839.1:187557-206899 GCA_018402905.1 Glandirana rugosa | reverse complement strand
ACAGGGTGGGCCATTTATATGGATACACCTTAATAAAATGGGAATGGTTGGTGATATTAACTTTCTGTTTGTGGCACATTAGTATATGTGAGGGGGGAAACTTTTCAAGATGGGTGGTGACCATGGCGGCCATTTTGAAGTTGGCCATTTTGAATCCAACTTTTGTTTTTTCAATAGGAAGAGGGTCACGTGACACATCAAACTTATTGGGAATTTCACAAGAAAAACAATGGTGTGCTTGGTTTTAATGTAACTTTATTCTTTCATGAGTTATTTACAAGTTTCTGACCACTTATAAAATATGTTCAATGTGCTGCCCATTGTGTTGGATTGTCAATGCAACCCTCTTCTCCCACTCTTCACACACTGATAGCAACACCGCAGGAGAAATGCTAGCACAGGCTTCCAGTATCCGTAGTTTCAGGTGCTGCACATCTCTTTAAGAAACTTCTGGTGGGTGGTGGGATCCTTAGTGATAAAGAATTTACTTATTTCCTGCGACAATCCTTATCGATAGTTCTCGTAGGAAATAAAAAAAACTGACAGTGCTGAACCGTTTAAAATTAAAAACCATAAGAAATGACAACTCACATTTTTATTTCAAGAGATTTTTATTGCATTTATCAAAAATACAAAGCAGTGTTCGCTACAAGAAAAGCATTACTGAAATGGCTGGTAAAAACTTTTTGACAAGGTAAGTTTTGAGTTGAGAACCGTATTGCATAAACCAATTCAATAAAAAATAGTCAGAGGGCTGTAGGAAGGGAATTACCAGTGTCCAAAAACAGCGTTTCCTGAAAAGATAGCAACAACATTAGACACTCAACCACACTAATTTGTGACATATATTCAGTGAAATGTAGGTCTTAAATCGATCAACAGAAAGAATCCTCAATGCATTAGGACCAAGGTCAAATTTCAGTACTAACATTTAGATATGAGAAAGGTGTTAGGGAAAAAAAAAGCATAACAGAAAAAGGAGAAGTAGAGAGAAGAGTAGATACAGGTTCGCCAACCCCACAGACAATCACCCCATCCGCTCAAGATTCGGTAATTCTTGGAATCAAAGGTATAACCAAATGGTGCACCCAAGGTTCCCAAATTGTCTCAAACTTTTTAACTGAGTCTAGTAAGGTGCTTACCATTTTCTCCTGAGCCATTATCCAAGAGATCTTCCTCTTGGCTGCCATAATGGAGACTCTGGGTTGTTTCCATGCCCTAGCTATGGATAATTTAGCTACCGAAAAAAATAAAAATTAGCATCTGAATATGCTTGAGTACTTTTGGGATGGGGAAATTGAGAAGAGCTGAGGATGGTGATTTGGGGACCAACCAACCAGTAACTTTACAAAATAAGTAAAAAATATTTTTCCAAAACCCCCCAATTTTTGGCCATTCCCACCACACATGAACCATCGATCCTAGCATATGGCATCCTCTAAAGCAGTGGTTCTCAACTCCGATCCTCAGGACCCACCAACAGGCTAAATTTTAAGTATTACCTTGGAGAGATGCAGACTAGAATATTGCAATCACTGAGCAGCAAATTATATCACCTGTGATATATTTCAGTTATCCTGCAAGCCTGGCCTGTTAGTGGGTCCCGAGGACAGGAGTTGAGAACCACTGCTCTAAAGCATTGGGGAAGAAGGAAACATGTTAGCTAGCCTAGTTGGGACCAGATACCATCTTGTGAGCACCTTGAGATTCACTTCTATCAGGGACAAATTGCAGATACCTTTGAAGGACCTAAAGGAGGATCTGTTCCAGTGCTCCAATTCCCAGTGTTCTTGAAGATCACTCTCCCAAGCCAACATATATGGATGCTTAGCAGAGTCTGTTGCCAGTGAGGAGTAGGTAATGGAAATATTCCCCTTTTGCTCTATGGCCTGGCCGCACCATTGCTCGTATATCGTAAATTTCAGGGGATCAGGTTTGCTTTTCCGTAACTTATACAAAAAGTGCGAGATTTCAAGGAATCTAAATTTCTCAGAGGCTGGCATTTCAAGATTTTGATTGTGAAATTGGTCCTAGTGAGGGGAAAAAGTGGCCAATGCGGTACAATCCTTTATCCAGCCATCATCTAAAAGGTACTGATTTCCATACCTGGATTAAACTGAGGATTGTGAAGAATATGAGCCAGTGGTTGGATATCAGAGATCAGAGAGGGGAGACTTCGAAGGTTATCCCACTGGGATATAGAAAGATATCGTAGGAGACATAATCGGGGGTCAATTCTTCGTGGAGCACCAGAGTAGGTAGTCATATGTGAAGGTAGGAACCGCTTTTCTCTCTAAGTGCACCCAATCTGGTTTCTCTAAGCAAGAGTATATAGTTGAAATAGGGTTGCACCGATACCACTTTTTTGCCACCCAGTACGAGTACCGATACTTTACCTTTGGTAGTCGCCGATGCCAATTACCAATACCCATTTTTGTGTCATGTGACTGTTTTTTAAAATGAATGAAGAATTCAGTTAGTTTTCTTTATTATATGAGTAATTGTAACTAAAAAAGACATTATGAAACAAATTAAAAATTTTTATTTGCTTGTCACAAAGTTGTGAAAGCTCAAATTGCACAGAACAGGTTAAATTATAATGTCAATGACATGTAAATACACATCGAAAAACATCAAGAAAGAAAGTCCATGAATGTCCCAGTGAACAAAAAATTATTAATGTGACAAATAGTATACGGATGGGCTAGGGTAGTATATGGACAGGCTAGGGTAGTATATAGACAGGTTAGGGTAGTATGCAGATGGGCTAGGTAGTATATGGATGGGGCTAGGATATTATATGGACAGGCTAGGGTAGTATACGGATGGGATAGGTAGTATACAGATGGGCTAGGGTAGTATATAGACAGGCTAGGTAGTATAAGGATGGGCTAGGGTAGTATGTAGACAGCCTAGGGTAGTATGTAGACAGGCTAGGGTAGTATGTAGACAGGCTAGGGTAGTATGTAGACAGGCTAGGCAGTATACGGATGGGCTAGGGTGGTATATAGACAGGCTTGGCCTTAGATTGGTGGTAGTCTATTGGTGGGTAGGTGGGTGTACTTACTGCCTTTGACCACCTTGGGTCACTGTTAATTGCAGCAGTTTCTGCACTGTTCGGTCTTGAAAGCCTCGAGCAGTTTCTGGTCCTTCTCACATCATCAGTGCTGCACCCCGGGGGAAGATGAGCCTGGGTTCCTGGGTACTGGAGAGAAAGGGAAGATCCTGGCGAAGCATGAATGGTCCGCACATCCCCGGCATCCTTCCCTGGAGAGGAGGACAGGAGAAGGGAACACCTGGTCAGATGTGCTGCTGGAAGAGAGCATGCCTCCAACTGGGAGACACCAGGAACACCCGAGGAGCCGGACGGGGTGAGCTCATGGGAGGGGTCAGGAAAACCCGAGGAGCCGGGCGGGGTGATCCCACGGGAGGAGCCAGGAACACCCGGGGAGCCAGGCAGGGTGAGCCTGTGGGAGGAGCCAGGAACACCCGGGGACGATCACCATATTCAGGAGGCGGGCCGAGAGCTGGGGTGAGCGGAATGAGATTATAGTGTGCAGCCAGGAAGGGGAGGGAAAGAAAGCAGAGGGATAATCACCCCACCATTGGTCTCCTGGTCCTGCCACTCCCCTACATGAGCCAAATGATGGCGGGAGGGGAGGAATAGGTCGAGTGGGGAATCCTGAGGACACGTGATTGATTGTTAAGGAAATGGCGGCCCCGTTCCTTAACAATAATTGCTGGCATTTTATTCTTTACATTTCAGCTGTTAGTGGGGAATTCCTGCTAACAGCTGAAATAACAGAGCCCGAAGGTATCGGTTTCGGGTATTGGGGCATTTTGCATGAGTACCGATACTCTGAAAATGCCAGTATCGGTATTGGTGCAACCCTAGTTGACAATTGTGCTAGTCCCAGTCCTCCCCAGGACCTAAGACTAAAAGAGACTTGTAGTGAAAAGTGATGCCCGGTCTTGCCCCAGATAAATCTAGTTATCTTACTCTGAAAGTCCCGAATGTAGTCCCTTCTAATTGGGATTGGAAGGGAGCAAAAAAAGAGAGCAGTCGAGATAGGAGAGTCATCTTAACTTTACTTAACTTTAGTTTACTCTACCTACCCATGATAGCTGGTACTGTGCCCAAATTGTAAGATCAGATTTCAATTTTTGGAAAATAGGAGGATAGTTAGCCGAGTACAACTGCTCTGTCCTGGAGGTGAGATTTATCCCTAATTATCGAATGGTCGAATCACTCTATTCAAAGTTGAATGAATTTTTCATCTGCTCCACCACAGTTGGCAGGACAGAAACATTTAATGCCTGGGATTTAGAGAGATTCACGTGTAGGCCCAAGACCCTAGCAAAATCTTCCAGCAGTTTGCAGATGTTAGGTAGAGAAGTAATCGGGGAAGTAACAAAAAGGAGCAGATCGCCTGCAAAGAGCACACATTTATGTGTCTGCGGGCCACATTGAACTCCTTTAATATCTGGGCGCACTCGGATAGCTATTGCTAGTCTTTCTACCGCTATAGCGAAAATTAAGGGTGAAAGCAGGCATCTCTGCCGAGTGCACCTAGCAATCCTAATAGGATCTGAATAATAGCCCTGAATACGTATCCGAGCTTCCGGGGTGGAGTAGAGGGCTCCCTGTAACCCCATGAAGTTCTGACCAAAACCCCAACGATGCATAATTGCAAAAATATATGGCCAGGAGACTGAGTAAAAGGCCTTCTGAAAATCAACTGCATACCCTCTTGGTGAGAGCCCCCATCCCAACCTCATTGGAGAAGGGAAACCATATTGATCGCTCTCCTAACTTGATCTGCACCTTGTCTGCCGGGGATAAGACCCACCTGATCCTTGTGAACATAAAGAGTGATAAAGGAGGCTATCTGATTCGCTAATTTTTTGGTCAGAATCTTCATGTCGTTATTTATCAAAGATATTAAAAAAAAACAAGGAATTACCCTCATAAAATATGGGACTTTAAAGGCTCAAGGCTAATCAAGTAATAATTAAAAAGTTGTACTTTTATTAGCAGAACAAAAAACATTAATTGTTCGTACAGTAAAAAATTCAAAAACCTTAGCTCCCAATTGGGGTGTCATGGGCGGGGGAACTACCCTCACTTGATAACCTGTCTAATGTTATTCTAACTGTTCCTGTGGTATAATAATCTAGGTTACACAACATCGTAGAACAGATTTATTATTGTAATAAATCCTTTTGTATTTCTTTTAAATTGGCGAAAACTAATAAAAATATTGGAAACTAAAAAATTAAAAAAACCATTACCTCATAAATATGGGGGCACACCGTTTGCTCATGGCAATAATGCCCATTCGTACTGATACAATACACATTCAGGGGCTACAAGAGCCCATGCCAACGTGTTTCAGAGTTTTGAGACTCCTTCTTTAGGGAAATCACTGTATGTGATGTTGACAGGATCTATAAGGTAATCACAACATTTATGTCATTTATAGTAACTCATATATACACATGAGAACAGTAACTTATTCCAAATGGCAGTGCCAATTCGGCATAGAGTGAATTCAAGAGATGGTACTCACAGGGTGTCCCCACATAGATCAGTGCAACCCTTCACACCATATGGATAGAAGAGATAGGTTAAAAGGTGAAAAATCACAGAGCCATGTGGGCTGATTGAAAACAGAAGTGACCCGGGTGGATCTCGATAGACAAGCACTGGGACCCTCTGGGATCAAAATTCGAGGAAGAGAGTAATCAGTAAAGGTCTCTGGGATTATGATCAAATAAATATGTGGTGTCAGTATAACAAAAGTGTAAAAATTGTCACATATCCAAAATATCAATGTCCACGTTATGCTGCACAGGGGGTATGATCAGTCTATATTGCAAGGAAAGGTTGTATCTTCCTGCTTATCCTCAAGATTCAAGGAATTCGCAGTGTATAAATCTAAGAAATGTAAGAGGAAGACATGCTTAGAGAGCCTGTGCAGGATTCCAGCCATGCTCAAAAAGTGCTGGTTTTTAGCAATGATGTATAGCTTACTTTATATTGTGCAGTTTCCTTCATCCACCCTGTGCAGACTAGGAGGAGTGATTGTATTAACTCCTTCCAGCTGAGTGCAGGGGGGAGGGATCCTCTCAATTGTTGATGCCAATCATGGGTCCCCCGAACCCTCAGAGTGCAGTGTAGCCCCACCCACCGTCAGAGGCGGCGAAGAATGCGGGATGATGTTACAGGCCATGCACCCACTGACCCGTGAATAGGCTGCCCAGCAACGCTGCCGGGGGAGGAAGCGGAAGCCGGCCACAGGGGACACTGCAGCAGATTCCAGCCACCCGGACCAGCATCAGTAGGGCTGACACAACTCTTTAAATATTACATGATTACTCCTTCAGCCTTTAAAGTCCCATATTTTGTGAGGGTAGTACCTTCATTTTTAGAATCACACGGGATGTGGCCAAATATGGCAGGATAATCTTCCCACTATTTCCTTTATCAAAGATATGGGTCTATAATTCCCTACTTCCCCCGGGTCTTTATTTGGCTTGGGGATCACTGATATGTAGGCCTAATTTAGGTGTCTATCAAACTGCTCACACTTCCTTTTAGAGTTAAAGAAGCTGGCTAGGTAAGGGGCTAGGAGAACAGCAAATGTTTTATAGTATGGCACGGAGAAACCATCAGGGCCAGGAGCCGAGCCCTGCTTCAGGTTTTTAATGACTCGCATCACTTCTTCAGCCCTGATGGGGGCTTCTAATCTATCCTGGTGACGGTCTTCTAGTACTGGAAGCGGTAAATCACCTAAAAATTAGTTTATATGGGATGGGGCCCCTTTTGTACCCGCGCTGTATAATTTCTTGTAAAACACACGATAAGATTGCATCATACGGAGGGAGTGCAGTGTTAAAATACCTCCCAACACCTGGATTTTCGACAAAGAATAAGTGTGCAGTCGGGGAGATAGCTTGGAGGCTAACATGGGGCCAATTTTGTCTCATTGATGGTAAAATCTTGCCCCGCTCCAACGAATGCTATTCTCTGCTTTGGCCGTAAGAGCCAGATTTAAGGAAAGGCAAGCCGCGTCTAGATGGGATATAGGGACCTTAGCCGGACCTTGTTTATGTTGGGTACGTAAAGATAAGAATTCCTTCTCAAGTCTCTCGATCTCAACGAGTCTCTCCCGTTTTATCTGGATGGCAATCTGAATAAGCTTTCCACCTGATAAAAAGTTTACATACCCTGGAATGTTTGGCCTTGGTACCGACACACAAGGTGACACGCAGGCATAAAACTGAAACTATAAATAGTCAATGAGTTTTTTAGCTGCTACATGGAGCAGGTTAGATACTGAGCCATGGGGAGCAGAAAAGAACGGTCAAAAGACCTGCGTAAGAAGATAATGGGACTTTATAAAGATGGAAAAGGATACAAAAAGATATGCAAAGCATTTAATATGCCGGTCAGTACTGTTTAAGCATTTAAGAAGTGGAAAATTCAGGGATTCAAGTTCAGGTAGACTTAGAAAGATTGCAGGCACGACTGCCAGAAGAATTGTTCAGGATACAAAGAAAAGCCCACAGGTAACCTCGGGAGAAATATAGGCTGCTCTGGAAAAATAGGATTTTTCCTACAGACTTACCTGTAAAATTTTCTTTCGAAGGACATCACGGGGCACAGAGCAGGCTATATATTCATATACTTATGGGTTATACGCCACCTATAGGTGAATGGACACTGGTGTTTTATAAAAAAGAGGAAACAGGAAGTACCCTCTCCTATATAACCCCTCCCATATTGGGAGCATGTCAGTTTTGTAGCAAGCAATGAACTCCACAAGACAGAGAGGGGAGGGACCTCTGTGTCCCGTAATGTCCTTTGAAAGAAATAGATTTTACAGGTAAACCTGTAGGAAAAATCCTATTTTCTTTCTCGGAAATCATGGTACACAGAGCAGGATATATATTCATATACTTATGGAACGTCCCATAGCAATACTCGAGGGGAGGGAGACACACGTCTCTTTATATTGCAGCACTTAAAACACTGCGGCCAAAGGATGCCTTGTCTGCTGACCTGACATCCACCTGGTAAAACCAGGTGAATGTATGTACCGACGACCAGGTCGCGGTCTTACATATCTGAGCCACAGATATCCGATGGCAGAGCGCCCAGGAGCTACCTACCCTCCTGGTGGAGTGGGCTCTTATCCTAAAAGGAGGAGTCTTCCCCTTCAGAGCATAAGCCTGAGTAATCAATTGATGTATCCAAAGAGAAATAGTTGACTTGGATGCCGCCTGACCCTTTTTAGGGCCTTCCGTAAATACAAAGAAGGCTTCAGTCTTCCTGAAGTCCTCAGACCTTAATCGCTCGAACCAGATCCAGCGAGTGCAACCGTTTCTCCTCTAGGGAAGTCGGAAGCGGAAAAAAGGAGGGTAACACAATATCTTGGTTGAGGTGAAAAGCTGATATCACCTTAGGAAAAAAAGACGGAAGAGGCTGCAAGACCACCTTGTCCTGGTGTAACCTTAAATACGGTTCTCTACAAGAGAGGGCTGCCAACTCAGACACCCTCCTAGCTGAAGTAACTGCGACTAGGAAGGCTAACTTCCGTACCAAAAGGACCAAGGGAATTTCCCTGATCAAAGGGCTGTCTTTCCAGTACCGATAATACCAGATTCAAGTCCCAAGGACAGGGAGGACGAGTAATTGGTGGTACCACATGTGCCATCCCCTGCAGAAAAGTTTTGACCAAGGAGTGTGTAGCCAGAGGTCTCTGAAAAAACACAGATAAAGCAGAGACCTGTCCCTGATAGTGGTTCAGGCAAGCTTCAAATCCACTCCGACTTGCAAGAAGGCCAGAATCCTTCCAATTGCATACCTGCGTGGGTGCCATCTTTTGGCTTCACACCAACCAATATAAGTCTTCCAGGCTCTATGGTAGATCTTTCTAGTGGAGGTCTTCCTCGCATTCATAAGGGTAATTAAGGCTGCCCCTGAGATACCCCTTTCTCTCAGCACTGTGGCTTCAATAGCCACGCCGTCAAATTTAGCATAGGTAGATTCAGGCAAAGCAGTGGCCCTTGGGATAACAGATCTGGACAGATTGGTAGCCGCCAAGGACCGTTCACTGCCATCCTGACTATCTCCGGATACCATAGCCTCCTGGACCATGCCGGAGCCTCCAGTATGACTGTTGGTGTCTCTTCCCGAATCCTGCGTAAGAGGTGTGGGAGAAGAAAGACTGGGGGAAAGGCATACACCAGAGAGAACTGATCCCAAGGGAACACCAGAGCATCCACCCCGATGGCAAAGGGATCCCTTGCTCTGGAAATGAAGTGCTGGACCTTGTTGTTGAACCAAGAGGTCATCAGATCCACCTCTGGAGTCCCCCAACGCCGGCATAATTCTTGGAAAACCTCGGCATGCAGGGACCACTCCCCTGACATGACCTGCTGGCGACTCAGAAAGTCCGCCTTCCAATTTTCCACTCCTGGAATGTAAACCGCCGAGATCCTTGGCATATGACGCTATGCCCATTTGAGCAAAAGGCTCACTTCCTCGTGTGCCCCCTTGCTCCTGGTGCCGCCTTGGTGGTTGAAATAAGCTACTGCTGTGGCATTGTCTGTCTGAATCCTTACTGGGTGACCTTGAAGCCTGACCGCCCAATGAATCAGAGCTAGTCGAATGGCCCTCAGTTCCAAGATGTTTATGGGAAACTTCTGTTCTGCTCGAGACCAGGTTCCCTGAACTGTGAGGTCCTTCACGACTGCTCCCCAACCTGAAAGGCTGGCGTCCGTGGTGACCATCTCCCAGAAAACTGGGAGGAAGGATCTCCCCTGCGTCAGGTTTGTGCGAACCAACCACCAACTGAGACTGTCATGTTGCAATCGAGAGATTGAACGCTCTTGTTCCATTCTGCCAGAATGTTCCTCTGAATTATTCTGGAATGAAATTGGCCGAAAGGTATAGCTTCGAATGAGGCTACCATCTTGCCCAACATACTCATACAGGGTCGGATTGATGGATGTCTCTGATCTCTTACCCGCCTTACCAGGTTCCTGAGATTGTTGACCTTCCTGAGGGGTAGAAAAACTTTCCCCTGTCTGGTGTCTAATTGTAGACCCAGATGTTCCAGGCATTGCACCGGAATCAAGGTGGACTTGCCCTGGTTGATGATTCAGCCCACATTTTCCAGTACCTGGAGTGTCAAAGCCAGACTGGACCTGAGCCTCTCCCTGGATTGATCCCTGATCAGGAGGTCATCCAGGTAACCCGAGATCAATACTCCTCTTGATCTCAAAAGCTCCAGCACGGGAGCCAGCACCTTTGTGAAAACTCTGGGTGCTGTCTCAATACCGAATGGCAAGGCCACAAATTGGTAATGATGCTGTGCTATGGCAAAGCCTAAAAACCTCTGGTGAGGAGGGAAGATTGGGATATATAAGTATGCATCTTTGATGTCTATGGAGACTAGAAAATCTGCTTTTTGAAGAGAGGCGAGCACTGACCGAATGGACTCCAATCGAAATGGCCGCACTACCAGAAACTGGTTTAGGGCCTTGAGATCCAAAATTGGTCTTATTTTCCCATCTGGCTTTGGTACAGTAAAGAGGTTTGAGTAAAACCCTGTACCCCTCTCTATTGCTGGTACCTCCACAATTACACCTTGCAGGGTCAGATGACGTAATGCTTTGAGTAGCTGATCCTTTATTACCAGATCTGCAGGCATCCTTGACTTCAGAAACCTCTGAGGGGGCCAATGCCGAAACTCTAGCTTTTAGCCTAGAGACACTAGGGATACCACCCATTTGTCTTTGATTATGTCCTGCCATACTCCTGCAAAGTGTTACAGCCCCCCCCCACTTGAGTGAGTGGGGGCACCCCTTCACAAGGAAGGTTTGGACTTAGGCTTGGAGGACCCTTGGGCCCATGGCCTTTTCCTCTCCTGGCCCTGTTTACCCCTAAACACAGGGCCTTGTGGCCGTCGTGACTGCCTAGATCCTGTAAAGCTAGAGGAACACACAGTCGGAGGCTTAGCAGAAGACCGCTTAGCTCGCTTTTTGACTGGTAATAGAGTACTCTTACCGCCAGATATCTTTTGAATGTATTTATGCAGATCTCCTTCAAACAGGTGCTCAACATGAAAAGGAAATCCTGTTAGTAACCTTTTACAAGGGAGCTCAGCTGCCCAATTCTTTAACCACAGAATTCTGCGCATATGCACAGACAAAAGGGCTATCCGAGAGACCTGCTGTATTGAGTCCTTCAAGGCATCTACAGCAAAGTATAAAGCCTGTGGTAAATTAAGAGATTTCTCCCTCTTCTCCTGTATGCGTGGCTTGATCACCCAGGGCCTGGCACACCCCAATTGCGGCAACTTCCGGCTGAATGGCCGAGCTTGCTAGGGCAAAGGAGACTTTAAGTAAGGATTCCAGCTTTTTGTCTGCCGGGTCTTTAAACCACTGAGCATTATCCACAGGATAGGTCAGGGTTTTTGAAAGGGAAGAGACTGTGGCGTTCACTGCAGGCACCTCCCATTTCTTCAAAAAACTTTCCTCCATGGGATACAATAAGGAGAATCTCTTGGGAGGAATAAAAACTCTATTAAGGTGTTCCCAATCTGAATATAAAACTTGTTCCAACAGTGTATGTAGAAGGAAACCCTGAGAGCTCTGCGCGGCTTTCAATGACCCCAAGGAGGAGAAGGTCCTTTCAGGTACCTGTACAGGAGGTAATCTGAAAGACGCGTGCACTCTGCGTGTCAAGGCACATACGAGTATCTTTTTTGACTGAGCCCCTGAAGGATCCGGTCTTTCATTTGTCTCAGACTCCCCTACTGAATTCTCTGCTGGGATTTCAGGAAACTCCTCCAATACCCCCTCCGCTTCATCCATCCAATCCTGCTCCAGCCTAGGGGGGTCAGGAGATGTAGACCTGCCACGCTTCTTGTTACCAGGAGTAACAGCAGCAATCATACCTGCTAGCTTGTTTTCTAAGCCAAATAATGCAGAAGAAAGGTCCTCTTTTGTGAAAAAAGTTGAAGAGGAAGCCGAGGTAGCCGGCACTAAACCAGATAGGCGTAGTGGATTGCCCTGTTGCCTCTGGGGAGGCTATAGTGGCCAGCACCTTAGTAACCCCTTCTGGGGCTGTGGCCATAGCCTTAGGAGCACTCCCCCCAGTGCGTCTCTTGGAAGCCATAGCTTGCTGTAAAACCTTAGTCCTCTTTAGCCACTTCCAATGCTGCCTGCTCCTGCCTGACCCCAGCTGCCCAACACCTGGACTCACATGCCCCCAGAGGAATAGCCTGCCCATGTCCCCGCAGCACCTGTGTAAGTGAAGCCGCCATTACCTGCACCGCTGTGCATTTAAAATGCCAGTTCGCGCCATGTGTACGTTCAGTCGCGCATCCGCACCGCTCGTTCCAATGAACGCATTGCACAGCTCCCCCAGATGCCACCGCGAGAAACACAGGCAGACATCTCAACTGACTCACCGTCCCTCCGGTGGACAAATACAGGAAGTGCAGGCGGCAAATGTAAAAAAAAAAAAAAAAAATGACAAAGCAAGACAGCATATTTTTAACGTCTCTAAAGAGACACTTACCCTTCCTGCCGCAGGGCTTGGAAACCAGAGGCCCAATCTTCACCCTTCACGGTGGGTTGTGTCCCAAGGACCTTCAAGGACTGGGTACCCGTTCTGAGGGTCCTCTCCCTTAGACCTGTACAGCATCCTGCAGGCGTGCCTTGGTTCAATGTACCAGGTTTACCTACACGCAGGATCCAGCGCCATGCATGGTCACTTAGAGGCAAAACCTCGCAAAATGTTTCTGTCTTCTTAACGAGGCCCGGGTACTATTTATCTTAGCTTTAGTGCCGTTTGAAATGCATCGGGTATAAGGCTTGTCCCTTGATTCTTAAAGAACCTGTGTGGGAACCAGCATACAAGCTCTAGAGAGCTGACAAAGTGACCATCCACCTCCAGATACTGGCGAAAAAACTGACGTGCTCCCAATATGGGAGGGGTTATATAGGAGAAGGTACTTCCTGTTTCCTGTTTTTATAAAATACCAGTGTCTATTCACCTATAGGTGGTGTATAACCCATAAGTACATGAATATATAGCCTGCTCTGTGTCCCGTGATGTCCAAGAAAGGAAAAGACGTGTAGTGGTGTAGTGGTTTCAAGGAGCACAATATGACTACACAAACAAAATGAGCTGCATGGTTGGGTCATCAGAAAGAAGCCTTTACTGTGCCAATGCCACAAAAAAGCCTGGTTACAACATGCCCGGCAACAACTTGACATGCCTCACAGCTTCTGGCACACATAGAGCTTTATGGTCACACAGTCATAAGAGCTATGTTTGGAGAGGTGTCAACAAGGTCTGTAGTGACAATAATAACATCCCCACTGGGAAGCATAGTGGTGGTTTACTGAAGTTTATTTTTGGAGGGAGGAGCTCTAAATATACAGTGAAAATTGATGTCAAGATGAATGCAGCATGTTATCAGAAAATACTGGCAGACAATTTGCATTCTTCTGCACGAAAGCTGCGCACGGGAGGCTCTTGGGCT
Organism: Glandirana rugosa; assembly: GCA_018402905.1. NCBI lineage: Eukaryota > Metazoa > Chordata > Amphibia > Anura > Ranidae > Glandirana > Glandirana rugosa. Next base: position 193,334 of record BLSH010016839.1, on the reverse strand, counting down.
TTCCAGTACAACAAGGACTCCCAAGCATAAGGCCAAGTTGACACTCCAGAGGTTACAGCAGAAAAAGGTGAAGATTCTGGAGTGGCCATCACAGTCTCCTAACCTTAATATCATGGAGCCACTCTGGGAAGAAATGTGTGGTTCATGCAAGACGACCAAAGACTTTGCATGATCTGGAGGCATTTTGCCAAGACGAACGCGCAGCTATACCACCTGCAAGAATTCAGGGCCTCATAGTCAACCATTACAAAAGACTGCACACTGTTATTGATGTTAGAGGGGGAAATACACAGTATTACGAACTAAGGGTATGCAGACTTTTTAACAGCAGTCATTTCATTTGTTTACTTGTTGCTATGTTTTGTTTTATGATTGTGCCATTACCTACAGTTCAATATAGACCCCATATAAATTAAAATGTGCCTGCTTACTCAGGTTTTCTTTATAAATGGTACATACTGTATATTACCAATGCTCCAAGGGTATGCAGAATTTTGAGCACAACTGTATATACTGTAAATGCAAAAGCATAGCTCAAAAACATTCAGAACCTCTGCATTATGTGCTATTTCAAAAATCCAGTATCAGGCTATAGCATTTTGTTGATGACATAAGTTTGAGAGACTTCTGAGATCATTCAGAATACATTGACAAGTACATTTGACTGGCAGTTGAGCTCTTTCTGGTCTGCTTTAACTATTTGACCTTCGGAAGCTTTACCCCCATTCATGACCAGGCCATTTTTTTCTGATACAGCACTGCTTTACATTAACTGACAATTGTGCGGTCATGCAACACTCTACCCAAAATAAACCCAATTTGTCCTTTTTCCTCACAAATAGAGCTTTCTTTTGGTGGTATTTGATCACCTCTACTGTTTATTTTTTGCGCTACCAAAAAAAAAAAAAAAGACTGACAATTTTGAAAGAAAAATTAATAGTTACACTTACCTGTAAAGGTGTTTCTAGGAAATCTTCCAGGACAGCACACCTGAGATGACGGGTCTCACCTGACAGGAAACACAATCAACAACAGAGTTTAAAAACCCCACCCTTCCCTCTGTCCCTCAGTTGTGACAAAGTATTATCCCACACCAGTGCAAGAGGATAAATTCAGTGAGAATTAGATATCACCAACAAATATGGGGTGGGAAGTAGGCCTGCCATCCTGGAAGATTTCCTAGAAACACTGTGAACGGTAAGTGTAACTGGTAATTTTCCCCAATCATCTTCCAGGACGGCACACCTGCAAGAAGCTCAGGCCTACCTTAGGGTGGGACCACTGCCTGTAGGACTTTTCTTCTGAAGGCCAAGTCCTGAGGTGATAACAGCTCTACCCTGTAGTGCCTCAGAAAGGTGTTCTGGCCTGTCCATGTGGCTGCTATGCAGATCTGGTCAATTGATGCACCTACCTTCTCTGCCCAGGTCACCAGAGATCTTGTACAGTGAGCTTTGAAGTGGGCAGGGACCGTATTACCTGCCTGCTCATATGCTACAGAGATGGTCGGCTTTGTTCACCTCGCTACAGTTGGCTTAGAGGTCTGGATAGCCTTCCTCTGGCCACAGAAACTAACTAATAAGTGGTTGGACTTCCTAAAACACTTAACTTTATCCAAATAAACTAGACACAGTCTAACGTCTAACGAATGGAAGCTTGCCTCCCTTTCATTCTGAGGGTTCTCACAAAATTAGGGGAGCACAATCTCCTGTGAGGTCACCTTTGGTAGATACAGGGGATCCTGCCTAAGGATAACCCTGTCTTCCAGCAATAGCAAGAAAGGCTCTTTAATCGTCAGAGCCCGTAGGTCACCTATCCTCCAGGCTGTCATAATTGCCAGAAAGAAGGCCATCTTAAGGGAAAGAAACTTAATAGACATCTGAGCCACCGGCTCAAAAGGCCCTTTAGTTAGGGCTCCCAAAACGAAGGACAAGTCCCATGGTGTAAACCTACATGTTTTCACCAGGGTTACCCTTTCCCTGGCTAATAAAAATCTCCTTATAAAAGGGTCCAGAGTGAGCCTTCTATCTATAAATACAGATAGGGCTGCCACCTGGACCTTGAGGGTATTAACTGCCAGACTCTGGTCAACCCCCTCCTGGACCAGGAGCCAGGACCATCAGGACCGTTTGCCTAGAGGCCTCTCTCCCCTGACACCACCGAGAAGACTCTCCAAACCTTGGCATAGATCCGCCTGGTGACTGGCTTTCTGCTTAGCAAGAGGGTCTCTATCACCTTTTATGAACACCCCCTTTTTCTGAGGATCTCCCTCTCAAGCACCATCCCGTCAGGGAAAGGAACCCCCGGTTCGGGATGAAAAACTGGCCCCTGACAGAGGAGATTGCGTCTGGCTGGAAGCCTTAGCAGAAGGGCGATTAACCACTTCTTTAGGGTGGGGAACCACACCCTCCTTGGCCACCCTGGTGCAATTAGTATCAGACAGAAGTTAACTTGACTCAGCTTCTGTAGCACCTGGGAGATGAGCACCAGGGGAGGAAACACATATACCAGGCTGCACCTCCACCTCTGGGCCAAAGCATCCACCCCCTGGGAACCCTGATCCCTGGCGAGAAAAGAACCTCCGTACCTGTAGGCAAATAGGTCTATCTCTGGTCTGCCAAAGTGCTGACTTACAAGAGAAAACACTTCACTGTTTAGCTCCCATTCTCCGATGAATGGGCTGTCTGCTGAGGTAGTCTGTCTCCGTATTGTAGGCTCCTCTTATATGGACCTCTGAGATCGAGGGTATCCTCCTCTCTGGCCACCCCAAGATCCCTGATTCTGCTGCCCCCCCCCCCCCAAATCCTCTTTGGGCACAATACCCCCTGGGCAGAGCCAAGCTCTACCGAGACCTGCATCCACCACTGTTCTGCCTATGGTGCCCAGGAGGAAAATAAAAAAGGTTTCACTGCAACACAATAAAAAAAAAACTGAGGGACAGAGGAAAGAGTGGGGCTTTTAAACTCTGTTGTTAATTGTGTTTCCTGTCAGGTGAAACCAGTCATCTCAGGTGTGCCGTCCTGGAAGATGACTGAAGAAAACAATATTTCTTCCTTTCTGCTATAAGACATATCCAATAAAAAAAAGTGGAAAAAAATCTAATTGCTTCATCAATTTAGGCAAATAAGTATTCTGCTACATTTTTGGTAAAAAAAATCCCAATAGGCATATATTGATTATTTGTATTGGGATATTGGTTTGCACAAAAGTTAAAGCATCTGGGATAGATTTATGGAATTTTTATTTTTTCAATCAGCGACTAATAGCAGGACTGCGACATTGCGGCGGACAAAGCGGACACTAAGTGACAATTTTTAGAGACTAGCAACCCTAATACAGTGATCAGTGCTAAAAATATGCCCTGTCACTCTAATAATGACACTGGCAGGGAAGAAGTGAACATCAGAGGTGATCAAAGGGTTAAATGTGTGCCTAAGCAGTGCTTACTAACTGTGTGGGAGCAGCTTGTTCTGCATTGCAGAAACATAGGACCACTACCTTCCCTTCTTACAGAACGGAAATCAGCCTAGTTTACATAGTTCTGCCTGTGTCCCAAACTATTGGCGGGTCCTGTCGGACATCGCATCTGCTGGACCTGCTGATTGGCTCCTGCTGTGCCCAATCATGGCGGGAGCGGGTCTCTGGCAGCGCATGTGCGCACCCCAGACCCAGAAGTGCAGGATCACGTACAGGTACGTGATCCTGCCCAGAAGAGCCAAAAAGATTAGAATTGTGTCGATGTCCCAATATTTATGGACCTGACTGTATAAAGTCAGCAAGTGGTTAAGGTTTTGCATTTCTGTAGACATGTATGAGGTTACAAAACCTGACGCAAACAAAAGCAATTGGCACAAGCCCCTTAAGCATGACTAAACCAATCTCAGCCAAGGAAGCTGCCCTCTTAGCCTCTGTACAAGCTGCAATTACCATTATGCTGCACATGTGATCAGCTATCACATGACATTTGACTTTTTATTTGCAAGATAATGTAAGCACACTAGCAACTGCAACAGTTACAGTATAACTCATGCCAAGCCCTGAATATAATTGTTTTGGGAAAATATTAACCACTTCTCTAAGAGTGGATGTACAATGACGTCCTGCCTTTGAGAAGTGATATCTGAATGGTGCCTGCAGCTGCAGGCACTATTCAGATACCGTTTTTTTCTTCAGACGATTCTGCGTCTGATAAAAGTGGTCTTAGCAGCGCATTCGCCACAAAATCACTTTTATCAGCGGCGGGAGAGGTGCCCCCCCCTCCCGCCGCTTTCTGGTCGCTGCCGGAGATGATCCGATCCTCTCCCCCCAGTGTCCGGAATCCGACTGAGCAGCTGAAGCTGCTCACTCGGCTCCATAGTACGGCAGGGCGGAAATGACATCAGAAGTCAGTTCCGCCCAACGGTCTTAAAGGGCCCATTTTTTTTTTTTTTGGGCTGTCATTTTTTTTTAATTTTAAATTTTTTTTGCATTTTAGTGTAAATATGAGATCTGAGGACTTTTTGACCCCAGATCTCATATTTAAGAGGACCCGTCATGCTTTTTTCTATTACAAGGAATGTTTACATTTCTTGTAATAGGAATAAAAGTGATCACATTTTTTTTTTAAAAAAAAGAACAGTGTTAAAATAAAAAGTAAAAAGGAAAATAAATAATAATAATAAAAAAAAAAAAAAATGTAAAGTGCTCCGTCCCGCTGAGCTCGCGTGCATAAGCAAACGCATACGCAAGTCCCGCCCATAAATGAAAACAGTGTTCAAACCACACATGTGAGGTATCGCCACGAACGTTAGAGGGAGAGCAATAATTCTAGCACTAGACCTCCTCTGTAACGCAAAACTGCTAACCTGTAGAATTTTTTAAACGTCGCCAATAGAGATTTTTAGGTTGCAAAGTTTGTCCGCATTCCGCGAGCGGACGCAATTTTGAAGCATGACATGTTGGTTATCATTTTACTCGGCGTACCATCTTTCACAATATGGAAAAAAATTTACCTAACTTTACTGTTTTCTTATTTTTTAACTAAAAAAACTGAATTTATTCAAAAAAATGCACGCTTGGAAGACCGCTGCGCAAATATGGTTTGATAAAAAGTTTTGCAATGACCGCCATGTTATTCTCTAGGGTGTTACAAAAAAAAAAATATATAATGTTTGGGGGTTCTAAGTAATTTTATAGCAAAAATACCTGTTTCTAACTCGTAACACTGAACCCAAAAAACAAGCTCGGTATGGAAGTGGTTAAAGCAGAATTAAACCCTCCTGTCTTTTACAGTCAAGGAAGCAGCCATCTTGGTCTGTTTTTGAGCTGCAGTTTCCATGGTGATGCACATGTGATCAGTTATGAGTAGAGTTGAGCGAACTTCTAGAAGTCCGGGTTCTGCTGGTTCGGCCGAACTTCGGGACAAAGTCCGGGTTCGGGTCCGGACAGAACCCGAACTTTGTACCGGACTGACTAGTGTACACGTAGTGGTACCTTTGACGTCGAGTTTTTGTCTGGTTCTACCGACGAAGGAACTGACATTTTCTGTCCTCCCAAATTAAGACGAAATTGGTGAAGGTATGGCTCGAACAAAAAACCCAAGTCACAATGCTCAATCTTTGTCCATAAAAACGATATTTTAATGAATCTTGGGGGTTTGTAATATATAAAAAAAAAAACATTGTGGGATCTCTTATTGTACCGCCAGTAACGTTTTGAAAAATAGTTTGGTATAAACGCGTCGCCAGAAGGTTCGCACGTAAAAAAACTTATTTAAGTCAAAAAAATCAATTTTTTATTCT
>BLSH010016839.1:170474-185382 GCA_018402905.1 Glandirana rugosa | reverse complement strand
CGGTTTGATTTAAAGTGATACACACATTTTGCAGAACAGTGATATGGGTACTCTGGGCTTATTTATACTTTTTGGACATAGTTTGAAGATGATTTTAGAACAGTTCTATGGCCTCTAATGTTAATTAATACTTTTCAGACCCATTTTGAATATGATCTCCATTTTTGCATTTTTATGTTTTTATTTTTTTTTAAATATTTAAAGTTATTTCCCTGTCCCCATTTCTTTGTAGGGCACTTGTCCCACCCTTACCCACATTTTCCTTCCTTTTGCAGACCTCTAGGACCTTCCTGGGCTTTTTTACAGCATTTTTAAGATTTTTCATTAAAATTACCAGAACACCGGACCCGAACCCGGACTTTTTTTGAAAAGTCCGGGTCCGGGTCCGGGTCCCGGACACCCCAAAGTTCGGTACGGACCCGAACTTTACAGTCCGGGTTCGCTCAACTCTAGTTATGAGTTACGACACCAGCCATTTGATGGTTTAACAGTTTGGTTGAGAACACAAATGTGATAGTTATTAGGAATGGGCTTGGGTGTGTTCGGGATCCTACCAGGAAGCTGACACAGCACATGCCTAATCACAGGCAGTGAGACATTTCCTGATCCACAGCTGCCCAGTTCGGTAAATGTCTCACTGCCTGTGATTGGCCGTGTGCTGTGTCAGCTTCCTGGAGGGATCAGGCAGGTGGGATTCCGAACATGCCCTAACCCATCTCTAAGGCTGCGTTCACACAATATTTGCATGCGGCTCCCAGCAGAGGTCCGGTGTGTCCCCATTGACTGTTTCAAGTCCGATTTCAGCCCGAATTTTTGGCAGCATTCGGACCTGAAACAGACCAAAAGACACACAGGACCCCTGTGCAAATTCGCACTGCAGCCGCAGCTGAGATATGTGAACCGGCTCCATAGAGAGCCGGTCAAAATCTCCTGCTATTGCGAATTGAATGTGGGGATTCCACATACAATTCGCAATAGTGTGAAACCAGCCTAATGGTTATCATTCATGGCATGCCACAAATGAAACTATTTTGGGAAATAGTTGAATCAATGAGTTTAGTTCCACTTTAATTGTTTCCCCAAACAGATACATTCAAGGCATGTCTTGAATGATAACCATCACAGTTGCTTATACTCTCAAATGAACTGTCAAACCATCAAATGGCTGGTGTCATAACTACATATTTAGTCTGGTTGAAAAAAAAAAAAGACAAGTTTATCCAGTTCAACCAATAGAAGGGGGGAAAAATTATACAATCCTACACACGTAGACATAACTGATCAAATGTGTAAAACCACGGCCATTGCAAATCAGAGGCCAAGATGGCAACTTCCTTGACTGTAAAAGACAGGAGGGTTTAGTTCCATTTTAACTTCTTGCTGTCCATGTAACACATATGTGCAGTGGCAAGGGTGTTGAGTTTTGACACCCAATCACTGCACATTAGAATCCTTTAACCCACTAACTGAGATGTCACTGACAGCTACCAGCCATGGTTTGCAATCATATGCAGTGGTAGTCAATTACATGATCGGGGTGCCTCCTCCAATTCCTGGTGTTAACAACCACTTGGAGGGCCAAAGGAAGACAACAGCAAGGGGTTAAACTAGGGGTGCCCAACCTTTAGAAAAGCGAGGGCCACTTAAGCGACTTGGCAACCGGTTGTAGGCCACAATGAGCAGAGCAGCATTTGACATGTTCATATCCACTCTGCATATGTCGAGCAGACACGAACACAGCCCACTCTACTCTGTGGGCCCTCCGATCCAATTCAGTTTTTTTCTTTTTTAGATCGGATTGGAGGTAGATAGGTATAAATGGATACAAGTCCATTTACATCTGCTGCTCCATAGAGGTGAATGGAGGGCCCGATTGAGTCGGACTGATCGTGTTAGTGAGGCCTAAGGCTGCTTTCACACTGATGCACTGCAGTTTACCCACACTGGGGGCAGCATACATGTGGCTTTCCTGCGGGTTAGCTGCATTTTGCCATAGACTATATTTTGCAGGTGTGGCACACTTTCTGAAAGCGCACCAAACCCGCAGGTAATAACAGAAGTCTATGGCACAGTGCAGCTAACCCTGCAGATCAGTTTGAAAGCAGCCCAACAACAGCTGCAGAACAGATATGCCCAAATATACTGTCCACTGTGATTTTAGTAATAAACTTACCTTTAATATTAGACACCCATTCAGGTATTGCTGCCTGTTGCTGCCCCAGGCAGAGTGCATTTGATATCACTCTGCCTATGACAAGAGCCAGCGATATACAGGAAGCATCTGCTTTGCAGCCACTTGCTTCCTCTACTGCCAGTGTAGCGTCATTCATTGATAACCCCACAAAAATGGAAGCCGGAAGTGACGTTCCGTCGATGCCATGTTGCTACACCCGCACTAAGGATACAGAAAGACAGTGGCAATCGGACATCTTTTTACACCCACAGAGATTTTAATGTCCCACTTATTTTTAACAGCAAACAGAGCTTGCATACTGAAATACAGTATATAGAAATACGTGACACTGTTTTGATGTTTCATTTTAAAAGCAGTGGTGTTCTGTGACATTTGCAAAGCTGTGAGATTGGCAGGCTTGCCACTGCTTTTAAAATGTAACCTCAAAACAGTGTCACGTATTTCTATATACTGTATTTCAGTATGTAAGCTCCGTTCACTGTTAAAAATAAGTGGGACATTTAAATCTCCCGTGGGTGTAAAAAGATGTCCACTTGCCGCTTTCTCTCTGTAGCCTTAGTGCGGACGAGTGCGGGTGTAGCAACATGGCAGCGACGGAACGTCACATCCGGTTTCCATTTTTGTGGGGTTACCAATAAATGATGCTACATCGGCTCTATTCGCAACACTGATGCTCTGGGATGGTGGGTTGGCAACCTGCGATCTGGGCTTGCCAACCTGCCATCCCACAGCAGCATACCTCCCAACTTTTTGAGACGGCAATGAGGGAAAAGTATGTAGGCATAGGACACACCCCTGCCACGCTCCCTTAACCACTTCAGCCCCGGAAGGATTTCACACTTTAGGACCAGAGCACTTTTTGAGATTCGGCACTGCGTCGCTTTAACTGACAATTGCGCGGTCATGCGACGTTGTACCCAAACGAAATTTGCGTCCTTTTATTCCCACACATAGAGCTTTCGTTTGGTGGTATTTGATCGCCTCTGCGTCATTTCTGATCGCCGCTATAAACAAAAAAAAACACATTTCTTACTTTTTGCTAAAATACAAATCAAAAAAAATATAAAAAAACATTTTTTTCCATCGGTTTTGGCCGATTTATATTCTTCCTCATAGTTTTGGTAAAAAAAATCGCATTTGGCGTTTATTGATTGGTTTGCGCAAAAGTTGCCGCGTTTACGGATGATGAGAATTAATTTCTGGAGTTTTTATTTTTTACTAGTAATGGCGGCGATCTGCGATTTTGCAGCGGACCTGTCGGACCATTTTGACACTTTTTTGGGACCATTGGCATTTATACAGCGATCAGTGCTATAAAAATGCACTGATTACTGAGTAAATGCCATAGGTAGTGAAGGGGTTAACCTGCAGGGGGCGCTCTAAGGGTTAACTGTGTTCCCTGGGTGTGTTCTAACTGTATGTGGGCTGCCCTGGCTGGGGAAAGGGGATGATCATGGCTTCCATATAGAGGAAACCTGTGATCACCGCCCTTCCCCCTCTATGAGAACGGAGATCTGTTTACATACACAGTCCTCCATTCTCTCACTGCAGGGGGGCCATCACGGGTAGCCGGCGGCGATCGGGTCTGCCACACCCGCTCCCTGCCCCCCCGGACATAGTATGACAGCGGTTTTCGATAATGTGCCACTCTGTCGCCGTCAGACTGCAGTCGGCAAGTGGTTAAAGGAGAGTTATACAAAAAAGTGGTTAGTTAAACCCACAAGTGCTTTTTTTTAACCACTATTATCCCTTTATATTGGCTTTTGGAATTTACAAATGCAGTAATTTAGAAATTGGATGAAAGGTTTAGCACTGGGAAACACTTTTTGAAAGATAAATAGTGCATTTTTCTATATAACTATATAGATCAGTCCAAAATGAGAGACAAATGAGGACTGAGGGATGGAGAGACTTTGTCCCAAATCAGGGACAGTCCCTCAAATCAGGGATAGTTGGGAGCTATGCAGGAGGTCACGGGCCACATCAGACATTGCCCCAGGCCACTGGTGGGGCACAACTGGGTTAATAAAATGTATCAGTGTATGAAATCAGTAATTTGAGCTACTAATCCCTCACAGTTTATGTAATGAGAGCTGGGGTGCCCCTCTGTTCCTCCTCAGAAGGGAGGTATGGCAGAATGTACTGCACACTGCAATAAAACGCGTAACGTTCTATGCTCTCTCAGAGCTGAGCTGTACATTCTGCCATTTGCAGCGTCACATCTCGTCCATCTCGTTACATCTGGTAATACAACGTCTGCTTTGGTAACATCCGTCCCAAGCCGTATACGCTATACAACACAGCTTCCGCTTCCTTCTCCTAGAGCCCGCCCACAGCCGATCATAGAAACGTCACATCCAATCATAATGCTGCTATAATGTACAGCCTACAGCTGAGTGAGGAGGGGCGGGGCTATGTGTGGCGCTGTCTTGTTCCACGTGGTAGCATTTTGTGATCGCGGAGGGTGGCGGTGTCACTGAGCATAAGAACGGACATTCTGATTGGTGAGGAATACTGAATGCCGGTAATGACTGGTTTCGTTTTGCTGATGATGATAGTACCTGTATGTAGGTACCACATTACATGTTACATATGATTAAAAGTTGATTATTTAAACAATAGCTGTCAGGGAGGCTTTATATTGTAGGAGAGGGTTTCTGCAATGAAAGCTTCTGATCTGTTTGCTAGCAGAGTGTGCAATGCCTGCATGTCTTAGTACTAGAGTTGCCACCTCATCCCTTTAAACCCGAACACATGAATTACACAGGTTCTGAGGCTGATTAAATTGCTAATTAAACTCACTTGGTGCCACATCTGCATATAAATAACCTAAGAACCTGTGTAATTCATATGTGTTGGGGGTTTAAAGGGATGAGGTGGCAACCCTACTTAGTACCAGGATGAATGACCTGACCTCTTGTGCACATGTGGGATTTAGGGCGCTTTCACACTTGCAGGGCCCTCTGAAAAGGAATCTGCATTCAGTTTGCTATTCAGAAAGTGATGAGCATGCATTAAAGTGATTGTAAAGGTTTTTCTTTTTTAAATAACAAACATGTCATACTTGCGTCATCTGTGCAGCGGTTTTGCACAGAGCGGCCCAGATCCTCTTCCTCTGGGCTTCCCCAGCGGTGCTGCTGGCTCCTCCTCTTCTCAAGTGCCCCCCTCAGAGAAGCGCTTTCCCTGGGGGCACGCTCCCGAGTCCTGCTGCTGCGTCCATTGACACAGACAGCAGGACTCGGCCCCGCCTCCCGCGTCATTGGATTTAATTGACAATGGCTCCTGCCGCCATAAATCCAGTGAGGACCGAGACATCGGCTGGAGCTGCTGGGCTCCTCCCCGTCCCTGGAACGATCGGCTTCAGGTAAATAAAAGGGGGGCTGGTGCACTACAGGAGGTTTTTTACCTTAATGCATAGAATACATTAAGGTGAAAAACCTTGAGGGTTTACAACTCTTTTAACACTGTAACTACCGCACTACTGTAATCTGCCACATTGATCTCAGTGGGTGAAATTGGCAGGCGGTGCTGCTTAAAAATACTGCATCAGGGCTGTGACATGTGAATAGCCCTGTCAGGCTGTAATGTTAGGATTTGGGTAGGTAAAACTGAAGTTCATCTGTTTGTTTGTTTTATTTTATCACCCTCTAGCCACCTGTGAGAAAGAGAGCCCTGTCACCTTGCTAAGGAATTGACACTCCAGAAAGTAATCCCCCACCTTCCTTGTACATCATAGTCCTCTCTTCTTGGGAATGTCAATTGTCTGGGCTGGTGCAGCTCCTCTCTTCCTCCCCTCTCTACCCAGCTTAGGAAGGGCCGAAGGAGAGCACTACAGATAGGAGAGCACTACAGATAGGAGAGCACTACAGATAGGAGAGCACTACAGATAGGAGAGCACTACAGATAGGAGAGCACTACAGATAGGAGAGCACTACAGATGTAAGAATGCTATAGATCTGAGAACAATATAGATCTAAGAACGCTATAGACCAAGGGAAGGGCTGTTCCAGGATGTACCAGGTGAGCTCAATAAAGAAATTGCGTGGGGTGCTCGCCCTGTCGTTGCAGCAGCATAGTTCATAGAGAAAAAGGAGGAACGGCTGCACACCCAAACTCAATGCAATGAAAATGTATTAATAGGAGGTCATAAAAACAACTTACAAAGGCACAGGAAAGGTGACACATTTCACACAATAGACGTGCTTTGTCACAACCATCATGGTTGTGACAAAGCATGTCTATCGTGTGAAACGCGTCACCTTTCCTATGCCTGTGCCTTTGTAAGTTGTTTTTATGGCCTCCTATTAATACATTTTCATTGCATTGAGTTTGGGTGTGCAGCTGTTCCTCATTTTTCTCTAAGAACGCTATAGCTCGGAGAACACTATAGCCGAATGCTTCTACTCACCCCGCGCACCTGTCACCAAAAAAAAAAAAAATCACTTTGGGGACTTTTTGTCCCCTATGTGATGGGAAAAAAATGTTTTAATTGTAAAAAATAAAGTTGTATCCAAGCACATATCTGCTTTTTAGCACTAAACTGATGGCTTATAGGGGGCTTTTAGAGCTTCACCTATGGAAAATATAGGGTACCGAAGTTTGTCGAAATTTCACAGGTGTACGCAAATTTAGGGTTTGACGTATCCATTTACTTGGTTCAACCTCAGCTTTTATATTTTACCAAAAAATTAGTTAATTTATTGCGTTTCTGCGCCCCCTAAAATCAACTGAAACACTTTTTTTTTTTACTGAGATGTTGTTTCCTAGACCTTTGCTGTAATATCATGTGACATATAAAAATAACTATTTTCTTCTCCAGTGTGTTTGCTTTCAGAAAATATTTAATGTTTTGGGGGTTTTATGTAATCCTCAGGCCTAAAATGATTTTACGCATGCAAAACAAACCACAAAAACTGCTCTGGCAGTGAAAGGGTTGAAGAATAAGTTCACGTTCGGGAACATGTTACATGTTCCACCCATAAGATTTGTTGGTTAAAAACAGTCTCCTAACTTTTTTAGCTGGCTCCTAGATTCAAATCAAATTTGTCATAAGTAAAAATAATTGTATCCGTGAACTGAATCATTCTCCAACAGCATGTTCTTAATAGAGGTCGACCGATATATAGGGCCATTTTTTGGCATTTTTTAATTAATCGGCATTGTGCTGAAAATTAGGCCGATTAATTTATGCACTAAAGTCCGGTTCACACGGGGGCGATCCGACTTGCGGGGCGACTCAGCGCGACCCCGCACAGTGCAACTTCAGCAAGACTTGCAAATGACTTCTGTATAGAAGTCCATGCAAGTCACCTGAAATCGACTTGAGTCACTCCTAGAACAAGAAAGACAATAATCCAGGCAGCCTGCCAAGTCTGAGAACATCGCTGATAAAAGAACCAAAGAGATACAATGTTTATACTTATCAAAGGCATGAACTCCAGTGTGTAGAAGAGCTCAGTTTAACCATTTAAAGACTAAATCGTTTGACATTTGTTGCTTACAAGTAAAAATCCAGTATTTTCTGCTAGAAATTCACTAAAGGCCCGTACACATGGTACAATTATCGGATGAAAACTGTCGTACGACAGCCTTTCGTACAATAATCTGACCGTTAGTACGTGCCATTCGACAGCCAATTTTCAATTATCGTCCATCAGAAGTTGTATGAGCAAACTAGAAAACTTTTGTCTGCTGACAAGGCATCGTCTGATTTTCGGCTCGTGTGTACAGAAGTTGGACAAACAAAAGTTGGGAAGTACAAACATGTATGCTCGGAATCCAGGAAGTCTTCGGTCGTGTAAACCTGCGTCCGTAATTCACATTCATCTGAATGTCCTCTTTATACGCTCGTAACACGTCACTACGTTTGGCTTTGTCGACCAATAATTTGACTACCGTCAGTACACTAGACAAAACCACGGACAGCTAATTTTGAGAAAAGTTGGACGTGCGATCGTACAACAATTGCATTGTGTGTACGAGGCTTTAGAACCCCCAAATATTACACGGTGTTTGCGCAGCGGCCTTTCAAACGCCAACACTTAATGAATTTAAAATAAAACTAAACAGTAAAGTTAGCCCATTTATTTTAGTCCAAAAGTATTGATTACATGTTTTTGTGTATTTCATATTTAAGATACATAGTTTTTTTTTTTTTTTACCTAAATTATACATACAAGTGCACTGATTGGAGGCTTGTGGTGTTTAACTTTTAAAGTAGAACTATGGTCAAAATGTAGAAACTAATATGTTATGCACCTATACAGTCTGTTAAACATCTCACTGATTGTTTCACAAAAAGCAGTAAAGATGGTGAGATCTCTACCTTGTCCCCTGCTGTCATGTGCACTTCCTTTAGTGAGGTGACAACTTTATTTCCTAGTTTTTGAATTGCCTGTGTTGGACTTTTGCGTCTATCTCTGTGCAAAAAATATCCTGACATCACTGGGGGAGGGGCTCTTGTATCACATGGGAAGCTGAGGGATTTCATTCTACACAGAATCATGATTAGGCCCCACCCACTCCCTATGTCCTGCCTTTGCCCGCCCACTGCTCTAGCTCCTAGCTCCTTTTGTTCTGCCAGTTTACAAATTACCAGAGGAGCGCAGGCAAAGAGAAGCACACATATTACTAGAAAGACCTGTGTGCAAACTAACCTGTACTATCTTGTGCTGTGGTTACATAGTGCACACCCAGCTAATGATTGGCAGATGGATGTTTGTTATGTAAAATAGACTGAGCATCATAGAAGACTGGATGTCTGTGGGATAGACGAGCTATTTTATTGACAGCAAATTACATCTGACCTCTGCAGAACTCCTCCCATCATCACTACACTATACAGCTAAGGAGAACTGTTGGATGGGATTACAGACCCCAATCACAGCTACATGGTAGGGAAATAATAATTTCAGTTATTATGTTTATTACCATGTGTAACTTTCAGGTATTTATGAGGATTTACTAAAATATGTATGTTGCCTTTAGTTGTACTTTAAGCAATTTTCTGTATCACTTCTTATTACTTAACTATTAGATTTTATGAGATGAAGGGGAAAAAATGAAAAATTGGCCTAACATATCGGCCATCGGCCGCCCCGATTTCTAAATATCAGCATTGGCCAGAGAAAAACCCACATCAGTCGACCTTTAGTTCTTAACCATCAGTAAGTGGTTGCACCATGTTCTATTGTTAAAGTGAGGCTGGTTAATATTAAAAGGGAAGCATAGGTTTTTTCCCAAAGCGTCTTTCAGGACAGCACCTGAAAGATGGTGACTCCTCCCACTGGACCACAGGAAACACCTTCCACCACATTTTTAAAGGCCCAGAGGGAACACCCTGGTGAGGGGAGCCACGATCTCTCAAGCTGTCCTGAGAGGCAAGGGTTCTCCTACCTGTTTTTTCCTTTTTTTTTTTTTTTTTTTGTTGGACCGCTGGCCCTTCCTTTTTCACTGGCAGCCGAGGCTGCATACACAGGCTCCTCTTCCCCTTCAGGTGCTTGGGGAGAGCCCACAGATGTCTCGCGACCCGCCCGGCCTTCGCGTGCGGCCGCTGCCATTTTGTCAGAGCCAAGAAGTGACGGTGCGGGTCGCTGGGTCAAGCGTCAACGTAATTTTCGGTGTCCACACACAAGGGGGAGGAGGGTGGGCAGGAACTGGAGCCTATTTCCGCTTCTGGTCCGGCACAGCAATGCTATGGGAGTCCGGAAGTGGTGGAGAAGCCACAATTGGAGCTCTGCACACCCGCGATGGAAGAGAGGACAGCAGCGTCTGCAGCAGTGGGGACAGGCACAGGCTCCAGCAAGGCCCAGGTGAGGGGCGATTGTGTATACCAGCCCTATTTCTTTCCTGGGTTTCCGGTCTTCCTTCTTTGTTTGTTTTTCCCCCCTTGGTGGCTGGGGCCTGTCTGGCCACTGGGGTATGTGGGACTATTGCCTCTAAGTGCACCTGGTAGGGTGAGCCATTAAAGCAGAGACAGGGTCTTAAGCTGGGCCCCTTGTATTTTCTCTCTTTTGTCTCCCTTCCTTTCCTTTAGGCCAAAAGTGAAACAAAGAAAAAGATGTCCTCCTTGCAGGGCAAAATTGGGGGAAGAAAACCCTATGTAGCACTTGCATCACTAATTTGGTTAGAGAGGAGTCTGCCTCTGTCTGTGAGGATCTTGTAGCCTCAGTATAGGAGCTCCATGCCACGATTCAGTAGTTTCGTGACTCACTGGCCAAACCTACTACCTATCAGGACCCAGCCTCTAAATCGTCCCTACAGGATACGATTTTTGATGTCCCATCTCACCCACCTCCTAGGGAGGATCATTCCCCAGCACCATCTGATTAAAGTTCAGAGGATGGGGAGAGTACAGGTGTGATTCCTTCTAAGTTTAAATTATCACTGGAGGGAGTGGATAGTTTATTGAAGGCTATTCAGGCAACTCTGGGCCTGGGGGGAAGAGAAGAAGGAACTGACGCTTCATGACCGTATGTATGAAGGTCTTAGTGAGCCAAAGGGTCATACATTTCCGGTACACCCAGCTATTGCGGAAAATCAGAAAAGAATGGCAGGAACCAGAAAAGAAACCTTTCTTCTCTAGAGCACACAAGAGACGCTTCCTGTTCGAGGAAGATCCCACAGCAATATGGAACAAGGTCCCAAAGCTGGATGCAGCATTTTCCCAGTTATCTAGGTCCACAGACCTAGCCTTTGAGGAGGTGGGAATCCTCAGAGACCCGTTGGATAAACGCATTGACCTGCTACTAAATAGAGCATGGCAATCGATTTTGAGCAATCTAAAACCTTCTATGGCAACAACCTGTGTTGCCCGTAACCTAGAATACTGGATCACCCAGCTGGAAGCTCATATACTGGCAGATTCGGCAAAACAGAAAATTTTAGATTTCTTTCCAACCTTGTCGACTGCTGTGGCCTATATTGCTGATGCCTCGGCAGATGCCATTAGAATGTCGGCTAGATCAGCAGGCCTAGCCAACTCTGCAAGAAGAGCTTTATGGCTGAAGACCTGGCCTGGGGATACGGCTTCAAAGAATAGGCTCTGTGGTATTGCGTTCTCGGGTGATCTGTTCTTCGGTCCTGAACTAGAGACTATTCTGGACAGGACAGCAGACAGGAAAAAGTCCTTTCCAATTTAAAAGAAGGAAGCAGACCCCAAAGAAGCTTTTTCAACCTCAGAACAGGTTGACTCAAAGCTCAAGAACAGGACAACAAGACCCAGGCAAGGAGGAAGAATTGGTCTGCTCAGAGACAAAAGAATAAAGGCGGGCTCATTTTCCATCCTCCTAAACAAGCTGAAAAATCGCTATGGCTCATGCTTTCAGGTAGGGGGGAGACTTCAGAGTTTCCTTCCACATTAGTCAAGGGTGACAACAAGTCCATTTATCTTGACCACCCTCTCCCAAGGCTACAAGATAGTTTGTGGAATTCCCACCACCAAGGTTCCTGGTGACAAATACCCCAAGAGACCCAGAAAAAGCTCTGGCCATGAAGTCCTTAATAGAAGAGCTGATGCAACAGAGCGTAGTAATTCAGGTGCCACCAGAAGAAAGGCAACGGGGATTCTACTCTCATGTTTTCCTGGTAAAAAGCCGTCAGGAAAATTCAGGCTAATTATCAACTTGAAACCACTGAACAAGTCATTTGAGCTTAAGGCTCATCAGGTGCAAATTTTGACAGACAATGCCATGGCAGTGGCTTATATAAACAAGCAGGGTGGAACAAGAAGCAAACACCTGCAGCTGTTAGCAGAGGAGATTTTGGTCAGTGCCAAAAGGGATTTACTCTCCTTATCGGCAGTCCACCTAAAAGGAACCCCGAACATGGTAGCAGATTTCCTAAGCAGAAATCCTATCAGGGAAGCAGAATGGTCTTTGGATCCGGAGGTCTTTCTGATGATCTCAAAAATGTGGGGACAACCAGAAGTCGACCTGTTCGCGTCAAGGGAGAACGCGCAGGTACCTAATTTCTTTTCCCTGAACAAATTCGAGGGGTCTCTGGGAACCGATGCCTTGGCTCAACCATGGAGTTTTCAGCTCAGTTATGCGTTCCCTCCATTCCAGCTAATACCTTTTGGTACTAAGAAAGATTCAAAGAGAGAGAGTTTAAGTCATCCTGATTGCCCCATATTGGCCAAAAAGATCATGGTTCTCAACCATTCTGAGCATGGCAACCAAACCATGTTGGCATCTACCGATCAGTCAGAACCTGTTGAGCCAGGGGCCAGTTAATCACCTGGAACCAGCCAAGCTGACCCTAGCAGCTTGGTATCTGAAGAGCAGCTTCTAAGGAGCAAAGGTTTCTCAGAGCGACTAGTCTCAACCTTGTTGTCAAGTAGGAAGACCGTGACTAGAACAATATATTCTAAGGTCTGGATGGTCTACAACTCATGGTGCACCTCAGCTAAACAAGAACCTACGAAGCTGGAGTTTTTACAAGCAGGAGCCGAGAAAGGGCTAGCAGTCAGTACTCTAAAGGTACAAGTAGCGGCACTAGCGGTCTTCCTAGAGAGGCCAATAGCCGCGGAAACGCTGGTAGTTTGGTCTTTTTTTGACCGTGCTCTAAAGAACCTGTGTCAATCGAGTCTTTTCCAAAATGGGACTTGAAAACCGTTCTCCAGTCTTTGGCAAAGAGTCCCTTTGAACCAGCAGATGAGTCTTCCTTGAAATATCTCACACTTAAGACCGTATTTTTGGTTGCGATTACAACAGCTCGCAGGATTAGTGAACTTCATGCACTGTCAAGCAAGGAGCCATATTTAAGGATTATTCTTAAGACAGATCCAAAATTCCTGCCTAAGGTAGCTTCGCTAAGCAACCATTCTCAGGACACTATTCTCCCGACTTTCTGCGCAAACCCGGCAGGAGAAAAGGAGTCCTTTTTTCATAAGTTAGATGTAAGAAGAATTTTGCTATATTATTTAGAGTTAACGAAGGGCTTCAGGAAGTCTGATTCTTTATTTGTTTTGTTTTCTGGCAACAAGAAAGGTTGTCAGGCTTCTAGGGGGTCAATTGCAAGATGGTTAAAATTTGCTATCCTAGAAGAATATTCTCATGCTGGATTACCCCGGCCAGAAGGTGTGCATGCACATTCCACTAGAGCAGAGTTTCTCAACCTGTGGTACGCGTACCGGGTACGCGCACCACAGGCAGGGGGTACGCCAGCTGTGCGGGGGGCATGATGCCAGTTGCTGCTCTGATGCTGGCTAAATGGTTTTATGTAGCGGCGACTTGCTGTATACAGCTGCCGCTACACAGTATGGCAATTGCAGAACTGCCCGCAGCGGAGCGGTGAGTGTGCCTCCTGTCATGATGTCACTGAGGCCAGGAGCGGGGGATGGTGGAGGAGTGCTTCTGCTCGGAGCGTCCACTGTCCTGGACAAGTGAGTGAGCAGAGGCTGATAACACTACAGTCAGTAATGTTATCTGTGCTCTGCAGTGCTTAACTTTTATTTTTTGTGAAGGGGGGGGGGGTTAAACTACAATGCATTTGTAATGCAGCATGGAAGGGGTAAATGTATTGCCATTGTTTACTGATCCATTAGTGACCAGTAGCAGTTAATTAACCCTTTTGTGCTGCATTAGTGGCAGTGTTAATTAATCCAGAGCTCGACAAACCCCGGTCGCCAGGTCGCCATGGCGACTAGAAATCGCGTCCTGGCGAGTGGCTTCCGATACTCCTCTCCCCTCTCTGTGTAACCGCATCTACAAGCAGTTCCCTGCCTAAGCTGACAGCTGTAAAGAAAAAAAAAAACACAGCCGTCAACTGGGCAGTCTGCCAACTCGCTAACTATAAATACAACATACAACATACAATGTATCTTAGTGGAGGTCAAAGGAATTTACTCCCGGCCTCTAGATAAGGACATTTAACCACTTAAAGACTAAACTCTTTTTAACATTTGTTGCTTACAAATAGAAAAAAACAATTTTCTGCTAGAAAATTACTTGGAACCCCCAAACATTATATATTATTTTTTAGCAGAGACCCTAGAGAACAAAATGGCAGCTGTTGCAATATTTTATGTCACTTGGTATTTGCGCAGCGGTCTTTCAAATGCAATCTTTTCTGGAAAAAATACACTTTAATGATTTAAGGAAAAAAAAAACACCGTAAAGTTTGCCTAATTTTTTGTATAATGTGAAAGATGTTACACCGCGAGAAACGTGACCTTTATTCTAAGCATCAAAATTGTGATAAAGCCTTGTGTACCATCAACCATTACCACTCTTTATGCAGCGGAGCTGCAGTATTTCACGGTGACCGGAAACCCACCAGAGCAATGAATATTCACCGTGGGGGAAACACATGCAGGCAGGAAGTGGCTGCAAAGAGGCAGCAGAAGATCAGCAAACGAGACCACCCAAAGGCCAGTGGCACTTTATGACGTCGAGGCGACGTATTTCTCACCATTACCAACTACCATGTGTTCCGAAATAGTGTTAAAACTACGAATCTTATTTCCAGTGCAAAGAGCGCCACATTGTAGAAAGTGTAATATGTTTTTTAATCCGTTTGAAATGCCACAAAAAAAAAAGGAATTTAGTAATTTCACATAAAAAAGGTCTTTTCTAACGTAAACTTTCTGGCGACGCGTTTATGGTTCACTGTATTTTATAACGTTGTCGACGGTAAAACAAGAGATCCCAGAGACGATTTTTTATTATATATTACAAACCCCCAAGGTTCATTAAAAGATCGTCTTTTAACAAA
>BLSH010016839.1:138023-154821 GCA_018402905.1 Glandirana rugosa | reverse complement strand
CAATATTTTTTTTTTTTTTTTTTTTTTTTTTTTAATCAAAAATATGTAGAAGAATATATATTGACCAAAACTGATGAATACATTTATTTTTTTTTTTTTGGATATGTATTATAGCAAAAAGTAAAAAATATATATATATATATTTTTTTCTTCAAAATTCTCTCGCTTTTTTTTGTTTATAGTTGTGATCATAAGTGATGCAGAGGTGATCAAATACCACCAAAAGAAAGCTCTATTTGTGGGGAAAAAAAGGACGCCAATTTGGTTTGGGTACAAAGTCGCACGACCGAATCGCAAAAAGTGCTCTGGTCCTAATATGGGAAATCCTTCCAGGGCTGAAGTGGTTAAATTAACTGTTGCAATGTTTAGCTGTAGCACTAGAAAAGTATGCACTTAGTTGTATATAGAGCCAGAACATTTTTTCCTCATGTCCTTAAGAGTGTTGTCACTCAGAAATTGATGAAATCCAGACACTTACAGTTGTCACCAGCTACGTAATAGAGCAGCAATCTTCCAATTGGGACATCTGTTCTGGTGATAACTGTCCAAGAGGGGATTTCCTTTCATTTGCAGTTTTTGTGTTTCCTTGACAAGGACAGGAAGTAAATGTAAACCCCTAAACAAAAGCTTCATATATTCTTTTTTCGTACCTCAATGGATTGCACTGGTAAGAAAAGGAGACCAATTAGAAGCAATAGATCTTCTTATGTTTTTTTTTTAAATCAAAAACCAACTTTATTTAAGAGCTTCGAATAAGTAGAGCAATATAGGATACAGACCTTGTACATTGCAGTGTATATCTTTGAAACATCTATATTACAATTGAGAAAGGTGTAACATCCTTTTCTTTATACAGGCACTTTTCTAAATGAACACAGGAACCCATATCATACTGGCGGCATAGAACTTGGTCAGGTTTAAAGGACACATAGAACATCAAAGTAGGCGATACCCAACATGGCAGTCCCGGTGCTTTGCTTACATATTATGAATGTAATCAGCATATTGTATTGTAGGGTCTTTAGCTACTGCAGGAGTTGGAATTGGAGAGCCATACATTCCATATTTTGGTGTATTTGGCGGGGCATCCTCTATGATCGTATATCAGTTTCTTATACGGTAAGGTGACATTTATCTCCCGGATCCAGTCCTGAATACTAGGGGGTGTGGGTCTCATCCACCTCTTGGCAATCACCTTGCGAGCTGCATATAGAGCTGCACAAAAGACGCACTGTATTTGTCTATGTCAGTGGTTCTCAACTCCGGTCCTCGGGACCCACTAACAGGCCAGGTTTGCAGAATAACTGAAATGCATCACAGGTGATCTCATTTGCTGCTCAGTGATTGCAGTATTCTAATCTGCATCTCCCCAAGGTAATACTTAAAATCTGGCCTCCCGAGGACCGGAGTTGAGAACCACTGGTCTATGTCTATATCAGGGAGAAGACCCAGGAGACATAGCTTAGGGTCCAAGGTAATGGGGGACCCCAGATCATCATGCAAGAAACGTATCACTTGTATCCAGAGAGTCTGAATAACAGTGCAGGACCAAATCAGGTGAAAAAATGTACCTGGGTCCTCTCCAAAGGGGTGGAACTTGGCTATTCTTTTGGGGGGTTAAATAGGAGCGATGTACACTGTACACCTGGGTGAGTCGATCTGGCAACCTGGGGGAAACTAGCTTCACTCCGTCTAAGATATTTTCCCTGTCGTCTTCTTGAATTTCCCCTAATTCTGTCTCCCACTTAATTTTAATAGTATTTACCAGCACTGAGGAGATAGGGAGACGCAACAAGGCATAGATTGTGGAAATCAACTGGGAGGGTTCTGAGCCCAAGATAATTTGAGTAATGGGTAAGATGGACAATGTGGGACTACCGTCCGCGAATTGGGTTTGCAGGGCATGCCTAAATCGGAGGTCCCGGAATAATAGGTGATTTGGGAGTGAAAACTCATCTTTTAGTTCTTGAAATTGCCTAACACCAGAAGGGGAGAGTACTTGAGACAGGTATACTACACCTCGATCTATCCAGAGCTTAGAGGCAGGTATATCAATTAATTCAGGTAGGTCCCTGTTGAACCATAAGGGAGTATGGGTATGCAGGCCTGTGGCTCTTGGCTTCCACAGGGCCTGAGTTAAATGTCTCGCGAGGTCGCATACGCCCGGGTCTAGGCCTGCGTCGCAGACTTCGTCATGGCCGAAAGCCCCCCCACTTCGGTGGCGAGGAGGATCTCTCTGGGAGCGTTACCTGCAGGCTTCGACGGATTGGTGAGTAGGGGCCCCCACCTCTCTTTCCTTGGACAGGGTGTGGGGCACCTCCAGGGTTCTCCTCCTCCCAGGCTTCTGGCCTAGGTGCCTTTTGGACACACTGTCCAACCCCCCCCCCCCCCCCACACACACACACGCTTGGAGTGGTTTCTGGGGATGGGGTACCACTTGGGTCCACCTGCTGCCTTGGTTGGGCCTAGGCGGCGGGTGACCGGACGGCCGCAATGGGGCCTGCAGCAGCCCTCCAGTAATTTAGGCTGCGGTTTTGTTGCCTACCGACCTGGGGGCTGGGTGGGGGGCCCCAGAATGGGCAGCGGAGGCCACCACTTTCTGTTTCAGGCCACCCGCCCTCCGTTCTGTGGCTCGGATCGGTCCGGCCCACCTGCGGGCCACGCACTCATGGCAGGCGGCCGCAAATTTAGGCCGCGGCCTACTAGGCGCGACTTGTGACCTACTAGGCTTCACGGCCGCCTCCTACCAGAGGCTATGGGGGATCTGAGGGCGACCGCCTTTGGGGAGTCCTTTAGGTGGTCCCTCCGTGGGTGTCCCACGTGTGGGACCTTGTTCGGCACCCCCTGTGTACCACCTAGGACTGCCCATAGGCGTAGCCAAGTCTTTTTTTTTTCTGCCTAGTGTCCTACTCCTGTAGGGGGTGGTATAACCCTATGATAATGTCTAAGGAAGCACTGTGTCTGTCAATGAACTCAGAGAAATGGATTTTACGGTAAGTTAAAAAACCCTTATTACCAGCAGCTAACACTGTTCACATTCTCCTATTATGTGCCAAATACAGTATAACAAAAAATGCAGGAGCCACTGTGAAATCTTTAGTAATGTTACTGATTGAAACGAAGTAATGTTTTTATTTACAATCATACAGTTGTTACAGTATATTGAAGGCTTCGTCCCCTTGCACACTGGGTGGAAGGCTCCTGTGCATCCAATCCTGGCATCTTGGCGAATATAGGAGGTACAGGTGCAGTGTTCAGTCGGCTGAAATATGATGTGGCTGCACAGGGCTGAAAACTGTACCCCATGCAGCAGTACTCAAAGATATCCTTACAACTTTCCGTTTTTAAGACCATCAAAACGTTTTTTTTTTTTTTGCCTTTTCAAATACAGAAGAAATGCAAAGAACACAAAACTACAGTGAGAAAATCTTATTTGTGTTTAAAAAAAAAAAAGTTTTAAACCTGTGTAAACAAAATGTGTCCATAACTAAAATAAATCCAGTTTAAAAATGTTTCTCTTTTTTTCCAGGATCTGGCACAACAGTTGATGCAGCAACCATCTTTGATTTTGAATATTTTAGAAAAGGTAAAAAAAGTTGAGACTAACTTTGCACCCAGGTTTATTTTTTCAAGTTTGTGGGACACTGGAATTCAGGGACTGTTGGGTCATACTGCCACCTACAACAGGATTTAGGTGCTCACAACCAAAAAAAAAACAAATGTGGCCAGCCCTATGTATGTTTTCTTTCTTTAATATCATGGCTGTTACAGCCCAGGTGCTGAGGAATAGATACACCTCTGAATTGGTGGTTTCCATGATGCCAGATTCTAGGAAGTTAATTGCTGGCAAGGAATATCGTCAGACATAGGAGGCACACTTCAGTTGATGTGATTCGAGGAACTTTCATCCCAGGAAAATCTCTGGGATGATTCTTGGCCGTTCTGCAAATGAGCGCAGATCAGTGTTTGGCCTTAAGCATCATCAAGGGTCAGATCTCGGCATTTGCGATCTTCTTCCAAAGGTAGCTTGCTTCCCATTCTTTGATGAAAAATTTTGGACAGTGTGCCTCTCATATGGGCTACCCCTGTGTGCTTTCCTACAGCTATGTGGGATCTTAATTTTGGTTCTCACAATACTTCAAAAATTGCCTTTTATACCCATCAGGGATATTCCCCATTGTACTCGCTCATATGTTTGTGTTCCTCGGTATTATCACCTCAGTAAGGTGGATGTCTGAGTTGGCGGATTTATCCTGCAAAGAACCCCCTTATAGTCATAAAACCGAGAAGGGTGGTGTTGAGCCCTAGAACTTGCTTCCTTCCTAAGGTTGTTTCAGCCTTTCTCTTTAAGCAGGAAACTGTTCCTCCATGACTGTGTGGTTCCAGTTCTTCAGAAGGAGATTTGCCTCCATTGCCTTGATTCATGCTGTGCATGTCTACCTTATAACCATTGCTTCCCTTAGACTGATATAACCACTGCTTCCCTTAGACTGAGTCTCTTTGTCATTCCTGATGTTCCCTTTGAAGGGGAACCTGCTTCTCATTGTACCATTTCTTGGGGATATTATCCAAAGTTGGAATTATGGACTCGGCTACCTTTCTCTTTCGTTCATTGACAGACGCAGCCTCTTATTCTTGACATGTGGGGTTTATGCACCTTTCACTAGGAGTGGACTAGGCAGAACGTAGTTCAGCTCAAAGCAGACACAGCCTCTCCCAGGGGGCAGTCCTCCTTGGCGTAACCCCTCCTGCCCTGCTCAGCAAGCCAGTTTTTTTCTGCCTAGTGCAAGGAGTAGGACCTGGCTCCCTGCTGGGATCTGCGGTTCCCCATTATTTTTTTAATTTTTTCTTTTTTCAAGAATTCTGATGAAGATTACAATCAAGTAGCCGGCTGGGTGACAGGCTGGATATCCTAGATCCAGGGAGTCTCCCCAGCGCGGCCGACGGATGCGAGCCGACCCTTAGCTGTACGCAGGGTTGGCCGCATCAGGCCTCATTCTGTGCGAGGCGGCCGGTGGGTTAAATGTCCCGCCAGCACACCTAGGACCGGGTCCTCGGGCTCGCATCACGGGTGTCGCATGGCCGGCAGCTCCCCCCGAATCGGCGGGGTGGCAGGTCTGTCTCGGGTGGCAACCCGCTATGCCCGTCTGGATGGGTAAGTACGCTCCCCTCGGGGCACGGGATGGGCAGGCGGGTTCCCCCCTAACCCCTCCCGGGGTGTTAGGCCGGCGGGCTGGTTCCCCCCTTTCTTCGCTCCCCCCCCCCCTCCCCCCATGCTGCATGGCCGCTGCTCTCTCCCTCCCACCCTGGGACGTGGAAGCCCTTAGTGGCATCTCTTACCTTCGGCGGCAGGCGCCGAGTTTTGGCCTCTAGTGTGCATGGCGGCCATCTTGCGGTGGCCCATGCATTCAGTACAGCCTGTATGTGTGTGTGGGGTCGGTTCCCCGGCCTTCCGGCGCTGATTTACCCCCCCCGCACTGTAGCTGTTACTGGCCATAGCCCTGTCCCTGCATGACATGTGGGGAGGGTTTGGTGGGCGCAGGTCTGCCTTGGCGCACAGGGAAAAAGGCATATACACAGCGGTGGGCAGCAGCAGCGGTAGAGCGAGCAGGTGGTAAGTCCCCCTGTGGTCACCTTCCTGTGGGAGTCCTGCACAGTTTTGGTGGGGGTGCCTGGGCTCCTGGTACTACAGGTCTCAGTTTGCGGGCCAGGTTACCAGGGTGGGTTGCATTGGCAGCCGATGCGGGTGCCGTCCCACTTGACCCCTCCGTGGTGCTTAGGGACTGCGAGGCGGTCTTGGGGTCCTGGGTTTCCCGAGCAGGGTATTGGGCGTATGGGATGAGTCGGACCCTGACGGGGGCCCTCCTAGATCGGCCCCCCCTTGAGATGGTGTCCCGGTGTTCCCCGGATAGTATGGTGGGGTGTGCTGCGGCACACGAGACGGCACCAGACATCGCCTTGATTGTCAGCGGATGACCGGTGGCAGTTGTCCTGTGCTCTCGGTCAGGTTACTTCTTGTAGGGGGTAGCCTGGTCCGCATCTCAGGCGGGCCGGCACCGGTCCACCTGGCAGTGACCCACTTCTCCCATTGTTGGAGGCCACGAGTTCCGGTTTGGGGTGGTCCCTTGCGGGTGGCCGTCCCTGTCGGGCCGCTTAGCCCGGCCGTGTGGCTGTGGGTTCCCCAGGTGTCCTACTTGGAGTGCAGCTGCGGGGACTGGGAGTGGTTTCAGTCCCCCCTTTCTTTCTGTATGGCGGCCCGTGGTGGTACCCACTATGTTCCGCCTGTTCGTGGTGACCACGAGCTCGGGGGCTCAGCTGGGCAGGTAGCTGTTGGATCATCTACCTTCCTCAGTTGACTCCGTGGGTTTGATTCCCAGGTGCCACCTGTTGCAAGTTGGCACTGTATGTTGAATACCATGCAGACGCTGATCGCCGTCCTTAGTGGCACGGCATCCTTAGGCCCGGCTGACAGGAGTGCCGAGTCTGCTGCCTGGTCTGGGTGATTCTGGCAGGGCCAGCTTTCGCCTGGTGTTGGTTCCACTCTGGTGTTGTAAACGCTCTCGGAACGGGCTAAGCTTTCGCACCGTGGAGCTGCTTATGCGCTTCCTCCTGCATGGTGGGGGCGCGCTGACCGGCTCCTTCAGGGCTTAGATGTCTGCTTCGCTAGGGTCCTGTTGGTCAGGCAGGTCCTGGCAGTTTTCTCTTCTCAACTAGGTGGCTCTTGGAGCCACGTTGGAGCCAGGAGGTAGGGAGTCCCGTGGCACGGGTCACTCCTTGGAGGCCCAGTAGAGGCCTCCTTTCCTCCGTTCCTTCCACCATTGGGCCGGGACTCCTTGCCCGTCAGGGATCCCGCAGGTGGGTGGAAGTATCCCTGGCAGCATAGGTGCGCCAGGCCAGGAGACAAGTCCTTCTCAGTGTGAAGGGTTGCCCCTACCCACGGTTTCGGTAGGGAGATGCCTGCGGTCGATGACCTGAATTTCAGTCTGCTGGGTGATTTTGTCTGAGGTGCAAAATGGGATTTCGTTCACGTCCCCCCAGGCATACCGCAGGCCTGGCTAGGAACCGGCTTCGTCAAGGGGTGGATACCCTTGTCCCATCCTCGGGGCGTACCATGATTTCCTATGTCCTGCTTTTGGCGGTGAACGGGGCCCGGGCGATATGGCTCGGTGCCCCTCCATTGTCTGGTACGTGTATGTCTGGCCACCATGATGGTGGTGCATCAGGGTCTCTTCCTGGTTTATCTCGACAGGGCAGTGGTGCATCCGCGTATCACCCTGTGTGCCCTACGCCGGCATTTCATGCGCCTTGCCGGTATTGGAGCTTCACTACACGGTTATGGCTCTCCCCATTTTACCTGTTTTCTGTGCCTCGGGTCCTCGCCGGATGGCGGCCCCGGTTCTGGCTCGGTGAGGCTGAGGGACATCAGGTGGATCTGGCCGACCTGCCCTAGCGGGCGGAGTCTGCTCCAGTACTGAGGGCCGAGGTGGCAATCGCCAGACGCACGCTGTGGGAGTCTGGCTGGGCGCTACTTTTCCTGAAATCGGTGTCGCACCGTTTGGAGGCTCTGGGTCTGATCCGAGACTCAGTCCGGATAGAGGTCTTTTCCTCCCTATGACCAAGCACAGATACCTTGGTGGGCGGGTCGGGTCCCCGCTGTCCCTAAAGTGGTTCCCCCTGCCTCCTTGCAGGTGGCTCCTGGGGCTCTGGCTTTCCTCCCTGGCGGCGGTCCCGTTTGCGCAGTGCCACACTGCTGCTCGCCAGCGAAAGGTGTTTCTCTGCAGTGGGACAAGTCCCCCTCATCCCTGGTTCGGTTGATCAGGTGGGACCGCCAGGCCGGATCCTCACTACTATGGTGGTTGTGGGCCCCGGCCCTGCATTTGGGGAAGTTCTTTCCTTCCGTGTTTTTGGACAGTGGTCGCTACAGGCGCCAGTCTGCCTGGCTGAAGTCCTGGGGGTGTTGGCGACCTGGGGTCGCTGGTCCCAGGAGGAGTCTCGTGTCCAGATGCATTTCCTGATCATCTGGCTTTGCCTCCCGCTGGTCAGGGAGGCTGTAGTTTTTGTCCTGTCTGAGCTCAGTCGGTTATTGCCACGGCCATGGCATATGTGGAGCAGCAGGGCGGGACAAGATGCTTAGCTGTTGATTCGACGGTGGCTTTCGTTCTGCGGTGGGCAGAACTTCATGTGCTGGGTGATCTCCGCCGTTTACATTTCAGGCGTCGAGAGTTGGCTAGTGCAGCCCTAGTTGTGTGAGGTTGATTCAGGGGGGATGGTCCCTGAACCCGACTGTGTTCCAGCAGATATGTCTGCAGTAGGGTACGCCATTCGTGGTTCGGCTGGCACCCCGGTGGACTCGAAAGGTACAGACCTTCGTGAGCTGAGCGGGGGCCCGTTGGCTGATGCGGCGGGTGCCCTTGCAGCTCGGTGGACCTGCCTCGGTTCACCTATGCTTTGTTCCTTCTCATGCTGCTCCCACGCTGGATAGAAGCGGAGGAAATACCGGCCATTCTTGTGACCCCGGAGGCCCGGGTGCGCCGACATGGTGCGATGGTGGTGAATTTCCCTGGCGTCTCCCGCTTCACGAGGATCTGCTTCCCAGGGCCCCATCTTGCACCCTGCTTTATCCTCGCTGGCTTTGATGGCCTAGCTATTGAATCCCAGGTGTTAAAGGATAGGGGACTCTCTGGTTCAATGATCCTCGCTATGCTCAAGGCGCGTATGGTACTTTGCGTAAGATTTCTCACCACACCTGGAAGGCTTCCATTGCCGAGTGTGAGGTGCCCCGTTCTTCGTGGCTCGGGTGCTGGCCTTCCTTTAGCAAGGCCTAGAGCACAAGTTGGCATTGAGCATGCTTAAAGGACAGATTTCTGCCCTGGGGTTTCTTTTTCAGCGTCTTTTGGTGATGCATTCATTGATTCATACCTTTGTCTAGGGGGTTCGTCATGTCGCTCCCCAGGTACGGTCGCCTTTGGCGCCTTGGGACCTTAATCTGGTCCTCTCAGTGCTTCAGAAGCCGCCTTTCGAAAATATCAGGGAAAAATCCCCTGCAGCTGCCTTCGCAGAAAGTGGCTTTCTTGATGGCGATTTACATCCGCTAGGTGGGTGTCTGTGCTGGCGGCTCTGCCCTGTAGGTCCCCGTACTTGGGCCTACATAAGGATAAGGAGATTTTGCTCTCCTTCTCCTTCCTTCTTACCGAAGGCAGGCTCTTCTTTTCACATTAATGAAGACTTTGTCCTTCCTCGCTGTGTCCGCGCCCCTTCTCATCCTAAGGAGGTTGCTTTGCACTCCCTGGATGTGGTTAGGGCTCTGCGGGTGTATCTGGCGGCCACGGGCTCTTTTCGGAGGCTGGATTCGCTGTTTGTCGCGGTGGATGGCAGCCTCGTCGGCCACTATTTCCCGTTGGATACGACAGACTGTGACCCGTGCGTATGCTGTTCGGGGCCAGGAGCCCCCCTTCCGGTCACAGCTCATTCTACCAGGGCGATTAGTACTCCTGGGCTTTCCGACATCAGGCGTCGGTTTCTCATGTTTGCAAGGCGGCCACTTGGGCCTCGGTGCACACTTTGTCAAAATTTGTTGAGTTGTTGTTGCAGCGTCCGCGGATGCTGCTTTTTGCCGCAAAGTTTTGCAGGCGGTGGGATGAGGCGCGCCTGGCACCTCCCGGAGAACTCTTCGGTTGGGTATTGTTGTTGTTGCCCACCCCTCGTTGTGACACTGCTTTGGGACATCCCCACAGGTCAAGAATAAGAGGCTGCGTCTGTCAATGAACGAAAGAGAAAATAGGATTTTTTGACTTACCGTAAAATCCTTTTCTCTGAGTTCATTGACAGACGCAGCACCCCCCCCCCCTTTGTTTGAGTTTGTACTGCTTGTTACGAACTGGCTTGCTGAGCAGGGCAGGAGGGGTTATGCCAAGGAGGACTGCCCCCTGGGAGGGGCTGTGTCTGCTTTGAGCTGAACTACGTTCTGCCTAGTCCACTCCTAGTGAAAGGTGCATAAACCCCACATGTCAAGAATAAGAGGCTGTGTCTGTCAATGAACTCAGAGAAAAGGATTCTACGGTAAGTCAAAAAATCCTATTTTTCCTGTCAAGGCACACACTACTAGTCTGTGAGTGCTGCCTGAACTTTCAGCATCAAGCTACTGTTTCCAAGTTTTGCAAGGCTGCCACCTGGTCTTCTGTTCATACATTCTCCAAGTCTTATCAGATGGATATTCTAGTTTCATTTGCTGCCAGCTTTGGGAGTAAGGTCCTTCAGGCAACGCTTTGAGTTGCAGGCAGTCAGTTATGTCTTTGTGGAAATTATAATGACTAGTGCACTGCTTGGGACCCAGTGAATAGGGGTTAAAGTCTGATTTGATAAAGGGGCGTGTCCTTTGCACAGAAATGCATAGCAATGCCCCTGATGGAGTGACATCGTCCTTGGTTCTTCCTGGAGCCTATGCCGATCTCCCCCAGCTTGCGAATGCTACCCGAAACAGGTTATTTTTCCCACAGCCCCACTGCATGGGTTAACTGCTCGTTTTGTCTAGGGGTGCACTGAAAGGCTATACATCCAGCGGTGGACTGTTCCTGCCATCCTCACATCCGGAATCGGTCTATGGGCATAATGACGTTAGGAACAGTCCATTCACAGGACCGCTAGCAGGGGCAGGAGCGATGGGGACCAGCCTTCCACTCAGAGGATCAGCAGATTAGGTAAGTACAGGGTGGGCCATTTATATGGATACACCTTAATAAAATGGGAATGGTTGGTGATATTAACTTCCTGTTTGTGGCACATTAGTATATGTGAGGGGGGAAACTTTTCAAGATGGGTGGTGACCATGGCGGCCATTTTGAGGTCGGCCATTTTGAATCCAACTTTTGTTTTTTTCAATAGGAAGAGGGTCATGTGACACATCAAACTTATTGGGAATTTCACAAGAAAAACAATGGTGTGCTTGGTTTTAACGGGAACTTTATTCTTTCATGAGTTATTTACAAGTTTCTGACCACTTATAAAATGTGTTCAATGTGCTGCCCATTGTGTTGGATTGTCAATGCAACCCTCTTCTCCCACTCTTCACACACTGATAGCAACACCGCAGGAGAAATGCTAGCACAGGCTTCCAGTATCCGTAGTTTCAGGTGCTGCACATCTCGTATCTTCACAGCATAGACAATTGCCTTCAGATGACCCAAAGATAAAAGTCTAAGGGGGTCAGATCGGGAGACCTTGGGGGCCATTCAACTGGCCCACGACGACCAATCCACTTTCCAGGAAACTGTTCATCTAGGAATGCTCGAACCTGACACCCATAATGTGGTGGTGCACCATCTTGCTGGGACTATGATGTCGGTGATAGGGAATTGCTGGCCATCAAGTCGGCTTTGGAGGAATGGCGGTACCTCCTGGAAGGAGCAGCTGACCCGGTATTGGTTTTTACTGACCATAAAAACCATAAAAAAAAACCATATGCTGTGAAGATACGAGATGTGCAGCACCTGAAACTACGGATACTGGAAGCCTGTGTTAGCATTTCTCCTGCGGTGTTGCTATCAGTGTGTGAAGAGTGGGAGAAGAGGGTTGCATTGACAATCCAACACAATGGGCAGCACATTGAACACATTTTATAAGTGGTCAGAAACTTGTAAATAACTCATGAAAGAATAAAGTTCCAGTTAAAACCAAGCACACCATTGTTTTTCTTGTGAAATTCCCAATAAGTTTGATGTGTCACATGATCCTCTTCCTATTGAAAAAACAAAAGTTGGATTCAAAATGGCCGACTTCAAAATGGCCGCCATGGTCACCACCCATCTTGAAAAGTTTCCCCCCTTACATATACTAATGTGCCACAAACAGGAAGTTAATATCACCAACCATTCCCATTTTATCAAGGTGTATCCATATAAATGGCCCACCCTGTATATTTCCACTCTGCAATCCCCTAGACAAAATCAAGCAGTTAACTCATGCAGTGCGGGCGAATAACATTTTTTTTTTCCCCAGAGGATCTTCTTTAAGTATTGGTGCTTGTGTCTTTTGTTAGTTGCTTGTTGGCTTGCAAATAGAATTTGAGCCAGACTTTGTGCTCTGTTTAAACACTCGACTTAAAGCAGAACTCCGGGAAAAAATGTTTTCCATGTCCTTGCTGCTGATCTCCTACCTTCACCAACTATGCCATCCATCTTCTGAGTTCTGTAGTTCCCCTGTAGTAGCCTGCTGAAGTTGCTGAAAAAACATTATTCCCCTGTGACATCCGGTTTGCAAGACCGCTGCAGCTTTTTCTGTCCTGTCCTGCTAGCAGCAGTCTGACACACCCACTTGTAGTCCTCTAGCAGAAGCAGCTAGGAGGACTTACTTGCTGGAGTGGGTGGAGGGGATCTTCAAACCCGCGGTCTGTGCCGCCCATAGAGGTGGTTTTCCTCCTCCCTTCCAGCGGCCCCTCCTCATCCGCTGCCCGCCGCTGTCTTATCAATGGTAGCACATATCTCTATGTCCAGAATGCCTGGAGTGTGTTAGCATCGCTCTGCTTTCCCTTGCCTGTATTACACTGCAGAGCGCAGCGCCGAGATGCGGCTGTGACAGGGGGAAGTTCAGCGGTGTTCAGACATGTCAGGAATTCCTGAAATGCCAGGCATGTCTGAGCAGGAGATCTCTGGTATTTCTGGCACCACGGAGCTGCGCTCTGCAGTGTATCGGTGTAATACAGGCAGGGGAAAGCAGAGTGATGCGAACACATTCCAGAAATAGCAGAGATATCTGCTACCATTGATAAGAGGGCGGCGGGCAGGTGGGGGTTACCGCACTGATGGGCACTGATAAGCGGCATTGGTGGGGGGATTACCTCCGTAAGTGACACTGGTGGTGGGGGGGTTACCTCCCTAATGGGCACTGATAAGCGGCACTGGTGGGGGGTTACCGCACTGATAAGCGGCACTGGTGGGGGGGTTACCGCACTGATAAGCGGCACTGGTGGGGGGGGTTACCGCACTGATGGGCACTGATAAGCGGCACTGGTGGGCACGGTGTCACCGCACTATGTGGCACTGGTGGGCACGGTGTCGCCACACTGATGGGCACTGATAAGCGGCACTGGTGGGCACTATGTGACCGCACTGATAAGTGGCACTGTGTGACTGCACTCATGGGCACTGATGAGGCTGCACTGTTTAGTGACACCGCACCCTTCCATACATATGTAGGAGGGGTTTCCACCATCCCTCCAAAGTTTAATTTTTATGTCTTATTTTCAGTGTGATGTGTATTATATGTGACGTTACATCTCAGAGACCGATATTGTGGTGATATTGAAGTGTATTGAGATTTCCATACATTAAAGGGTTCCACCATTATTGTGTTATTGATTAGTAAGTTAGCGCTGCAATTTTTTGTGATTTCTCATGCGGACATTTACTTGTGTCATGCGCTGAAATACTGGAGCCCAGCTGCACATAAAGAGTGGTAAAAGAGTAGAAGGACTCTTCTAAAGCATATCCAGTTGCCTCATCTCCCCTCGTCCACCTCACAGCACACAGTAGAGATACACGATTCTGGCTAAAACGAGAATCACAATTTTCTTGCTTAGAATAAAGATCACGATTCTCGCGGCATAACATCATCTTTCACATACAAAAAAAATGTGCTACCTTTACTGTTTCGTTTTTTTTTAATTCATTAAAGTGTTTTATATATATATATATATATATATATATATATATATATATATATATATAATGTTTGGGGGTTCTAAGTAATTTTCTAGCAGAAAACACTGATTTTTACATCTAAGCTACAAATGTCAGAAAAGGTTTAGTCTTTATGTGGTTAAATTGCCCTCATCTACTGACCAGGGAGGGAGTTTATCCCTTAGATCTAAAAGAACCAAAAGATACTTTATAGTTCTCAGCGATATTGTGAGAAACTTGGCAGGCTGCCTGGATTTTTTTTTTCTTTAACAGCTGTCAGCTTAGGCAGAGAACGGAGGGGAGAGAAGGATCGGCTGCCCGGGCGCCAGGACGCGGTTTCTGGGTGCCATGGAAACCTGGTGCCTGGTATTTGTCGAGCCCTGCTCTAATCTGATTTGTGGATGAGGAAATGTAATTTCTAGAAGAATGCAGTGCCATATCATCCCTTACATGCATTAGGTTTATTGTATATATTCTGTAAAATGTTTTATATATTTATTTTCTAGACTGTTAATCATCCATTATGCCGAACATACCCTCCTCCTTTGCAGTACCGAAGATTGTTCTTGTTGGAGTTGATCAAAAAGGTGATTATCTGTGAAAATGTAAAGGACTTCTTCCTAAAGTGACCCTGTTGTGATAAAAGAAATGAAAAATAGAAATACATGTATTGATGTAAATTTTAAATAAACTGTATACTTTGATGCCCATTTATATAATTTTTGCCCCTTTGCAAAGAAGAGTTGCTTGAAGGGTCTTCACATCCAACACACTGCCAAGTTGTTGGATGCCTATGTCACCTGCCACATTCTGTAATTGCTCTCTCCAGCCACTATCCTTCATAAGGATGAAACCCAAGCTTCATACAGTGCTCAGCATAAATAAGTACACCGCTTTTGAAAAGTACGATTTTAAAGTGGAGTTCCACCCAAAAGTGGAAGCTCTGCTTATCCGCCTCTTCCCCTCCTCCGGTGCCCCTATTTGGCACCATTTTGCTGCTCAGCCACAGTTGCCACATCTTCTCTGCTTTTACTAATCACTTCCATAAGGAGAGTGATAGTCCCAAGAGTCAGTGTGGGTCCGTTTTACTCACCTCTGAGCCTCCTGTACAAAAAAGATTCACAGAAGAGGGAAGGATAAGGTGCATGTGAGCTCCATAAGGGCATATTGATTCACATGTTCATATAGGCCATGGCCCCAGTACTTTTATTGTAACTGCGTTCTTCAGTAAGGCTAAATTAAATATAAATGATAAAATTCTCTTTTTTTTTTTTCATTTTCTTTGCAGCATGAAAGTACTGAAGCAGAACCTCAAGATGGATTATACGATGCACTTGCTGAAGTCTTAAACAAAGAACAAACTACAAAGTGCTACAAAAGTTACTTTCTGGTAAGTGAACACTTTTGTTTCCTAACAATTGTTCAGCAAATATTTTTATGTTTTCACCTGTTTATGGCACGTGTGGTATTGATTTTCACAAGAAGGTGGTGAATATGTATGATACATAGCACTATACTAATGTAGCCTACTTTATCTGCATCACTTACTACTGACCCCTAAAATTTGCGTGAATTACTACTGACCCCTGAACTCTGCGTGAATTACTACTGACCCCTGAACTCTGCGTGAATTACTACTGACCTCTGAACTCTGGGTGAATTACTACTGACCCCTGAACTCTGCGTGACTTAGTATTGACCCCTAAACTCTGCGTGACTTACTACTGACCCCTAAACTCTGCGTGACTTACTACTGACAATTGAACTCTGCGTGACTTACTACTGACCCTTGAACGCTGCGTGATTTAATACGGACCCTGGAGCTCTGCATGACTTAATACTGACCCCTGGACTCTGCGTGACTTAATACTGACCCCTGAACTCTGTGTGACTTACTACAGAGTTCAGGGGTCAAAAGTACAATTCCGAGGTCAGTAGTGACACAGAATGCAGTAGTAGGTGACATTCTGTCCCACAGTATAAACAGCCCTCATTTCTTACCTCTGTTCTACTTTTCTGGCCTCTTCACAGTGCTGGGGGTACTGCAGAGAAAGTACTGTGTCACTATGGCAACATTGTACTGCTGTCACTGTGATCATGTGCAATGGCTGGCTGCTCTGATATCACTGTATGTCAGTGCCACCAGCCACTGTCTCTGATCACCACCCCAGCAGTACAATGTCACCAGACCAGTGCTGCCAGTCATCGTCCCTAATCACGCCATCCACTCAGTGTCCCTAAATACCGCAGTACCAGTCACAGTGTCCCTAATCACTGCCACACCAGTCATAGTGTCGCCATAAGCACTCGTTCACATGTATGATGCTTTCTGAAGAATTATCAGTGTTCAGATCGCTCTTCAGAGAGCATTTGACCTGCAGTGAGGAAGTCTTGTATCGCCTCCTCACCACCCGCTTTAACCCCTTGGACCCCACACAAGCACCCCTATTCACTAGAATGTAACATGATCAGCAGGCATACAGGAGGTATAATTCCTGCCACAGCTGCAAAGCAATGCAGCTACAACATGTGTACACCCCTGGCAGCTGCCTCTGCAGCTAAAGGAGGTAGCTGTAAAGGGGTGGTTAAATCACAACATTTTACTGCCCCCAACCTCATGTATGAGCAAGCCTTAATAGTACAGCCAGTCACAGTTCTCTGATCACCCCCACATCACACCAGCCACAGTATCACCAGACCAGTGTTGCTGGAATCAGTGTTCCTGATTCCCACCACACCAGACCAATGCAAGCCCCAACCTCAATCTTGGTTTGATCAGATGCTTTTAAGGGCAGAAGAGACATCTGGGGTCTTGTAGACCCCAGATCTCTCCATAAAGAGTACCGCCTATTGCTGTCACAAGGGATGTTTACATTCCTTGGGGCAGCAATAAGTGATTTAGAGAAAAAAAATTAAAGAAAGTGTGAAAATACCATGTCCCCTCATGCATTTTTTTTCCAGAAACTTTGCATTTGGAAAACTGCTCTGCCAATACCATGCGACATAAAAAAAATGCAAAACCCACCATTTTATTCTATAGGGCCTCTGCTAATTTTATATATATAGTTTGGTTCTAACTCCAACCCCGAACGTAACCAGACCACACCACCCTTAGTCCTTGTGAC
>BLSH010016839.1:115306-128747 GCA_018402905.1 Glandirana rugosa | reverse complement strand
GCCCCCCCCCCCCCCCCCCCATTTACATTACACAGCCCATTTATATTATAAAGCCCCCCCATTTCTATTACACAGCTCATTTATAATATACAGCCCCCCCATTTACATTACACAGCACATATATATTATACGGCCCCCCCATTTACATTACACAACTCATTTATATTATACAGCCCCCCCTCCCATTTAAATTACACTGCACATTTATATTATACAGCCAGCCCCCCGTGCCTGCACTCCCAGGAGACCCCCCCCGCCTCTCCCGGGACAGTCCTGCCTGCTCACTCTAGTTGAAACAAATAACTGTCAGTCCCACTGTTTCATGCACTCCTTCCTACAGTGTGAAAGGGTTAATGTAAACCGAGGCCTCTACCTTATTATCTCCGATCTCTCAGCGCTAGTCAGTCACGTCTGGCCTGGAGGAGGAGGAGAACGGCCATCTGAAGGGCACGTGACTGTGACCAGCACTGAGAGATCTGAGATAATAAGGTAGAGGCTTTGGTTAACCTGATACCTGAACCTGACCACCATTTATCACCACCCCCTGGACTCACCCCTGTAGTCAGTTTTTAATACATGTGCTCACACTTTTGCCCATGCCAACAGCCCTTAGTTTGTACAGTAAACGTTTATGGGGAACTATATCGAATACCTTTGCAAAATCCAGATACACCACATCTACATCTTTCTCTAGATTGCAGCTCACCTCCACATAGAAGGTCAATAGATTGGTCTGGCAAGAATGATTCTTCATGAATCCAAGCTGATTACTACTAATACCATTTTTATTACTAAAATCTTGTATATAGTCCCGTATCAACCCCTCCAAGAGCTTGCAAACTATTGATGTTAGGCTAACTGCTCTGTCATTCCCAGGGATATAGCTTGGCCTTTTTTTAAATATTGGTGCTACATTGGCTTTTCTCCAATCAGCTAATACCATGCCAGTCAGTAGACTGTTAGTAAAAATTAGGAACAATGGTCTGGCAATCGCGACTGAGCTCCTTGAGGACCCTCGGGTGCAAGCCACTTGATCCCGGTTACTTATTAATGTTTATGGTTTCATATCTATTTCTAATTTTATCCTCTGTTAGCCATGAGGGTGCCTCCTGTGACGTGTTATGAGGATAAACACTGCAGTCTTGGATACTGAAACCCCCCCTTTTCACCCCTTTTCACTCGTGAAGACTGAGGAGAAAAATAAATTCCAGACCTTCTCCATCTCTCTGTCTTTTGTAACTAGATTCCCATCATCATCCTTTATGGGACCAATGCGACCTCCCTTTCTTACTATTGATATACTTAAAGAATTTCTTGTTTTTTTGTTACTCTGCTCCGCTATGTGCCTTTCGTGTTCTATCTTGGCCGCCCTGATTGCACCCTTACATTTCTTATTGCATTCTTTCTAAAGTTGGAATGCCAATGATGACCCCTCAGCCTTGTATTTTTTGAAGGCCTTCTCCTATGCATTTTTACTTTGGAGTTAAGCCACCCAGGACTTTTGTTGGCTCTTATAAATGTATTTCCCATTGAGATGCACTGGCTAATACATTTATTTAATATGCTCTTTAAACACTCCCATTTTTCCTCCGTGTTCTTTGTTCCTAGGATTTTATCCCATTTAATATCTTCTAGCAAGGAGCACAGTTTAGGGAAGTTGGCTCTTTTGAAATTCAGTGTCTTTGTATTACCCTTGTGTTTGTGTAATTTATACTGAAACTAATTGACCTGTGGTCAATGTTTCCTAAGTTGCCCCATATTTCCACATCCGCGATCAGACCTGTATTGTTAGTAATCAGAAGGTCTAGTAAAGCTTTATTTCTTGTTGGTGCATTTACCATCTTACCCATGCAATTGTCCTGCAAGACATTTAGGAAATGGCGAGTCTTAGATGAATGCGCGGTTCCTTAAGTCCATTCTATGTCTGGATAATTAAAATCCACCATTTAATGACACTTCCCATCCTTGCCGCCCTTCCAAGCTGTGATAGGAGGGCCTCCTCCCTCTGGTTAGGGGTCTATAGCATACTCCCAGTGTTACTTTCCTATTGGTTTCCTCCCTTTGAATCCCTACCCATAATGATTCCACTTGTCATCCCTCACATTCACTTGTACATCATTCTTGATATACAGGCATATCCCCCCCCCTTTTACCCTCCCTATCTCTGCGATATAGGTAATACCCTTGAATGTCTGCCAGCCATTCATGTATGCTGAACTTGGTGGCAAAACCCTTATTGGCAATCAGAGAGGTCAGACATTTCTTGTAGTTGGCCAACAGGTTTGCACACATCTCAGGAGGGATTTTGTCCCATTCCTTTTTGCAGATCCTCTCCAAGTTATTAAGGTTTCGAGACTGACGTTTGGTAACTCAAACCTTCAGCTCCCTCCACATATTTTCTATGGGTTTTAGGTCTGGAGACTGGCTAGGCCACTCCAGGACCTTAATGTGCTTCTTCTTGAGCCACTCCTTTGTTGCCTTAGCAAATGGAATACCCATCCATGACCCATTTTCAATGCCCTGATGAGGGAAGGAGGTTCTCATCCAAGATTTGACTGTATATGGCCCTGTCCATCGTCCCTTTGATGCGGTGAAGTTGTCCTGTCCCCTTAGCGGAAAAACACCCCCAAAGCATAATGTTTCCACCTCCATGTTTGATGGTGGGGATGGTGTTCTTGAGGTCATAGGCAGCTTTCCTCCAAACACAGCGAGTTGAGTTGATGATGCCAAAGAGTTTGATTTTGGTCTCATCTGACCACAACACTTTCACTCAATTCTCCTCTGAATCATTCAGATGTTCATTAGCAAACTCCAATCGGGCCTGCACACGTGCTTTCTTGAGCAGAGGGACGTTGCTGACGCTGCAGGATTTTAGTCCTTCATGGTGTAGTGTGTTACCAATTGTTTTATTGGTTACTATGGTCCCAGCTGGCTTGAGATCATTGACAAGATTCTCCCATGGAGTCCTAGGCTGACTCCTCACCTTTTTCATGATTATTGAAACTCTACGAGGTGACAAATTGACAGATTATTTTGTGTTTCTTCCATTTGTGAATAATTGCACCAACTGTTGTCACCCTCTCACCAAGCTGCTTGGCGATGGTCTTGTAGCCCATTCCAGCCTTGTTTAGGTCTACAATCTTGTTCCTGACATCCTAGGACAGCTCTTTGGTCTTGGCTGTGGTGGAGAGAATGGAATCTGATTGTTTCTGTGGACAGGTGTCTTTTATACAGGTAACAAGCTGAGATTAGGAGCATTCACTTTAAGAGAGTGCTCCTAATCTCAGCTCATTACAGTGCCTTGAAAAAGTATTCATACCCCTTGAAATTTTCCATGTTACAACCAAAAACTTAAATGTATTTTATTAGGATTTTATGTGATGGACCAACACAAAGTGACACATAATGTTGAAGTGGAAGGAAAATGATAAATGGTTTTCAATACTTCTTTCTCGGACATCACGGGACACAGAGCAGGCTATATATTCATATACTTATGGGTTATACGCCACCTATAGGTGAATGGACACTGGTGTTTTATAAAAAACAGGAAGTACCCTCTCCTATATAACCCCTCCCATATTGGGAGCATGTCAGTTTTTTCGCCAGTGTCTGGAAGGTGGATGGTCACTCCGACAGCTCTCTAGAGCTTGTATGCTGGTTCCCACACCGGTTCTTTAACCACTTCAGCCCCGGAAGGATTTCCAGCTTTAGGACCGGAGCCCTTTTTGCGATTTGGCGCTGCGTCGCTTTAACTGACAATTGTGCGGTCGTGCGACGTTGCACCCAAACGAAATTTGCGTCCTTTTTTTCCCACAAACAGAGCTTTCTTTTGGTGGTATTTGATCACCTCTGCGTCATTTCTGATCGCCGCTATAAACAAAAGAAGAGCGACAATTTTGCAAAAAAACCCAAATTTCTTACTTTTTGCTAAAATACAAATCCAAAAAAAAATATAAAAAAACATTTTTTTTCACCGTTTTTGGCCGATTTATATTCTTCCTCATATTTGCGTTTAAAAAAAATCGCAATCTGCGTTTATTGATTGGTTTGCGCAAAAGTGGTCGCATTTACGGATGATGAGAATTCATTTTTGGGGTTTTTATTTTTTTTTATTTTTTACTAAAAATGGCGGCGATCTGCGATTTTTAGCGGTACTGCGATATTGGGGCGGACATGTCGGAATGTTTTGACACTTTTTTGGGACCATTGGCATTTATACAGCGATCAGTGCTATAAA
Organism: Glandirana rugosa; assembly: GCA_018402905.1. Taxonomy (NCBI): domain Eukaryota; kingdom Metazoa; phylum Chordata; class Amphibia; order Anura; family Ranidae; genus Glandirana; species Glandirana rugosa. The sequence continues at coordinate 124,507 of BLSH010016839.1, read as the reverse complement.
AATGCACTGATTACTGTGTTAATGCCATTGGCAGTGAAGGGGTTAACCTGCAGGGGGCGCTCTAAGGGTTAACTGTGTTCCCTGGGCGTGTTCTTACTGTAGGGGGACTTGCCTAGCTGGGGAAAGGAAGTGGTCACAGCCTTCACTTACAGGAAGGCTGTGATCACTTCCCTTCCCCCTCACACAGAGCGGAGGTCCGTGTTTACATACACGGACCTCCGCTCATTCGCTCCGGGGGGGGCATCGCGGGTGGCCGGCGGCAATCGAAGCCGCCGGACCCGCTCCCTGGACCCCCCCGGACACAGTGAGCGCGAGCGCGCTCACAGTGGCTCTGTATCGCGGCTGCCGTCGTATGACGGCGATTCGCGTTACAGAGCCACATTGTCGCCGTCAATTGCCGATCAGCCGTCGGCAAGCGGTTAAGAATCAAGGGACAAGCCTTATACCCAATCCATTTCAAATGGCACAAAAGCTAAGATAAATGGTACCCGGGCCTTGCTAAGAAGACAGAAGAATTTTGCGAGGTTTTACCTGTAAGTGACCATGCATGGCGCTGGATCCTGCGTGTAGGTAAACCAGGTACACTGAACCAAGGTACGCCTGCAGGATGCTGTACAGGTCCAAGGGAGAGGACCCTCAGAACGGGTACCCAGTCCTTGAAGGTCCTTGGGACACAACCCACCGTGAAGGGTAAAGATTGGGCCTCTGTTTTCCAAGCCCTGCGGCAGGAAGGGTAAGTGTCTCTTTAGAGACATTAAAAATATGCTGTCTTGCCTTGCTTTTTAAAAAAAAAAAAAAAAAAAATTGCCGCCTGCACTTCCTATATTTGTCCACTGGGGGGGACGGTGAGTCAGTTGGGATGTATGCCTGTGTTTTTCAGTGGCCTCTGGGGGAGCTGTGCAAAATACGTCCGTTGGAACGAGCAAGGCGGGTGCGCGCCCGCGGCGTGGGAGCGTGCACGACCGACCGTGCACGTTGCGCGAGCCAGCATTTTAAATGCACAGTTGCGCAGGTAAGGACGGCTTTACTCATACAGGTGCTGCGGGACACAGGCAGGCTATTTCTCTGGGGGCACGTGAGTCCAGGTGGTGGGCAGCTGGAGTCAGGCAGGAGCAGGCAGCATTGGAAGTGGCTAAGGGGACCAAGGTCTTACAGCAAGCCATGGCTTCCAAGAGACGCACTGGGGGGAGCGCTCCTAAGGCTATGGCACAGCCCCAGAAGGGGTTACTAAGGTGTTGGCCACTATAGCCTCCCCTGAGACACCAGAGGCAACAGGGCAATCTGAGCCACTACGCCTATCTGGTTTAGTGCCAGCTACCTCGGCTTCCTCTTCAACTTTTGTCACAAAAGAGGACCTGTCATCCTGCATTATCAGGCTTAGAAAACAAGCTAGCAGGTATGATTGCTGCTGTTATTCGTGGTAACAAGAAGGGTGGCAGGTCGCCATCTCCTACCCTCCCTAGGCTGGAGCAGGATTGGATGGATGAAGAGGAGCAGGTAGTGGAGGAGAAGTTCCCCGAAATCCCAGCAGAGGATTCAGCTGCAGAGGAGTCTGAGACAAATGAAAGACCGGATCCTTCAGGGGCTCAGTCACAAAAGATACTCATGCGTGCTTTGACACACAGAGTGCCCGCGGCCTTCAGATTACCTCCAGTACAGGTACCTGAAAGGACCTTCTCATCCTTGGAGTCATTGAAAGCCCTGCAGAGCTCTCAGGACTTCCCTCTACATCCACTGTTGGAACAAGTGGTATATTCAGACTGGGAACACCCTCATAGTTTTTATTCCTCCCAAGAGATTCTCCTTATTGTATCCCATGGAGGAAAGTTTTTTAAAGAAATGGGAGGTGTCGGCAGTGGACGCCGCAGTCTCTTCCCTTTCAAAAACTGTGACCTATCCTGTGGATAATGCTCAGGGGTTTAAGGACCCGGCACAAAAAGCTGGAATCCTTACTTAAAGCCTCCTTTGCCCTAGCAAGCTGGGCCATTCAGCCGGCAGTTGCCACAATAGGGATGTGACAGGCCCTGAGTGATCAGGCCACGCATACAGGAGAAGAGGGAGAAGAGGAGAAATCTCTTAATTTACCACAGGCTTAATGCTTTGCTGTAGATGCCTTGAAGGACTCAATACAGCAGGTCTCCCAGATGGCCCTTTTGTCTGTGCATATGCACAGAATTCTGTGGTTAAAGAATTGGGCAGCTGCGCTCCCTTGTGAAAGGTCACTGACTGGGTTTCCCTTTCATGGTGAGCGCCTGTTTGGAGAAGATCTGTATAAATACATTCAAAAGATCTCTGGCGGTAAGAGTACTCTCTTACCAGTCAAAAAGCCAGCTAAGCGGTCTTTTGCTAAGCCTCCGACTGCGGGTTCCTCTAGCTTTACAGGATCTAGGCAGTTGCGACGGCCACAAAGCCCTGTGTTTAGAGGTAAACAGGGCCAGGGGCAGAAAAGGCCATGGGCCCAAGGGTCCTCCTAGCCTAACTCCAAACTTTCCTTATGAAGGGGCCCCCCCCACTCACTCGAGTGGGGGGGAGGCTGTTACGCTTTGCAGGAGTATGGCAGGACATCAACAAAGACAAATGGGTGGTATCCCTAGTGTCTCTAGGCTACAAGCTGGAGTTTCGGCATTGGCCCCCTCATAGGTTTCTGAAGTCAAGGATGCCTGCAGATCCGGTAAAAAAGGATCAGCTACTCAAAGCATTAAGTCATCTGACCCTGCAAGATGTAATTGTGTAGGTCCCAGCAATAGAGAGGAGTACAGGGTTTTACTCATACCTGTTTACTGTACCAAAGCCAAATGGGGAAGTAAGACCAATTTTGGATCTCAAGGACCTAAACCAGTTTCTGGTAGTGCGGCCATTTCGAATGGAGTCCATTCGATCAGTGCTCGCTTCTCTTCAAAAAGCAGATTTTCTAGTCTCGATAGACATCAAAGATGCGTACTTACATGTACCAATCTTCCCTCCTCACCAGAGGTTTTTATGCTTTGCGATAGCACAGCAGCATTACCAATTTGTGGCCTTGCCATTCGGTATTGCGACAGCACCCAGAGTTTTCATAAAGGTGCTGGAGCTTTTGAGATCAAGAGGAGTATTGATCTCGGGTTACCTGGACGACCTCCTGATCAGGGATCAATCCAGGAAGAGGCTCAGGTCCAGTCTGGCTTTGACGCTCCAGGTACTGGAGAATTTGGGTTGGATCATCAACTGAGGCATGTCTTCCTTGATTCCGGTGCAATGCCTGGAACATCTGGGTCTACAATTAGACACCAGACAGGGGAAAGTTTTTCTACCCCTCAGGAAGGTCAACGATCTCAGGCGCCTTGTAAGGTGGGTAAGAGATCAGAGACATCTGTCAATCCGGCTTTGTATAAGTATGTTGGCCAATTTCATTCCAGAATAATTTAGAGGAACATTCTAGCAGAATGTAACAGAGTTCAATCTCTCGATTGCGACATGAGCTTGACCCCCGGGTCACGGCACAGTCTCAGTTAGTGGTTGGTTCGCACAAACATGACGCAGGGGAGATCCTTCCTCCCAGTTTTCTGGGAGATGGTCAGCACGGACGCCAGCCTTTCAGGTTGGGGAGCTGTCATGAAGGGACCTCATAGTTCAGGGAACCTGGTCTCGAGCAGAACAGAAGCTTCCCATGAACATCTTGGAACTGAGGGCCATTCGGCTAGCTCTGAGTCATTGGACGGTCAGGCTTCAAGGTCACCCAGTAAGGGTTCAGACAGACAATGCCACAGCAGTGGCTTATATCAACCACCAAGGTGGCCCCAGGAGCAAGGGGGCACACGAGGAAGTGAGCCTATTGCTCAAATGGGCAGAGTGTCATGTGCCAAGGATCTCGGCGGTTTACATTCCTGGAGTGGAAAATTGGAAGGCAGACTTTGAGTCACCAGCAGGTCATGTCAGGGGAATGGTCCCTGCATGCCGAGGTTTTCCAGGAATTATGCTGGCATTGGGGGACTCCAGAGGTGGATCTGATGGCCTCTCGGTTCAACAACAAGGTACAGCACTTAATTTCCAGAGCAAGGGATCCGTTTGCCATCGGGGTGGATGCTCTTGTGTTCCCTTGGGATCAGTTCTCTCTAGTGTATGCCTTTCCCCCAATCTCTTCTCCCACACCTCTTACACAGGATTCGAGAAGAGACACCAGCAGTCATACTGGTGGCTCCAGCATGGCCCAGGAGGTCCTGGTATCCGGAGATAGGATGGCAATGGACGGTCCTTGGCGGCTACCAGTCTGTCCGGATCTGTTATCCCAAGGGCCACTGCTTTGCCCAAATTTACCTATACTAAATTTGATGGCATGGCTATTGAAGCCACAGTGCTCAGAGCAAGGGGTATCTCAGGGGCAGCCTTAACTACCCTTATGATTGCGAGGAAGACCTCCACTAGAAGGATCTACCATAGAGTCTGGAAGACTTATATTGGTTGGTGTGAAGCCAAAAGATGGCACCCATGCAGAGATGCAATTGGAAGGATTCTGGCCTTCTTGCATGCCAGAATGGATTCGAAGCTGGCCCTGACCACTATCAGGTGGCAGGTCTCAGCTTTATCTGTATTTTTCCATAGACCTATGGCTACGCACTCCTTGGTCAAAACTTTTCTGCAGGGGGTGGCACATGTGGTACCACCAATTACTCGTCCTCCCTGTCCCCGGGACTTGAATCTGGTATTATCGGTACTGCAAAGACAGCCCTATGAACCTATCAGGGAAATTCCCTTGGTCCTTTTAGTACGGAAGTTAGCCTTCCTAGTCGCCGTTACTTCAGCTAGGAGGATGTCTGAGTTGGCAGCTCTCTCTTGTAGAGAATCATATTTAAGGTTACACCAGGACAAGGTGGTCTTGCGGCCTTTTTGCCTAAGGTGGTATCAGCTTTTCACCTCAACCAAGATATTGTGTTACCTTCCTTTTTTCCGCATCCGACTTCCCTAGAGGAGAAACGGTTGCACTCGCTGGATCTAGTTCGTGTGATTAAGGTCCATCTTGAAAGGTCTGAGGACTTTAGGAAGACTGAAGCCTTCTTTGTATTTCCGGAAGGCCCTAAAAAGGGTCAGGCGGCATCCAAGTCAACTATTTCTCTTTGGGATCCGTCAATTGATTACTCAGGCTTATGCTCTGAAGGGGAAGGCTCATCCTTTTAGGATAAGAGCCCACTCCACCAGGAGGGTATGTACCTCCTGGGCGTTCTGCCATCGGATATCTGTGGCTCAGATATGTATGGCCACGACCTGGTCGTCGGTACATAAATTCACCGGGTTTTACCAGGTGGATGTCAGGTCAGCAGACGAGGCCTCCTTTGGCCGCAGTGTTTTTTAAGTGCTGCGATATAAGAGACGTGTGTCTCCCTCCCCTCGAGTATTGCTATGGGACATCCCATAAGTATATGAATATATAGCTTGCTCTGTGTCCCGTGATATCTGAGAAAGAAAATAGGATTTTTCCTACAGACTTACCTGTAAAATCCATTTCTTTCGAAGGACATCACGGGACACAGAGATCCCTCCCCTCTCTGTCTTGTGGAGTTCATTGCGTGCTACAAAACTGACGTGCTCCCAATATGGGAGGGGTTATATAGGAGAGGGCACTTCCTGTTTTTTATAAAACACCAGTGTCCATTCACCTATAGGTGGCGTATAACCCATAAGTATATGAATATATAGCCTGCTCTGTGTCCCGTGATGTCCTTCGAAAGAAATGGATTTCACAGGTAAGTCTGTAGGAAAATACTATTTTTTTACAAATTATGTGAAAAGTGTGGCGTGCATTTGTATTCAGCTCCCCTGAGTCAATACTTTGTAGAACCACCTTTTGCTGCAATTACAGCTGCAAGGCTTTTTGGGTATGTCTCTACCAGCTTTGCACATCTAGAGTGAAATTTTTGCCCATTCTTTGCAAAATAGTTCAAGCTCTGTCAGATTGGATGGAGAGCGCATCTGAACAGCAATTTTCAAGTCTTGCCACAGATTCTCAATTGAATTTAGGTATGAACTTTGTCTGTGCCATTTTAACACATGAATAGGATTTGATCTAAACTATTCCATTGTAGCTCTGGCTGTATGTTTAGGGTCGTTTTCCTGCTGAAAGGTGAACCGCTGCCCCAGTCTCAAGTCTTTTGCAGACTTTAACAGGTTTTCTTCTAACATTGCCTTGTATTTGGCTCCATCGATCTTTCCCTCAACTGTGTCCAGCTTCTTTGTCCCTGCTGAAAAAAAGCATCCTCACAACATGATGCTGCCCCCACCATGTTTCACAGTGGGGATGGGGTGTTCAGGGGGATGTGCATTGTTAGTTTTGCTTTTGGTCTCATCTGACTAGTGCACCTTCTTCCACGTGTTTGCTGTGTCCCCTGCATGGCTTTTCACAAACTGCAAAAGGGGCTTCTTGTGGCTTTCTTTCAACAATGGCTTTCTTCTTGCCACTCTTCTATAAAGGCCATATTTGTGAAATGCACAACTAATAGTATATAGCAATAATATTATAACTGTTGACAGATTTTCCCATCTGAGCTGTGGATCTCTGCAGCTCCTCCAGAGTTACCATGGGCCTCTTGGCTGCTTCTCTGATTAATGTTCTCCTTGCCCAGCCTGTCAGTTTAGGTGGACGGCCATGTTTTGGTAGGTTAGCAGTTGTGCCATAATCTTTCCATTTTTAGAAGATGGATTGAACAGTGCTCTGTGAGATGTTCAAAGCTTGGGATATTTTTTTTATAGCCTAACCCTGCTTTAAACTTTTCCTCAACCTTATCCCTGCCCTGTCTGTATGTTCCTTGGCCTTCATAAATCTGTTTGTTCACTAAGGTTCTCTAACAAACATCTGAGGGCTTCACAGAACAGTTGCATTTATACTGAGATTAAGTTACACACAGGTGGACTCTATTAATTAGGTGACCTGGTTCCACTAGATTTTACTTAGGGGTGTCAGAGTAAATGGTACAAACGCACACCACACTTTTCAGATATTTATTTGTAAAGAATTTGAAAAACCATTGATCATTTTCCTTCCATGTGCCACTTTGTGTAGGTCTATCACATAAAATCCCAATAAAATACATTTAGGCTGGGTTCACACCATTGCGGTTCCCCGCATCCAATTCGCAATAGCAGGAGATCTTGACCGACTCTCTATGGAGCTGGTTTACATATCTCCACAGCAAGTGCAGTGCGTTTTGCACAAAAACGCTGTGCAACTTTTGGTCCGTTTCAGGTCCGAATTTAGCCCAAAATTCGGGCTGAAATCGGATCTAAAACAGTGAACCAGGACGCACCGGACCCCTGCGCGCTCTAGTGTGAACCCAACATTACACTTTTGGTTGTAACATAACAAAATATGGAAAATTTCAAGGGGTATGAATACTTTTTCAAGGCACTGTACCTGTATAGAAGACACCTGTGAGCCAGAAATCTTGCTGAATGATAGGTGATCAAATACTTATTTCACTCATTAAAATGCAAATCAATTGATTACTTTTTTTGAAATGCAAATGGTAAAAAGAAATATTGCGTAAAAAGATTTAGATAAAGCAGCAAATGCTTCACTAGACCGGGTAGTGCAAATAACAAATATACCAAAATATAATGTTACACTTAAAATATTCAAATAATCCAAATTATAAAATTTGAATAATACGGTACAACTCAAATGTGCAATACCAGCATAGTTCTATACACTTTTACATGTTAGTTACATAATGCGAGTAATGTATATTCAAAGGAAAGCCTTTAATCCACAGTCCCAATAGTAGAATAAACAAAGGAAAATTCCAAGGTGATGATAAGTGCAATGGGTGCAACAAATCCAAACTGAATAGCTGCCTTGTCCCGATTTAAACAAAGGGGTATAGGATGGGTGCTTACCAGAATGGTTGGATTCACATAGTCCTATGACCAGTGAATCATTCGGGCTTGTGTGGGATCAATCCCAACTATGATGACACTGGACTTCCACCTCTGATGGATTCATGGATGTATCACACGAACGGTCCATGGTGAATCCCGGGAAACCATCACAGATATTAGGATATGTATAGAGAAAAAACGCTCCACATATCACTACTGTTTTTGCTGTGCACCTGAATTCAATAAAGGTGTCCTTTTTTCAATAACACACTACGTGGAGCGTTTTTCCTCCATATATATCTTAATATCTGTGATTGTTTCCCAGGAACCTCTACAGACCGTTTGTGTGATACATGCATGAATCGAAAAGTGGTGGAAGTCCAGTGTCATCATAGTTGGGATTGACCCCACACAAGCCTGAATGATTCACTGGTCGTATGACTATGTGAATCCAACCATTCTGGTAAGCACACATCCTATATCTCTTTGTCATGGCACAAGGCAGCTATTACACCCATTGCACTTATGAGCACCTGGGAATTTTCCTTTGTTCTACTATTGGGACTGTGGATTACAGACTTTCCTTTGAATACACATTACGCACATTATGTATGTATAACATGTAAAAGTGTATAGAACTATGCTGGTATTGCACATTTGAGTTGTACCATATCATTATTCAATTTTAAAATTTGAAGCATTTCAATATTTTAAGCGCAACATTATATTTTGGTTTGTTTTTTTGAAATGCGTTTTTATAGAGATATGTGTGTTATGTCTCTCACTGTTAAAATAGCAGGGGATCAAATACGTTTTTCCCCTCACTGTATCTTTGGTACTTGGGAATAAGCGGGCAGAGTTTCTTAGTGATCTCATTATGTGTGTGTGTGTGTGTGTGTGTGTGTGTGTGTATATATATATATATATGTATATATATATGTGTGTGTGTATGTACAGTTGTGTTCAAAATTATTCAACCCCCAATGCTGTAAATGGTTTTAGGGAATTTAGTGTACATTTGTAATTGTATTCTGAATGAAATCCTACATGTTAATGTTTACATGTGATTTAAGGGATTTTGGTAAATGTCGTAACCCCCAACTTATTAAAACTTGTGTTGACATGTATGTGTGTGTGTATATATATATGTATATATATATATATATGTGTGTGTGTGTGTGTGTGTGTGTGTGTGTGTATTACTCTAGTGATTCTTTGAGACGGGCGAATAAGGGTTCATGGTTTCTATGTCACTCCCCTTTTTGCATAAACTAGGGGACGATAAAATTGTCACTCTCTGTATTGTGTGTATAGAGATATTTTTGCGTAAAGTTTTTTTGTTTGGTTTTATATTAC
>BLSH010016839.1:80613-114513 GCA_018402905.1 Glandirana rugosa | reverse complement strand
ATGGTTGCAGATTAAAGGCTGGAACATTTTGAAGTGGCCATCGCAGTCACCAGACTTAAATCCGATTGAGAACCTCTGGTGGGACTTAAAGAAAGCAGTTGCAGTGCGCAAGCCTAAGAATGTGACTGAACTGGAGGCTTTTGCCCATGATGAATGGGCGAAGATACCCGTAGATCGCTGCAAGACACTTGTGTCAAGCTATGCTTCACGTTTAAAAGCTGTTAGAACTGTAAAAGGATGTTGTACTAAGTACTAAGATTGAATGTCACTTGGGGGTTGAATAAAACTGATAATGATGTGAGCTCAGAAAAGACATTTGTGGTTATTTCATTATAAATGTTATGTTATATTTGTCTGACCTACACGTGCCTCTTTGATTTAACTGTAAGCAGGATGACTGAATGATCATAATCAATGTCAAACCAACCAAAACAATCAATTTCAGTGGGGGTTGAATAATTTTGAACACAACTGTGTGTGTGTGTGTGTATATGTGATAGAGATATATATATATATATATATATATATATATATATATATATATATATATATATATATCTCTATCTCTATCTATTGTGGGAGATTAGCTCATGGGGATCAGCTTTCTGGAGGAAAAATAGTCAGTGTGCAGACAATTTTCCTTTAAAATCTGGCGGCTTGCCAGGTTTATTGATAAATAAGTGTGCAGGTTGAAAAACAAAACAAAAAATAAGTCCTTGCCGTCTGGCGCTAAACTACACAGTATAGTTTCCTCACTATATGGTGTGGGGCTAGCCCCCGACACCCGCAAAACATAAGCAGAATGCAAAGCTTGGTTTAAAGTCCAAAACCGCACACAGAGCACCCTCAGATCCCTCTCTGAGCATCAGGCCAGAGTTGGTGTGTTCTCTTCCTGGTAATTTAAGCCACCTGCTGGTGGACTCAGTGGACCACAAACTTCAGACCGAAACCAGCCCTACCATGGGGCTGGTAAAATCCGGACCGGACTCTTGTCTAATCCAGTCCATATGAACGCATACGAGGCGACAGGTAGCGTCCGTCTACCACTTCGCCTGGCATTTCGTTACATAACCTCCCCCTCTGCTCAAGCCCCTGTGGCTGAGCAACTGTCCCAACCATACACTGGACCCAGGAAAGGGCATCCGCTTTGTTCTGGAGGCTTCCTGCCCGGTGTTCCACTGTGAACGTAAATGGTTGTAGGGCCAGGAACCACCTAGTCACCCGACTATTTTTCTCCCTGTTGTCACACATCCACTTCAGGGGGGCATGGCCGGTGACTAGCCTAAACGACATACCCAAAAGGTAGTACTTCAGCACCTCTAAGGCCCACTTTATAGCCAGGCACTCCTCCTTCTCCACAATTTCATAGTTCCTCTCATGCCTGTTAAGCTTCCTGCTTAAGTTGACAACAGGGTGCTCCTCACCGTCTTTGATCTGGTACAGAACAGCGCCTAGTCCCACCTTAGAGGCATCCGTCTGTACAACAAACTCCTTTTGTGAAGTCTGGGGTCACGAGCACCGGTTGTACACAAAGGGCCTGTTTCAACATCTGGAATGCCTTCTCGGCTTTGGGATTCCACTAGCTATGTCCAACCCTCTACCCTTCGTCAGATCGGTCAGAGGGATAGCAATGGTGGCAAAGTCGGGGAAGAATCGTCTGTAATCCCCAGGAAGGCACAAACCTGTTTTTTATTCACTGGTTGGGGCCATTTTTGGATTGCCTTATTCTTATTGGTCTGGGGCTTGATCAGTCCCTGACCAATAACATACCCAAGGTATTTGGTCTCCTCCAGGCCTATGCACACTTTTTCGGGTTAGCTGTTAAACCTGCTACCCTCAGAGAATCTATGACTGCTTGTACTCAGGGCAGATGCGATTCCCAATCTGGACTGTGGATGACCACATCATCCATCATCCAAACCCGATGCGGCCTCAAGGTTTTGCCCATCATTCTCTGGAAGGATGCAGGGGCCCCATGCAGACCAAACGGCATTTGCTTGTACTGGAAGGACCCCTTGGGGGTAGAAAAGGCCGTTTTTTTTTTCTTTTGCTGACTCCATTAAGGGGATCTGCCAGTAGCCCTTAGTTAGGTCTAGGGTTGTTATGTACCGGGCACCTCTCAACCTGTCCACAAGTTTGTCAACCCGCGGCATCGGGTATGCATCAAATTTAGATGCATTATTCAGCTTCCTGAAATTGTTACAGCACCTGATATTGCCATCGGGCTATGGGACCAGCACTATAGGACTCGACCAGGCGCCGTGGGACTCCTCTATCACGTCTAACTCCAACATGGTTTTTATTTCCTTCGCCACTGCCTCCTGTCTAGCCTCAGATATTCGGTAGGGTTTTACATTTTACGCGGACCCCTGGTTCTGTGATTATGTCATGTTGTAGTACGGCGGTCAGTCCATGTAGAGAAGAGAAAAAATCTCTATTTTTACTGATAAACTCCTTAACGTCATTTTGTTGCGTTAGTGACAAGTGCTCAGTTATGGGGACGTCCGGGGTCATGGATAGCCTGTCCTCTTGAAGAGTAGGCACTGCCACTAAAGTCTCTCTGTCGTTCCACGGTTTTAAGAGATTCACATGGTAAATTTGCTCAGGTTTCCTTTTCCCTGGCTGGTAAATGTTGTAGTTTATTTTCCTTACTCTTTCCCTAATCTCAAAGGGACCCTGCCACTTTGCTAGGAATGTACTTTCAACCGTGGGGACTAGTACCCGCACTCTGTCCCCGGGGTTGAAAGTTAGAGTTTTGGCATCCCGATTATAAACCCTTCTTTGGGCTTCCTGAGCTCACTCCATATGCTCTCGCACTAGGGGCAGGACTGCTGCGAGTCGACCCTGCATCAAGGAAATATGCTCGACGACGCTCCTATATGGGGTGGCCTCTCCTTCCCATGTCTCTCTTGCGACAGCTAGCAGACCCCTGGGATATCTACCATACAAGAGTTCAAAGGGAGAATACCCGTAGACGCCTGCGGTACCTCTCGTATGGCAAACATGAGATAAGGCAGCAAAATATCCCAATCTCTCCCATCTTTTTCCACTACCTATTTCAACATGGTTTTGAGCATTTTATTAATCCTCTCCACAAGTCCATCCCTTTGGGGTGGTAGACTGAGGTACAGAGATGGGAGATTTTATACAACCTGCACAATTCCTTGGTTACACAGGACAAAAACGGGGGTGCCCTGATCCGTTAAGGCTTCTTTAGGGATCCCCACCCGACTAAACACTTGGACCAGCTCCTTGGCGATAGCCTTAGCGGAGGTGTTCTGCAAGGGTATGGCTTCAGGATAGCGGGTCGCATAGTCCAGTGTCACCAGAATGTGCTAGTGTTCCCGGGCAGATTTTACTACTGGTCCCACGAGATGCATGCCAGCACGCTCAAATGGCACTTCAATTATAGGAAGTAGGACAAGGGGACTACAAAAATGGGGTGATGGGGCCGTCATCTGACACTCAGGGCATGATTCACAATAATCTGACATCTGCATGCAACCCGGGCCAGAAGAATCTCTGGATTATTCTCTCCCTGGTCTTATCTATACCCAGATGCTCCCCCATTGCATGTTCATGGGCTAGATCTAGCACCATCCTGCGAAAGGGTTTGGGAACCACTAGCTGTTCATCCCTGCGTTTCACCACCTGATATCAGAAATTATTTTTAAGAGCCATGTAGGGAAAAGACACCACCCAATTAGGGTCCACAGGTTCCCCATCCATCACCTTCACGTTTTCTCTGGCTTGTAGGAGAGTGACATCCCGTAGTTGCTCTATATAAAAGTCCTCTCTCCAAACCCCTAATTCAGGTACTACATTCGGTTCACTCGCAAGGTCAGGGTCAGAGACATTGTCTGGGTCATTAGCCTCCAGCTGGTAGCCATCTTCAAGCACCTCTGGCTTCCCAGCCAGTACAGGAAAAGGAAGAGGGTCTTCTCTTTCCTTGGTCCTGCCACCAGTCTCCCCATCCATTTGGCAAAAAGGGTCGGGTGAGAGTTGCCGTGCTTCTGCAGCAGGGGGAGCTCTATCCTTCAGACTCCCTGTGCCTTCCCATAACCTCCAAAAATGGGGAAAATCCCTGCCCTCTAGGGTGTCATATAGCAGTGAAGGTACTACCCCCACTGAATGAGTCACACTGCCCCAAGGGGTGTCAATCTCAACTACTGCCGTCTGGTAGCCACGAGTGTTCCCATGGATGCAAATGACCCCGGCAGTGCTAGGGTGTAACCTTGCAGAATTGACACCGCTGCTTTTGACCAACATTACTACACTACCAGAGTCAAGCAGGGCTTTCCATCAACAAAAATCACACACATTTGCCTCTCCATGCGATTTGAACATGATGCTGTATATGCGACCTGTGCAAAAAGAGGCATCTATTCACATAAGTATATTCACATTGCAAGGGTTCATCATTCAGGGGACAATTTGCAGCAATATAGCCCAATGCATGGCATCGGTAGCACTGTATGTGCTCTACACCCAGTCCTTTTCCAGGGTCCCCAAGACCTTCCTGGCTTCTCTGGCCAGTCTCCAGGTCTAGAGCCCACAGTCTCTTTAACCGTAGCAGTCTTCTCAAATTTCCCCATGCCCCTGAACCCTGGAACAGTCTTATCGGGTCCACCGGGCGATCTTTCACCCCTAGATACATTGGAGTGGGGCGTAGATGGGTGCAACAAGTCCTCAGCAGCAGTGTATCTCTCCATGAGTTGGTTGGCGGTTTTGGGGTTCCCATGACTGACCCACTTCCTCAAAGCACCAGGAAGCCCACGTAGATAGCGGTCCATGACCACATGCTCCACAATCTGTCGGGACATGTCAGGATGACTTCAGGCATTGCCCCTTGATTCCACCTTAATGTGGCTACACAGGCACGCAACTCTTGCACATTGAGTATTGTTACCCTATATTGTACTATGGCACTTACATATTTCAATTGTTCTTGTCTTCTACACAGTGTTTGCTTAATGCTTCAAAACTGTCTATGATCTAAATGTACATTGGAATCTTTAACTTTTTGATATACAATAAAAAAGACATTTTTATACTCTCCTCTAAATTTTCTTACACTTTCTGCCCTCAAAGTCCAAGGGGATCCTCCATGAGGCCTCAGGTTTCATACTGAGCCCTCTTAATTTTTGCAGTCTGGGGACCTGGCAAAGTCTCCGGCTGTAGCCACTTCCTGGTGAGGTGGACCAGGTCGAACATCTTCAAGCGGGGTGGCTTGTCGGTGCGGTAGGTCCACTGATGCAACCGTTGGGCCCGGACTGCCATGGTGACCCCTAGCCCTGTGAGGATCTCTGCCTTTAGAGTCTCATAGTCCTGGGCTTTATCTGGTTCCAGATCAAAATAGGCTTTCTGGGGTTCACCGGTCAGAAATGGTGTCAACAATCCCGCCCACTGTTCTTTTGGCCATCCTTCACGAAGAGCGACTCTTTCAAACGTGAGATACGCCTCCTTGTCATCCGCAGGTGTCATCTTCTGCATATGGTAAGAGGCGCGTACTAACTTTGGTTACACTGTCACCGGAAGTGTGGGCCCTTTTTTTAACTCTAGCAGGGCCTACACAAATTGTTGGTTCATCTGCTGTTGTGCTGTGATAGCCTGGCGACTTTCCTCTCGCTGGGCTGCAGCGGCCTGTGTGATCTGGAGGTTGGTTTTCTGCAGAGCCGCCTGTTAAAAATTCAGACATCACATCTAAGAATTGTAAGCTGCAATAAAATGTTTGCTTTTGGGTTTAATACTGCTTTAATCAATTCAGTTTGTCGGACTGCCATTTGGTCTATCGTCTGCTTCCAGAATATTCACAAAGGTCCTTTTATGTCGCCCTGAACATCCAGATCACAGGTTATCTAGACAACCTTCTCCTGATAGACTCCTTTCCAATCCAACTATTTTGCGAACATCCACAGGACACTTCAGATGCTTCAGGCTTTCTGTTGGGTGATCAACTTCCAAAAATCCACTCTCCAACCTTCTCTTCTTCTGGAATACTTGGAAGACACATCCCATACAAAGGTATTCCATCTAGAGAAGAAACTTGCACTTGGGACTTGGTCAAAGAAGCATCCCTATGTAAGATTCTCCATGAATGTTCTGAATCTCATGGTAGCCTCCTTCAAAGCTGTTCCATTTGCCCAATTTAATTCAAGATTGTTGGAGAGGATGGATCTGCAACACTTGATCAGCCTCCCCCCCCCCCCCCTCATATCACAATGATACCTATTTTGGGATGCAATCATACAATACATCAACCACCAAGGGGGCAGCAGGAGTCATACAACCTTGAAGCAAGCCATATCATTTCATAGGCAGAGAAGTTCTGTCCATATTGGAAGGAATGGACAGCTGGAAAGTGGATTACCATCATCACCTGGACCAAGGGGAATGGACTCTTCACCCCAACATCTTCAACTTGATATGTTGGAGATGGGGAGCATCTGGGAATGGATATCCTGGCCTCCAGATTCAACAACAAGCTACCTCTGTTTGTGGTCAGCACCAAGGATCCTCTGGCATTGGCAACAGATGCCTTGATAATTTTCTGGTCTTGGTTCAGGCTAATTTATAAAAATCAGTATAAACTGCTTGGGGAAAAGAAAATCAAATAAATAAGCAGCCAGCACAAATAAAGCCAAGATTCAGACTCCAAACCAAAATAATATCAAAAAAGTGCAGTGCTAAAGGTTGATCAATACAAAGTCCAAAAATGAAGAGATATAGCACAAAATGATCCCAAAGAAGTAGTCCGTGGATTAAAGAAAAGGCAGTTCACAATCTGTGTAGAAAACGATATATCACATATAGTGAATAGAGTAGGTCCTTTCCGGCCTGGATGAGAAGGGTGACGCCACACACCAAGTGAAATAGAAGCACAAACTCCTTACCGGAACGATTTGACCACCAAATAAGCGGTCAAACAGGATGTAAGGTCTTCCCACCACCTCAGGATAACTCTCTATTTCACAGTGAGCTGCCACTTTCCATGTCTCCCATCGTATGGTTTGTACAGAACCGGTAAATGAAAATAAACATTTCATGGTGCAGTAACCCCAAGTTAAACCTTGTGAGTCACTGCATATCACTCCAACAATGGAGGTATTTTTCATCCGCTCTCTTGAACGGTTGCCTGAGAAACGTTGCTTCCAGGTCACACTCGCTAACTGAAAGAAGTAAGGACCAGCACCTCTAAACGTATAGGCATGCTGAACGGTAGCCTTTGTTAGCAGAAGGAGGTGTTTCTGCTAACAAAGCTAGCTTTATTGGCATGACTGTTGAAGCCCAGGTCTTAAAGAACAGAAGAATTTCTAAGTCTGTCATTCCTACTACTAAATCCTTCTTTGCTTGGTATATACACAAGCACTAAAAACTTAAAAATGCAGTGCCTCTCATTCTAGCCTTCCTACAATCAGGGCTTGACCAGAACTTGGCCAGCACTCTGAAAGGATAGGCTATGTTTCAGCATCATTGAATTTTTTTTTTATTTGAATACTTGTCCTGTGCTGTATAATTAAGACAAAAGGAATTCTGACTTGCCTGTAAATTCCACATCTCTATAGTACAGTCTAGGACACCGTCCATCCCCTCATCTCTATTCCTGGGTTATTCTGCATTGCTTCCAAAAAAGCTTAGGCTTCATGGAGTAGCGTCCTCAAAAGCTTGTGCCATTGTCCAATCACCCAGAGGTACAAGCTTATAACCTAGGGTTTTTTTCTATCAATTGACTACAGGTATGGGGTTCTGGGCAGAGCTGTAATAAGAAAAAAAACTGAACCTTAAGCAGCCTGAAAGTTCCTCTCCCTGTTTCCATATCTGTTCTTGGTGTTTGAGTAAAATTGAGAAATAAATCCTTTAGAGCAGTATTTCCTAAGCCAGTTTGTCTTATTCAAAGCAACCAATTTAAAGGCTAATTCCATCTTTCATTTTGCATGAATTTAGGATTCTGGTTACCTATAAAATCCTCTGACCTTTCCTTTTTTATATGCTGTGTCGCATGACTTGGTATAGTACCTCTACAATCGTAGAAATAATTGTCAAATGCACATGCCTGGTGGCAGTGCTTAAACCATGCCATGCTTCAGCAAAGGAAAAGGACCATTGACAGAGTGGTGAGGGGCTTGAACCAATAGAGACTGCATGGAGATGAAGGAGAAGAGTGGGAATTTAAAATCCTTGGACTGTTAGACCGGCTGCATGGGTCCTGACAGCTCAGCATCGCCGGAGGGAAGTATAGCGGGGACTGGGGAGGTTGGGAGGATGTATGGGATTAGTTCACCATTACGTTTTTTCTGTAAAGGTGAACTAACAGTTTACTTTCAGCTTTGATATATACTTTGTTAGAAAAAAATTTGTACAGTTCTGGTAAATATATGTGAATTATTTAATGCCGTAAGTTGTGCTTTTTTTTTTTTTCCCAGAACCGTATTAGAGCTTGGAAGTGGAATTGGACTGACAGGACTGGTTATATGCAAGAGCTGTTTTCCTAAGAAATACATGTTCAGTGATTGTCACCAGAAGGTGCTTTTGAAGCTCAGAGAAAATATTCACTTGAATGGCTATGTGCTTACTGATGAAGATGATTACACAAAAAAACCTGAAAGAGTAAAAGATTCAGACACTGTTCAGATGTCAGTTTTAGAACTGGATTGGGAGTTTATTACAGAACAACAGCTTTCACACATTGATGCTGATGTGATAATTGCAGCAGGTAATACAGTAGCATGTGAAAAATAAATATGAAATGCTAATTGTAGAAACTGATTAGGCTACATGGAAATTGCATTTTTTCCCATGCTGTTGTAAAAGAATAATTAATATACACATAAAAAGTGTATGAATATTAATCAAACTTGAAATTCTGCTATAGGTCCTATTAAAAGAGGAGTATGGCCAAAACTCTTTTTTGACCATACTTCTCTTTTGGGTCACAGGAGTGCACTTATTCCTGCACTCCTGTGACCCAGATTCAGCCAACAGCGGGCTAAAGCTTGCTGTCAGCTGACGTTACAGAGCTAGGCTCTGGAAGGATTCCAACATTGGGGTCGGGATCCACCCAAATGCCTAATGGGCAGCTGGCTCAGTGTGCCGCTGAGAGCCTGAGCCAGCCGCTCCTGCTCCCTCCACAGCCTAGCGCTCCAGTGAGTGCTGGAAGAGTAGAGCAGATAGTGGTGATTGACAGTCACTGTTCTCTGCTCAAAGCTGACCGAGAACTGAGCGATCAGTGGTCATGTGATTGCTCAGTTCTCGGTCTTGGAGCCCGCAGGTTACAGCTGCAGCATTAGGCCGTTGCTACAGCCATATAGGTGAGTATGTATGTATATTTGTTTTTTATCTCCCCAACTTCTACTTTTTAAAGCCGTAATAAAGTTCGATTTTTTATTTATATCTTCAGGCAAACCTATAATAAGGCTTATCTGATACAGTAAATATTTCATAAACGTTCATCATTTTAGGAAATATTTACTTTAGTAGCAGCTGGTGATGTTACCGATGCATGCTCACTACACTCTCAATTAATGGCAGAGAGATGTACAAGATTACATTACATGCCTGTGTCGCACAATAAACAATAAAGAAAATAACATTAGATAACATATACAAAAATCATTATACACAAATATAGATCTCTGCTTAACAACTTAACGTGAATCGCCGTTTATAAACGGCGGCTGCTTTAACCACTTCAGCCCCTGAAGGATTTCCTACTTTAGGACCAGAGCCCTTTTTGCGATTCGGCACTGCGTCGATTTAACTGACAATTGCGCAGTCGTGCGATGTTGTACCCAAACGAAATTTGTGTCCGTTTTTTTTCCCCCACAAATAGAGCTTTCTTTTGGTGGTATTTGATCCCCTCTGCGTCATTTCTGATCGCCGCTATGAAAAAAAAAAGAGCATCAATTTTGAAAAAAAAAAAGTTTTTCTTAATTTTTGCTAAAATGCAAATCCAAAAAAAAAAATATAAAAAAAATTTTTAATCAGTTTTGGCCGATTTATATTCTTCCTCATATTTTTGGTAAAAAAAAATTGCAATCAGCATTTATTGATTGGTTTGCGCAAAAGTTGGCGCGTTTACGGATGATGAGAATTAATTTCTGGGGTTTTTAATTTTTTTACTAGTAGTGGCGGCGATCTGCGATTTTTAGTGGTACTGCGATATTGCGGCGGACATGTCGGACCATTTTGACACTTTTTTGGGACCATTGGCATTTATACAGCGATCAGTGATATAAAAATGCACTGATTACTGTGTAAATGCCATTGGAAGTGAAGGGGTTAACCTGCAGGGGGCGCTCTAAGGGTTAACAGTGTTCCCTGGGAGTGTTCTAACTGTATGTGGGCTGGCCTGGCTGGGGGAAGGGGTTGATCACGGCTTCCATATACAGGAAGCCTGTGATCACCGCCCTTCCCCCTCTATGAGAACGGAGTTCCTTGTTTACTTTCTCTAACTGCGGGGGTGCCATCACTGGTTGCCGACGGCGTTCGCGTTCGACCTACCCGCTCCCTACCCCCCCCCCCCCCCCCCGAACACAGTGAGTGCGCCTCCGGCGGCGCGCACGCTCATAATACTAGTTATCGCGGCCGCCGTCCTGAGACGGCGTTTTGCAATAACAAGCCAACTTGCCACCGTCACGCTGCGGTGGATGGTCGGCAAGTGGTTAAGTGGATGTATCGGGGTATAGCCTGCAACTACAGGCTATACCCCAGTACCGGTTTTTAGAGCGGGCGGTCGGCTATCCGCTGATGACGGCCGATCTGGCTCGGGAGCTGCTTGGCCATTATCCCAGGCTGTGGGACGGGACATCCATCCCCCCCCCCCCCCGCCACCTTTCCGGGGCTCTTCTCCGGTCTCCCGTCCCACCGGTAGATCGGTACTCCGATCCGGCACTTCCGCCAGCTAAGAGGAGACCTGAAGGAAGCAGGAATCGTCTCAGATCGGGTCTCCTTTGTCAAATTCCGGAATCGACGTCGCAACGTCACTTCCGGTTTACTCAGCGGATAACGGCGCCGGTTTTTAAAAAAAAAGACAGTATTTATAATCACTGTTTTTGGCGATCTGAATACTGTGAAGTGTAAAGGAGGGATGAGGGGTCTTTTAGAACCTTGATCCCTCCATAAAGAGTACCTGTCACCATATATTACTATCACAAGGGATGTTTAGATTCCTTGTGATAGCAATAAATGTGATCAGTTTTTTTTTTTTTTTTTTTTTAAGGAATATTGCTAAAAAAATAAACATTTTTAAAGCGCCACTGTCCCCGCGAGCTCGCGTAGCAAAGAAAATTCATATGTATGTCGCGCCCATATATGAAAACGGTGTTCAAACCACACATATGAGGTATCGCCGTGATCGTCAGAGTGTGAGCAAGAATTCTAGCCCTAGAGCTCCTCTGTACCTCTAACCTGGTAACCATTAAAAAAATATAAAGCGCCACTGTCCCCGCGAGCTCGCGTAGCAAAGAAAACACATATGTAAGTCGCGCCCGCATCTGAAAACTGTTCAAACCACACGTGAGGTATCACCACGATTGTCAGAGTGTGAGCAATAATTCTAGCCCTAGACCTCCTCTGTACCTCTAACCTGATAACCGTTAAAAATCTCCATAGGTGACGCTTTAAAAAATTTTAAGTACCGGAGTTTGTCGCCATTCCGCGAGTGTGTGCAATTTTCAACCATAACATGTTTGGTATCTATTTACTCGGCGTAACTCTTTCACAATATACAAAAAATTGCTCTAACTTTACTGTTTTATTTTTTTTAACTAAAAAAGTGACAAAAAGTATTGCAACGATCGCCATTTTATTCTCTAGGGTGTTTGACAAAAAACAATATATAATGTTTGGGGGTTCTAAGTAATTTTCTAGCAAAAATATCTGATTTTAACCAAGTGTAAAAAATAGGCTCGGTCCTTAACCACTTGCCGACCGGCGTCTGACGGCGACAGAGTGGCTTGATATCGCAAACCGCCATCATATGACAGCGGCTGCGATATCCCTCACTGTGAGCGCGCGCGTGCCGCCGAAGGCGCGCTCACTGTGCTCGTGGGGGGGCCAGGGAGAGCGGGTAGGGCGGACTTGATCGCCACCGGCTACCCGTGATGGCCCCCCCCCCGCAGTGAAACACGGATCTCCGTTCTCATAGAGGGGGAAGGGCTGTGATCACAGGCTTCACCCAGCCAGGCCAGCCCACATACAGTTAGAACACGCCCAGAGAACACAGTTAACCCTTAGAGCGCCCCCTCCAGGTTAACCCCTTCACTGCCAATGGCATTTACACAGTAATCAGTGCATTTTTATAGCACTGATCGCTGTATAAATGCCAATGGTCCCAAAAAAGTGTCAAAATGATCCGACATGTCCGCCGCAATATCGCAGTACCGCCAAAAATCGCAGATCGCCGCCATTACTAGCAAAAAATAAAATAAAAACCCCAGGCATGAATTCTCATCATCCCCAAGAAATTCCCTTTTTTTCAGGGATTTCCTCTCACTTCTTGTTTAGCTAAGGGACAGGAAGTTAAGGAAAATCTCTGCAATAGGACACAGATGGCGGAAAAAAAATCTGACGGGTTATAACCCTCCCTTACTCTATCCAAAATTAAATGTTGGCCATAGTTCTTCTTTAAAGCTCAGTTCCGCCGTATTAAAAGTCAGCAGCTACAAAAAGTGTAGCTGCTGACTTTTAATAATCAGACACTCACCTGTCCCAGGCTCCAACGATGCAGCCGCTTCGCTCTTCTCCCCCTCCCCTCGGCAGCACCGGCATCACAAGTGTGGGCGTCCGGCTTTGGCTCAAGATGTTCGCAACCTTATTGTTGCAAAACATACTAATGGCATTGGTTACAGAAGGGTTTTTAAACTTCTGAATGTTCCAGTGAGCACTGTTGGGGCCATAATCCGGAAGTGGAAAGAACATAATTTCACCATAAACCGGCCATGACCAAGTTCTACTTGCAAGATTTCTGATAAAGGCGTGAAAAGAATTTTCAGAACAGTTGTCCAAGAGCCAAGGACCAGTTGTGGAGATTTTTAAAAAGTCCTGGAATTAGCAGGTACAATTGTTTCAAAGAAAACAATAAGTAATGCACTCAACCGCCATGGCCTGTATGCATGCTCACCATGCAAGACTCCATTGCTGAAGAAAAAGCATGTTGAAGCTCATTTAAAGTTTGCTGCACAACATTTAGACAAGCCTGAGAAATATTGGGGGAACATAGTCTGGTCAGATGAGACCAAAATTGAACTCTTTGGATGCCATAATACACACCATGTTTGGAGGTCAAATGGCACTACACATCACCCCCAAAACACCATACCAACAGGGAAATTTGGAGGTGGGAACACCATGGTGTGCTGCTGTTTTTCAGCATATGGTACTGGCAAACTTCATATAGAAGGAAGGATGAATGGAAAAATGTACTAAGACATTCTTGATAATAATCTGCCATCTACCAGGATGATGAAGATGAAAAGAGGTTGGACATTTCAGCAAGACCATGATCCCAAACATAAAGCCAAGGATACTCTCAATTGGTTTCAAGGTAAGAAAATAAAGCTGCTAGAATGGCCCAGCCAATTACCCGACTTGAAAATCTATGGAAAGACCTAAACAACACAGTTCATAGAAAAGGCCCACGGAACCTTTAAGATTTGGAGACTGTGTGGAAGAATGGGCCAAAATCACACCATGTGACTAGTTTCTCCATACAGGAAGCGTCTTGAAGCTGTCTTTACTAAAAACTGATTTTGTACAAAGTATTAAATAAATTTCAGTTAGCATGTTACTTTTTCCCTGTGTCATTCCATTTTGTTACACATAACTTCCTGAACTTATTTGTTTTGGTTTCTTTGTATGTATGGATTGCATGGGTTGTCAACGATGTGGTGAAAATGTCAATAGCACCTTTAGAAATAGATTTACCTAGAAAAATGGTTGACGTGTTCAATACTCATTTTACACGTTTTGTGTGTGTGTGTGTGTGTGTGTGTGTGTGTGTGTGTGTGTGTACATTCTTTATATACGGTATATATATATATATATATATATATATACATACAGTATCTCAAAAAGTGAGTACATCCCTCGCATTCTTGTCAAGATTTTATTCTCTTTTCATGTGACAACGCTGAAGAAATTACACTTTTCTACAATGTAAAGTAGTGAGTGTACAGCTTGTATAGCAGTGTAAATTTGCTGTCCCCCACAAAATAACTTGACACACAGCCATTAATGACTAAACCCCTGGCAACAAAAGTGAGTACACCCCTAAGTGGAAATGTCCAAATTAGGCCCAAAATGTCCAATATTTTGTGTGGCCACCATTATTTTCCAGCACTGCTTTAATCCTCTTGGGCATGGAGTTCACCAGAGCTTCACAGGTTGCCACTGGAGTCCTCTTCCACTCCTCCATGATGACATCACGGAGCTGTGGATGTTAGAGACCTTGTGCTACCCAACCTTCCATTTGAGGGTACCCCACAGATGCTCAATGGGGTTTATGTCTGGAGACATGCTTGGCCAGTCATCACCTTTACCCTCGGCTTCTTTAGCAAGGCGGTGGTCGTCTTGGAGGTGTGTTTGGGGTCGTTATCATGTTGGAATACTGCCCTGCGGCCTAGTCTCCGAAGGGAGGGGATCATGCTCTGCTTCGTATGTCACAGTACATGTGGGCATTCATGGTTCCCTCTAGGCTTGTGCAATTCGTTTCGTTCCGAATTTCGTTTTTACCGAATATTGCAAAATTCGGCAATTCGGACGAATTCCGAATTTTCAATTTGCGAATTTTTCCGACTTTTCGTTTTTCCTAATCGCGGTAATTCGGAAATTCGCGGTAATTCGGCAATTGCTGTAATTCGGAAATTCGGCAATTGGAACAGCCGAAAATCAGAAATTCGGAAATCCAAAAATTGGAAAAAACGAAGAATATTTGAAATAATAACTAACTAATAACTATTAAATTATAGGTATTGGAATTTCCTTGAAAGTTTGGCTGTTAATGAACTTAAATATGCAATTTAGCACTAATAGTCATACTTTCAAGAAAATTTCAATACCTATATTTAATAGTTATTTATTATTATTTCAAATATTCTTTTTCATTTCCGAATTTCAGAAATTCGGAAATAAGGAAGAACATTTGAAATAATAAGTTATTAATTTATTATTTTTACTTATTATAAATTTATAATAAGCTATTATTATTTCAAATGTTTTTCCTTATTTCCGACTTTTGCAGTGTGTGACTGATTATATGCATACAGTGTGTGTGTGCATACTGGGTGTGTATATTCGATGTATATTGTATGTATACTGTGTGTTTACATACAATATAAGCACAGTATATACACACCCAGTATGCACACACATACATACAGTATGCATATATACAGTCACACACTGCAAAAGTCGGAAATAAGGAAAAACATTTGAAATAACAATAGCGTGTTATCATTTATAATTTAAAATAATAAATCAATAACTTATTATTTGAAATGTTCTTCCTTATTTCCGAAATTCGGAAATAAGAAAGAACATTTGAAATGATAGTAGCTTATTATAATTTGTAATAAGTTAAAATAATAAATGAATAACTTATTTCAAGTGTTCTTCCTTATTTCCGAAATTCAGAAATCAGAAAGAACGTTTGAAATAATAATAAATAACTATTAAATTATAGGTATTGAAATGTCCTTGAAAGTTTTTGGCTGTTAGTGAACTGAAATATGAAATTTATCACTAATAGCCGTATTTTCAAGAAAATTCCAATACCTATAATTTAATAGGTATTTATTATTTCAAACGTTTTTCTTATTTCTGAATTTCGGAAATAAGGAAGATCATTTGAAATAATAAGTTATTAATGTATTATTTTAACTTATTATGAATTATAATAAGCTATTATTATTTCAAATGTTCTTCCTTATTTCCGACTTTTGCAGTGTGTGACTGTACATATACATACATACATACAGTATGCATGTAGAATCACACACTGCAAAAGTTGGAAATAAGGAAAAACATTTGAAATAATAATAGCTTATTATCATTTATAATAAGTAAAAATAATAAATTAATAACTTATTATTTCAAATGTTCTTCCTTATTTCCGAATTTCAGAAATAAGGAAGAACATTTGAAATAATAAGTTATTGATTTATTATTTTAAATTATAATAAGCTATTATTATTTTAAATGTTTTTCCTTATTTCCGACTTTTGCAGTGTGTGACTGTATATATGCATACTGTATGTGTGTGTGTGTGTGCATACTGGGTGTGTATATACTGTGTGTATATTGTATGTATACTGTGTGTTTACATACAATAAAAGCACAGTATATACACACCCAGTATGCACACACACATACATACAGTATGCATATATACAGTCACACACTGCAAAAGTCGGAAATAAGGAAAAACATTTGAAATAATAGCTTATTATCATTTATAATTTAAAATAATAAATCAATAACTTATTATTTCAAATATTCTTCCTTATTTCCGAAATTCAGAAATAACATTTGAAATAATAAGTTATTGATTTATTATTTTAAATTATAAATGATAATAAGCTATTATTATTTCAAATGTTTTCCTTATTTCTGACTTTTGCAGTGTGTGACTGTATATATGCATACTGTATGTATGTGTGTGTGCATACTGGGTGTGTATATACTGTGCTTATATTGTATGTAAACACACAGTATACATACAATATAAACACAGTATATACACACCCAGTATGCGCACACACACCCATACATACAGTATGCATATATACAGTCACACACTGCAAAAGTCGGAAATAAGGAAAAACATTTGAAATAATAATAGCTTATTATAATTTATAATTTAAAATAATAAATCAACTTATTTCAAATGTTCTTCCTTATTTCCGAAATTCAGAAATAAGGAAGAACATTTGAAATAATAAGTTATTGATTTATTATTTTTACTTATTATAAATTATAATAAGCTATTATTATTTCAAATGTTTTTCCTTATTTCCGACTTTTGCAGTGTGTGACTCTACATGCATACTGTATGTATGTATGTATGTATGTATGTATGTATGTATGTATATGTACAGTCACACACTGCAAAAGTCTGAAATAAGGAAGAACATTTGAAATAATAGCTTATTATAATTCATAATAAGTTAAAATAATACATTAATAACTTATTTCAAATGATCTTCCTTATTTCCGAAATTCAGAAATAAGAAAAACGTTTGAAATAATAATAAATACCTATTAAATTATAGGTATTGGAATTTTCTTGAAAATATTAGTGATACATTTCATATTTCAGTTCATTAATTATTTTAACTTATTATAAATTATAATAAGCTATTATTTTTTTAAATGTTCTTTCTTATTTCCGAATTTCAGAAATAAGGAAGAACATTTGAAATAATAAGTTATTGATTTATTATTTTAAATTATAAATGATAATAAGCTATTGTTATTTCAAATGTTTTTCCTTATTTCCGACTTTGCAGTGTGTGACTGTATATATGCATACTGTTTGTGTGTTTGTGTGTGTGCGCATAGTGGGTATGTATATTGTATGTATACTGAGTGTTTACATACAATATAAGCACAGTACATACACACCCAGTATGCACACACACACACATACAGTAGGCATATATACAGTCACACACTGCAAAAGTCGGAAATAAGGAAGAACATTTGATATGTTCTTATAAATAGCTTCTTATAAATTATAATTTAAAATAATTTATTTCTATTCTTTCTATTTCTTTCTATTTAATTTATTATTATTTCAAATGTTCTTCCTTATTTCCGAAATTCGGAAATAAAGAACGTTTGAAATAATAATAAATAACTATTAAATTATAGGTATTGAAATTTCCTGGAAAGTTTGGCTGTTAGTGAATTGAAATATGAAATTTATCACTAATAGCCATATTTTCAAGAAAATTCCAATACCTATAATTTAATAGGTATTTATTATTATTTCAAATGTTTTTCTTATTTCCGAATTTCGGGAATAAGGAAGATCATTTGAAATAATAAGTTATTAATGTATGATTTTAACTTATTATGAATTATAATAGGCTATTATTATTTCAAATGTTCTTCCTTATTTCTGACCTTTGCAGTGTGTGACTGTATATATGCATACTGTATGTATATATACACACACACACACACACACACACACACACACACACACACACACACACACACACACACACACACACACACACACACACACTATGCATATATACAGTCACACACAGCAAAAGTCGGAAATAAGGAAAAACATTTGAAATAATAGCTTATTATAATTTATAAGTAAAAATAATAAATTAATAACCTATTATTTCAAATGTTCTTCCTTATTTCCGAAATTCGGAAATAAAAAAGAATATTTGAAATAATAATAAATAACTATTAAATATAGGTATTGAAATTTTCTTGAAAGTATGACTATTAGTGCTAAATTTCATATTTAAGTTCATTAACAGCCAAACTTTCAAGGAAATTCCAATACCTATAATTTAATAGTTATTAGTTAGTTATTATTTCAAATATTGTTACTTTTTTCCAATTTTCGCATTTCCTATTTTTGGATTTTCGTCTGCTCCGATTGCCAAATTGCTGAATTACCGCAAATTGCCGAATTACCGCAAATTGCCGAATTACCGCAATTGCAGAATTACCGCGAATTTCGGATTTCTGAATTTTTTTAATTTCTGAATTATGAATTTTTTGAATTTACGAAAAACGAAAAAAACTAAATTTTTAGCCATGCACAAGTCTAGTTCCCTCAATGAACTGTAGCGCCCCAGTGCCAGCAGCACTCATTCAACCCCAGACCATGACACTCCCACCACCATGCTTGACTGTAGGCAAGACACATTTGTCTTTGTACTCCTCACATGGTTGCCGCCACACATGCTTGTCACTATCTGAACCAAATAAGTTTATCTTGGTCTCATCAGACCACAGGTATGGTTCCAGTAATCCATGGCCTTAGTCTGCTTGTCTTCAGCAAACTGTTTGTGGGCTTTCTTTGCATCATCTTTAGAAGAGGCTTCCTTCTGGGACCACAGCCATGCAGACCAATTTGATGCAGTGTGCAGCGTTTGGTCTGCGCACTGACAGGCTGACCCCCCACCGCCTCAACCTCTGCAACAATGCTTTCATGTGTATATTTCCCAAAGGCAACCCCTGGATATGATGCTAAGCATGTGCACTCAACTTCTTTGGTCAACCATGGCGAGGCCTGTTCTGAGTGGAACCTGTTCAAAAAACCAATGTATGGTCTTGGCTACCGTGCTGCAGCTCAGTTTCAGGGCCTTGGCAATCTTCTTATAGCCTAGGCCATCTATGTAGAGCAACAATTCTTTTTTTCAGATCCTCAGAGAATTCTTTGTCATGAGGTGCCATGTTGAACTTCCAGTAACCAGTATGAGAGAGTGAGAGTGATAGCACCAAATTTACCACACCTGAGACCTTGTAACACTAACGGGTCATGACACCGGACAGGGAAGATGGCTAATTGGGCCCAATGTGGACATTTTCACTTAGGGGTGTACTCACTTTTGTTGCCTGCAGTTTAGACATTAATGGATGTGTGTTGAGTTATTTTGAGGGGACAGCAAATTTACACTGTTATACAAGCTGTACACTCACTACTTTACATTGTAGCAAAGTGTCATTTCTTCACATGAAAAGATATAAAATATTTACAAAAATGTGAGGGGTGTACTCACTTTTGTGAGATACTGTGTATATGTATGTGTATATAATATATATATATATCGTACATGGGCAAAAAAAAACAGGGCTGTAAACTGTTAAAACGATTTACATGAATTTATTTTGTGGCTTTCAGATGTTGTATATGACCCTGATGTAATCACATCATTCTCAAGCATCCTATGCAAGCTTCTGCTCTGTAAAAAAGTTGAAAAGTGGTTGGATATCTTTGTCGCTTGTACAATTCGCAATTCAGAAACCTACAAACTGTTTCAGACAAAACTAGGTAAGTTTATGCTGAAGTCTCTGCTTTTGTAATCAAGGCAATGTTCCCTTGCTTAGTTTGCCGAGGTAACTTTTGAAGCTGGCATATTACATTTAAAAAATTCCATTCACTTTAACAAGTGTGAATAGTTGACACTATAGGGGTTGTTGATTTTTTATACAGGTTTTATTTACAGTTTTTTGTCATAGAACCTCGAATCCCAATTCATTTTTGTGCATGTTGATTAACCTAAAATAGACTCCTTGGTGTCAAAATGAAAATGTACATCTGCAAAGTGATATAAATTATTTACAATAACAAAACACAAAATCACTGCATACATATAGGCCCCCTTTTTAAGTGTGTTTAATAGATGTACCCTTGGCAGAAAATACTTACACGGTAATGCTGATCCTGTTACTGTGGAACACTTTTTAGTCATTAATGCAGAACGCTGACCGTGAAGTGTGAATTTATCAACATACTTGTTACAAGCCAGTGACGCGTTTTAGAGGTTTTGAATTAGCATGACAGGCAGCAACTAGCATTGTCTGTGACTACATACAGATGGCCCATGTCTTTCATTACAGGTGTGTAATTTAATATCTATACCTTTTTCATTAATGTGTTTTTTTTTTTCATTCTTTTTGTCCTTTTAGATGAGGCTGGGTTGAAGTGGCAAATTGTTGCTGATCATAGAAAAAATATTTTTGTATATGATGCAAACTGCACAATACACATTCTTCAGGTTTCATTAAAAATGTAAATATTAAAAATATTGGTGTTTTTGTACATATTTTCTACATTTTATGTTTTAGTATTAAAAATAACATTTAAGTTTTTGTAAAGGCATATTTGTTTTCAGCCAACAGTGGGACAACCAAGACTGCTCTGTCATTTGTTATAATGCTGTCAATAAATAGCAAGGCTAATTTGGTCTCCTGCTATTCAAATATCTTCACAAGACACACAGCTGAATAAGTCCTATAGATTTTGGGTTAGATATAGGCAGTTAAAGGACCAAGCGGTGCTGGAATTTTTCATCAAAAAGTTCAGCTTGTGCTGTAAACATGGTGGTTGATTTTACTAAAGGAGTAAAGCAGGTTTAGTTCAAAATGAATTTATTACAGGTACATATATAGTGCTCTCAATTTATGCAGCACTTTTTCATATATATTGTACTTTCACACCAGCCCCCACCTTCAAGGAGCTTACAATCTAAGGTCCCTAACTCACTTTTAGGCTGGATTCACACTATCCAACACAAAAACGGTCAGACTTTTGATCCTATTTTGCCCTGCAACATCGGTCCTACTTCTGTCCTACTTTGGTCCTACTTCCATCCAACTTGAATGAACAAGATGAGATTTTGCTCAGACTTTGAGAAAGTGACTTGTCCTTTGACCGATCAAAACAATCCCAGTGTGAGATAAATTCCTTTTACTGCTGCTGTAATCACCAAGTCGGATGTCACAAGTCGGATGGTTAGAACAAGGATCCGATTTTGATCCTACTTCAATGATATTCAATGGGCTGAAGTAGGTCCAAAGTTGGACCAAAGTAGTACAGGAACCTTTTTCAAAATCGGACTGACTTGTGTCAAACCAGTTAAGATGGCTCTCATAGGTAAACATTGACTTTGTGACGTAATGCGACTTGTGCTCACAATGTCGGTCCATTTGTCGGACAAGTGTGAACCCAGCCTCATACATACATATATTAGGACCAATTTAGACAGGAGCCAATTAGCCTACCAGCATGTCTTGGGAGGAAACCGGCGTACGGAGAACAAGCAAGCTCCAGGCAGTAGTGCAGTGGTTGTGATTCGAAACGACAACCTTAGTGCAATCTTCACTTATCTTAGTAAATTAAGTAAAATAAAGTGAAATTTACTTTGCAAACAATAACCAATCATCTGGAAGAATAATGTAATCTTCACAAAGCTCAGTGCATTTTCTCTTTGCATGGCGAGTCTTCACTTGAGGAATGAGGTGAATTTGTGCTGATTTCAATATTTTTATTAAAGGTTGATATTAACTAGTAGAGATCCGCGCTATAGACGAAAGACGTCTACAGCGCGGATCTGAATCTCCGGGACGACGTCTATTGACGTGCGCCCCCTAACACGCCCCCTGCGCGCTCTCACGAGCGGCGGCGGCGCGCGCGCGCCGCCGCCGCACGCTGCGTGGGCGTGCCCGCGGGTCGGGCGGACTCGATGTCCGCTCCTGACCCGCGATCGCCCTACAGAGCTGTAGAACGGGGAACCGCCGATGTAAACACGGCGGTTCCCCGTTCTGTGAGAGGGGGACAAGCAGATCTACTGATCCCTGTCACTGGGATCAGTTAGATCTGTTATGTCCCGGCCAGCCCTGCCCCCCCACAGTTAGAACACGCCCAGGGAACATTGTTAACCCCTTCACTGCCCCCTGCAGGTTAACCCCTTCACTGCCAATGACATTTACACAGTAATCAGTGGACATTTAAATTTCTGATCGCTGAATAAATGTCATTGGTCCCAAAAAAGTGTCAAAAATGTCCGACATATCCGCCGCAATATCGCAGTCCCAATAAAAATCGCAGATCGCCGCCATTACCAGTAAAAAAAAAAATAATAATAAAAACGCCATAAATCAATTCCCATAGTTTGTAGATGCGATAACTTTTGCGCAAACCAATCAATAAACGCCGAGTGCGATTTTTTTTTACCAAAAATATGTAGAAGAATATAAATCGGCCAAAACCGATGAATAATTGTTTGTTTTATTTTTTATTTTTGGATACTTATTAGAGCAAAAAGTAAAAAATATTGTTATTTTTTTAAAATCGTTGCTCTTTGTTTGTTTATGGCGCAAAAAATAAAAACCGCAGAGCTGATCAAATACCACCAAAAGAAAGCTCTATTTGTGGGAAAAAAAGGACATCAATTTTATTTGGGTACAACGCCGCACGACCGCGCAATTGTCATTCAAAATGCAACAGCGCTGAAACCTGAAAATTGGTCTGGGCAGGAGGGGGGTTTAAGTGCCCAGTAAGCAAGTGGTTAAAAGATAAATACAGTGCTGAAAATGGGCACCATGTGGGATTTGATCTGCGCAAAATTGGAAATAAAAACCTCCTTTGATTTGTAAATAACTTTGCAATGCTTTGTGCCAGAAACATAATTCTAGTGTCATTTTAAATGGGAAAACTATAGAATAAAATGTATACTTTATAAAACATGTTTTTACTAACATTGATCAAAAGTAGAAAAACACCCTCCAGGCCCTCAGTGCCTGCAGCTGCTGGCCGACACAGTGACAGGGCATATACCATCTTAGGAGGACTTCACACAGCGATGAGCCTGTTTACTCTGTAATCCTGTAAGTGTTTTTATTGGTTGCCTTTTAATAAAATTGTTGACACACTGCACTTAGAAGTGCCTTTCTCTGCATATCTGTGTCTATCCAGAGCCTGCTTCTCTCCTGTAAGTGCTGCTCAAGTGCCTGTCAGCTTGCTTTCGTGCTACCTTGGATGATCCTGAATGTATATAGCACCTGGGGGACCCTTCTAGCAGAAGCGCTCCTACTTACCATTCTCCAGCATGGCACCCTGACTGGTCTGCAGCCTCGCAGCCACATGCACAATAAACTGTGATGCCTATTTTTTCTGCTTTCAACACATCAGCTTCATGGATAACATGTTTACTTGCTGGCTAATATATTCCACAAACTTTCAGATGCCATTGTAACAAGATAATTAGTGTTTTTCACCCAACCTGTCACTGCTCATAAAGTTATGGCTGATTGGTGTAGGCTTAAAGGAGGGTCTTTGAAGTGCCAATATAAATTTTAAATCACACGTCAAAGCAAGGGGCTGCATGAGGTGTCTTTTACAAAAGTCTTGCATGAATGTCAATGAATGGGCTAATGGTCTTTGGAGTTAGGTTGAAACAACTGAGATTTGCCCCTTGATGGTACTCCATGGAGTATTTTCTGGGGTGAAAGTTAATTTCCTTGTACCAAGCAAAATAAGCCTTCCATGTGCAATGGTAGACCTTACAGGAGGTACACTTCCTAGCTTTAACAGCTGTGGGATTACCGAATCAGACCTTTGTCTCAAAACCTGGCACTCAACAATATATACAAGCTATAACACAAAGAATACACAAGGGTCATGTGGCCTAGTGCATTATCCTCTATAAAATGGCTGACTTGTTTCGAGGTGAACCTCTTCCTCAGCCCCTGAGCTCTGAAGAAGAGGTTCACCTCGAAACGCGTCGGTTATTACCATCTCGAGACAGCCCCCTTGGTTGGAGAATGTACATGGAACAGACATTGGTGTATTCAAGCCTATGTTTGTGAGTATGTTACTTACTGTTTTTTAATCATTACATTTTATAGAGGATAATGCTCTAGGCCACGCGCGCCTTGTGTATTTTTTGTGCTTTAGTATTTCAGACCCCCCAGTCTGTGGGAAGCGGTGAAGCAGTCATTACCCTCTTAAAGACAGCACACAAATAGGCTACTCCCCACCCAGGCCTATAGCGCAGGAGAATAGATACTTTTTTCTGCTTTGGTTCAACAGCTATACCATTAAAGCCAGCAACCATACTGCAGGGTGGTAAGCCTGTCCTTGAGAAAGGAAATCTAGAAGAGTCCATGAAGTGTCAGACAAAAGTTTGATCAGGTCAGAGTAGCACACCTGGCTGAGTCAGTTTGTAGCAATGAAGAATACCAGAATGCCCTTCGTCTCAATCCTGCAGAGTAAATAAGCAAAGCATCCACTGCTTTCACCAAAGAATCTCTGCATCTGGAGACAAAACCTGTCCAGTTTGTTGTTGAATCTGGAGTTTCACATCCAGTATCCCCTGCCTGTGACACAGGTAATTAAACACTTATGGATGTAGGGACCATTCCCCTGGGGCCAGGTACTGCGACTATTTTTTTTTGGAATGTAAACCGCAGACAAGGATGAAATATGGGGTTCTGCCTAGGTTAAAATCCCTCTATCTATTTCTGCAACAAGACTTCTGGTTCTTCCCCAATGGTTGATATACACCACTGTTGTGGTATTGTCCAGCTGCATCCTGATCTCCAGTTAAGGTGTACAGTAATTTGGGGGCAACCAAATTGCCCAGAGCTACAGAATGTTAATCAGGGTATGAGTTTCCTCTGTCGACCAAGTTCCCTGCACTAACTGCACTGGGGACTCCTTCCTTGCCCTTCAGGCTGGTATTCGTTGGGATAATCTTCCAGAACAGTGAGAGAGTTTTTTTCCAACTCCAGAGCAAGATTCTAGAACCACAAGGCCAGAGATAACCTGGTCTTCAGTGACACATTTTGGTTTGTTCTAGAGACTGAACCAACGTGTCCCACAATGGCAGAATGTTGTGTTGCAGGTTTCTCATCTGAAATTGAGCAAATGGTACTGCCTCAAAGGAAGCAACCATCAGGCCCAGAACTCTCATGCAGAATTGCAGAGTTGAACAGCTTTTGGACTGTCAGTCTGGGAGCAGATTCACAAGTTTTCCTTTGGGCTTGGGCTGTTTCTAGGATGTGACCCAGATACTCCAAGCAATGCAAGTCCAATCAGTGACTTATTTTAAAGAACAATTCCAGGAAATGCACTGCATGGGTTAACTGCTTGTTTTTGTCTAGGGCTAAAGAGAGCAGAGATATACTTGCCTAATCTGCTGATCTTCCGAGCGCAAGACTGGTCTCTCCCGCATCAGCCCCCCCGCAAGCTAGTGGTCTTTTGCATGAACTGTTCCTGGTGCCATCATACCCATAGACCGTCTCTGGATGTGAGGATGGCAGCAACAGTCCAACACTGGGCATGGGGGAGCTGTTTTCTGGAGGATTGAATGTAAGTATAGCCTTTCTGTGCGCCCCTAGACAAAACAAGCAGTGCCGTCACAGCCCCTCTGCATGGGAGAAAAAAATTCTGGAGTTCTGCTAAGGTCAAATTAAGCTGTGGTTCGTTACTGGTTTGTGTAGCATGCCTCTGCTTGTGATGGGAGGTTCTGGGCCGGTACACCTACATTTGTTTGTATGTTGCTACTTTGTTTTTATTTAAAGTATCCTTTCATTGAAGTTTCGTTTGCACATTGTGTTTGCTTTCATGTCTGCCTGAGTCTGTTTTGGATCACCCATGATTGTCTGCAAGAAGCTGTAACCCTTAGCCTCCAGTCACACTGGTGCAACTTGTCATATGATTTGATCGTTTCAAATCGCATGACAAGTCACACCCTATTGTCCACAATGGAAACAGTGAAATTGGTGCAACTCTGAGACCATTGGAATTGCACTGATTTTGAAAGTAGTTCTTGCACTACTTTCTGCAAGTTCAGGTGCGACTTGCATAGACTTCTGTGCATGAAGTCACGCAGATGTCTTCCAAGTTGCAATGACATGCTAGTTTGAAATCCTGCGATTTCAAGTGTGACCAAAATTTGAGAGCCCAATTTTTTTGAAACACACATTCACACCAGCACCCGTGTGATATAGAGACTTTGGCCATTACCCCTTTATGGTGGTGAGTAGTCCTTTACCCCTATTGAGGACCAAATACCCAATTACCCTCTCTTATCAATTAAACAAGGCTATCAATTAGCCAACAGGAACACTGTGTGAATGGTGTTTGAATCGAGCAGCTGCTTTTAGTATAGACAACGTTGTCTGTTTTTAACTCCTCTGCAAAGGTGTCGGTATATTTTTTTTTCCATTTTTTTTTTCTTTAATGCTGTAAATTTTTCAATAAAGATCCCCTATTTAAGTAGCTTAGTCTGCGGTAATTGCTTATTTGATGAGGCTTTCTCTACCTGTTTGCTAATGGTGTAAAACATCGGCAGTTTGGCATTTGCTGGAGATGCAAATAGATTCACCCCCGGCTGAAAAGCCCAACTTATCAACATTTGACAGGTTTGTGGATTCAGGAACCACTCTTCATTGTGTAGCTGATGTTTTGATAAACAGTCTGCCTCTAGATTGGAGGGACCAGGAATGTAGGCTGCCCACAGCTGTAGAACAATCGACGGAACATCTCTGAATTGTAACTTGAAAAGTGAAAAAGGGCTTGAAAGGCAGCTCCCATCCCTGGGATGTTGGGCACTATATTCTTCACTTGTCAGGCCCACTTGCTTTGGGCTCCTATCCCCTGGCAGGTAGCTCCCCAGCCTCGAGTGCTGGCATTGGTTGTGACCACTATCCAGGCAATTGGAAATAGGGAGTGATTGGACTAAAGATTCCTGGTGTCTAGCCATCAACTCAGATCCTTCTTCATCCCTGATGTGATTTGAATCAATTGGCTTGTGTTGTCTGACTTCCACTGGGACGGGAAACTGAATTGGAAAGCTCGGCCCTTCCACTAAGCCCATCTGACCATGGGTATTGCAGCCACCATCATCCCCACTGCCTGTTGGCACTGGTTTGGTGAGCGAATGTTGGTTGTCAGGGCAGAATAAAATCTCATGAATCGCTGGAATCTTCTACTCTGGAAGAGACACTGTGCTTTGGTGAGTGTCTATACCCACTCCCAGGTGTATGAGGCATTGAGTAAGTGTGAGATTGCTTTCTATATTTATTTATGTATTTATTTGGAAGTTGATCAGCCAACCAAAGTCCTGAATAACTGACAGCACTAGCATCTGGTGAAAGAAGAGTTTCCCGATTCTGGACCCGAGAAAGGATATAGCCCCATTAATGGTAAAATTAAACACCTCTCTGCCATAAAAGGAACACCAGGGAGAAAAAAACTTTGGAGAACACCCTTGGAGAGGTTGTAAGCCTGAAGGGCAAACAAACAAACTGAAGGTGTACAGGCCCCAAGGTGAAGCTGAGATATTTTTGGCAGTATTGATGCATCGGAATATAAAAATAAGAGTCTCTTAGATCCACGGATAGTCGACAATCTCCTGGTTAAACAACTTCCAGTATAGTTTGAAATGATTCCATCTTGAAGTTTTCTTTCCTTATATATCTGTTCAATCTTTTTAGGCCTATAACAGGCCTCCATCCTTCTGATTTGGAAATCAGCATCTTCATTGGAATTGTAGCGCCCCCCCATAGTGTAGGTGCGTTTCTAGCAGGGTTTTGCTAGGTGAGGTAAAATTTAGTCAGGCCTGACTGTAGGTGCAGGCCTGAATGTTTTGATCTGGGCCAGGAGGAGTGGCTTTCTAGAAACCTGGAGGAGGGTTTCTGGTCAGAGAGCTGGGAGGTAGGTGGAGCCACATGGAGTATTCTAGGGAGCCCTGACCAATCCCCAAGCAGGATTGGCAGGGGGCAGGCCTTCTTAAATACTGAGTCAGCCCAATCTGGGAGAAGTGTCACGTGAAAGTCTGGAGATGTAGCGGAGGTGCTGTGGAAGCCCTTACCCAGGAGGTAGCCCCAGTCTGGGGAGGGTGTCCTTGGGGCCTGGAGGTTCGGGTGCAGCCAGGAAGGTGGTGATTCCTGGAGTCGCACAGGGAGCAGAACAGCGAAGTTGCTGCACAGTGAGAGACTTTAAAGTGATCCACCAGTTTGGTGAGCGACGGTCCCTGGGAACTGCAAGAGAAAGTGATGGAGCAAGCTGGGAGAGGAATAGTGGACAGTCTGTGGGAGACTTGGGAGCCAGTTCAGGAAAAGGAGAGTCACTGAGCAAAAGCAGGTCAGTGGGACCTGGGAGAAGGATGGGCTGGGAGTTATAGTCCATAAAAGGCCCGACTACCACTCAAGTACTTTTTGCTACACATTCAGGGGCCCGTGATCCCTGGCCTGTAATGGGTGTTCCGGAGGTTCTGCTGAGAGTAGGCCTTGCCATGTGCTTGCCGCGGTGAAGAGAAAGGAACAGAGAAGCTTGATAAACTTCCTTTCAAGGTGGAAACGAAGTTCAGTGCTGGAGAAAAGTAATGGAGTGATTATTTAATAAGTTCAGTGCTGGAGAGAGAACTGGAGGAGAAACGGTCAGCAAGTTGAGTGCTGGAGAGTTGCGAAGAGTAACAGTCTGCAGAGGGATGGTCTGCAGTGAAGTGCGCATATACAGAAGTGTATATGAACTTTGTGTACTATAATTTTTTGGGCATGCCATAGTCATCCCTTATCCCCATCCAAGTTATTTCCTCTAAATAAAACAACAAAAACAAGAGCCGGCCTGGTCAATGTCTACAGATGTGTGAAAAATGGTGTGATTGAGGGCAGCTATAAGGTGAACCACTACTACCAGCCACTCTCAAGGGAGCACATGGCTACATTTGGGGGCTTGTTTTCCAGGATTACCTGTAAGGCTGCCAGTCGTCACCTATAGCAATTGCAAGAGAACTGAGCCAGGGGAATGTGTGAGCTCTTTTATTGTCGCTGCGAATTTAACTGGAATAAGGACTGTGTGCTTTGCTCATGAACTGTGCTAAATAAGTGTGCCGTCGTCCATAGTAATCAGGGGGAGCTGCCAACAGTACTGCTGCCTGCTACTCAGCTGCCCCAAAACAGCGCTGGGGACGGACACTTATAAACTACTAATCCTGCAATTCAGTGACTGGTACCATGTGTTATTGTCCATTGCAACCATGGCGGGCGACCGCACCCATGGATTACAAATATGTCCTGTGCCATGCTACGGGCGGACATTCCCACTGGATTACAAATATGACCAGCGTTTTGCTAAAGCTGGGCATTACAAGTACTTTGCAAATGACTCCTCGAATTCTACGAAACAGTAAAGTATGCCTGAGACTGTTCTTGTTGCTAAGTGGAGAGACTGTGTTTGAGGTGCGCCTTCCAGCAGAACAGTGGATACTACAATTTATTGTTGCCACCGGCCATTACTGTCAGTCAACAAGTCTGGACAAGTCCTGCTACCATCAGAGTGTCTGTAAAGTCTTGTCCTTCACACAAGGGGTTACAGCATTTTGACACGCAGCAAGTCTGCTTATCAGGACGAGATGGCTGGAACGGACCCTGGTGGACACGGGGGGGGGGGTCCGGTTGGAGCCATGTGGGGGAATCGCCCTGGTAGTCATCTTTGGGATGGAGTGGCTGTGCCTCATCTGCCCGGACTGCCGGATGATCATAGTGGACTTCACTGCCTGGGCCCGGTGTGGCCATTGTGCCGCCCCACTCACTCGGCGGGTGTCTACAGAGCAGGAGCCACGCTATTACTTGGTAGACCTGCAATCAGGGCTTTGCCGCCTGCAGCCGCGGAAGGCTGGATCGGGCCCGATGACATTGCCTCAAGGCGGAGTGGATTTGCGGCCTAGCGACTCCCCCGCAAAAATCAAGGACAAAGGGGAAGGAAAGACTGTTGTGGCCTACTGCCTGGTCAGGGACTCTGGAACCCTAAGTACTGTTGAGCGGGAGCACAGTGTCCCTGAAATGCCGGGTGCGTCTCCACCTGCGGGCATCCCTATTAGACCGTAGGTAGTGGTTGAGGGGGAGGTGCCCCCTGTTGAGCCGGATGAGGATGCAGTGCAGAGGGCCATAGACTGGGGGTCACCCAGAGTGTTAGTGGAATTTTGAGTCCCTTGAGCACCTGGCGGAATGGTCGTCTCATAGTGAGGGGTCGGATGAAGATGAAGATGAAGCTGAAGGTTCATCGGCTCTCTACTTCTCTGATGAGGATGAGAAGGAGCCCTCTCAGGATACCAGTTCAGCAACAGATACCCCCAGTTCTCTCTAGCAGACTTTCTTGAACAGGCCTTCCACCACCCAGACCAGAGCGCCCACATACCGGCAGATGGTAGTGAGATCCCCTGCTACCCAAGTTAGGCCAGGGACAAGGAACCAAGTCAAATTACCTAGGCTTTCCAGGTATCAGGGGGAGGTCCAACGCCGGGTTGCTCTGGAGTGGGGCCTGGACTACCCCTATGTCCCAGCCCATGTCATGGAGATCGTAGAGAGCTCAAGGGAGAAGTGAGAGGATGAAATGACATGGGACTATCTTCATACATCCAAGCCCTTGCGGGGTCCTAAGTGCAGCTCCCGGGAGTAATTCTTGGAATTGAAGAAGGATTGGAACCTTGGGCGGACTATCAAGAGGGATTGTGAAGCCCAATCAGCCTGCAATGAGCTATTCGATTTCAGTTCAGGGAGAGGGGGACCAGCAGGTGAGATTGCCTGATCCTCATTATTATGTGTAGAACTGTGATGTGGTACAGACTATGCAGCACACTCCAAAGACTGCCGAAGGAGTTTCCCCTGAACTGCAGGACAAACAAGCCTGCCACCCTGTGCCCCTGTGGAAGGGACTTGCCCACTGGAAGGACACTTGGGTGAAGTTTGCCCTATTTGTTTTTTTTCTCTTTGA
Organism: Glandirana rugosa; assembly: GCA_018402905.1. Lineage (NCBI taxonomy): Eukaryota > Metazoa > Chordata > Amphibia > Anura > Ranidae > Glandirana > Glandirana rugosa. The sequence continues at coordinate 83,258 of BLSH010016839.1, read as the reverse complement.
AGTCTGAAATCTGGGAGGGGCTCCTTCCACCAGGAACTTTAAAGAATTCTTCAGTAATACTTTTTCTGTTCTGCTGTAAGTCTCTAACCCCTCACTGGCAGAGCAGGTAGGTCAAGGACTGTGTGGAAAGTTGTTATGTTTCTATTAGGAGGCTCGTAACCCCTTCCTGATAGATGGTTTGTTCAGTTAATTTAGATAGGTGTTTCCCTTCTCTTAGGATTTCTGATGGAACGGCTGTTCATCTATATCCGCCAAGAGTCAAGTCAAACGTCAACTGTTGCTAACTAGGTGGGTGAAGGTCTTCCCTTTAGGGGGAGGTGCTCCGACCCAGGAAATGTACAGTATGTTGCATGTGGGTAGATGCAGGGATTGTAGATAGAAATTGTATATTGTAAATATTGCAAAAATGGAGATTATATATTTTTGATACTTATTTATTCATGTACAGTTTTGCATTTCCCCTTCCAAGTTTGTTCCTTTTCCCCCTCCCATTTTCTCATTCTGGGATGCCCGTGCTCTTGGGCCAAGAGCTATTTTTGTAAATTTTTTCACCTGGGGAGCAGCTGATGTTTAGGGAAGGGGGGTGAGTGTAGCGCCCCCATAGTGTAGGTGCGTTTCTAGCAGGGTTTTGCTAGGTGAGGTAAAATTTAGTCAGGCCTGACTGTAGGTGCAGGCCTGAACGTTTTGATCTGGGCTGGGAAGAGTGGCTCAGGGAGGATTGAGTGGACTTGACAGATGAGGTCACCAGAACTTGCCACTTCTTTCTAGAAACCTGGAAGAGGGTTTCTGGTCAGAGAGCTGGGAGGTAGGTGGAGCATCTGGAGTATTCTAGGGAGCCATGACCAATCCCCAAGTAGGATTGGTAGGAGGCAGGCCTTCTTAAATACTGAGTCAGCCCAATCTGGAAGAAGTGTCAGGTGGAAGTCTGGAGATGTAGCAGAGACATTGTGGTGGTCCCTACAAGGGAGTTAGCCCCAGTCTGGGGAGGGTGACCTTGGGGCCTGGAGGTTCGGGTGCAGCCAGGAAGGTGGTGATTCCTGGAGTCACACAGGAGAACAGCGAAGGTGCTGCACAGTGAGAGACTTTAAAGTGATCCACGGGTTTGGTGAGTGACGGTCCCTGGGAACTGCAAGAGAAAGTGCTGGAGCAGGCTGGGAGAGAAATAGTGGTCAGTCTGTGGGAGCCAGTTCAGGGAAAGGAGAGTCACTGAGGAAAAGCAGGTCGGTGGGACCTGGAAGAAGGATGGGCTGGGAGTTGTAGTGCATCAAAGGCCCGACTACCACTCAAGTACTTTTTGCTACACATTCAGGGGCCCATGATCTCTGACCTGTAATGGGTGTTCCGGAGGTTCTGCTGAGAGTAGGCCTCGCCATGTGCTTGCCGCGGTGAAGAGAAAGGAACAGAGAAGCTTGATAAATTTCCTTTCAAGCTGGAAACGAAGTTCAGTGCTGGAGAGAAGTAATGGAGTGATGATTTACTAAGTTCAGTGCTGGAGAGAGAACTGTAGGAGAAACGGTCAGCAAGTTGAGTGTTGGAGAGTTGCAAGGCGTAACGGTCTGCAGTGAAGTGTGCATATACAAGAGTGTATATGGACTTTGTGTACTATAATACTTTGGGCATCCCACAGTCATCCCTTATCCCCATCCAAGTTATTTCTCCTAAATAAAACAACAAAATCAAGAGCCGGCCTGGTCAGTGTCTACGGATGTATGAAATATGGTGGGATTGAGGGCAGCTATAAGGTGAACCACTACTACCAGCCACTCTCAAGGGAGCACATGGCTACAGAATGAACACGGAGCATATAATCTAGTACAGAATTCAAGAGTGACTCTTGGATATGGTGCACAAGACCCACTTCTCTCTCACATTGGCCCTCTTTAAGGCCAGATCAGACTGGCTCCTACTGGAAGAGACCAGGTGAGCAAACCATTAAAATGACTAAGAGGCTCCCTGCAGTTGGGCCCAAGCTTTTCACCCACACCTCCATGGCTTTGCCACTGATGCCAATGCCACTGCAGGCCTGCATGCCTCACCGGCTAATATATAAATATTTTTGAGGTCAAGGTCAGCTCTTTGTCTACGTTATCCCTAAATGATATTGCATCTTCTAGAGGCAGGGTCATATGCCTTGCCAGCCTCAACCGGGCAGCGTCCACAACAGATGTCTCGTCACTAGAGTTGAGCGAACCCAAACTGTAAAGTTCGGGTCCGTACCGAACTTTGGGGTGTCTGTGACCTGGACCCAGAAATTTGAAAAAAGTTTGGGTTCGGGGTTCAGGTATTTGATCCCGCCTGTTGAATAGCTGCAGGGCAGCCAATCAACAAGCGTTTCACTGGTTTGCCCTTAGAAGCCATCACAGCCATCTAGTTTATGGACTTGGGGCTTGGGTTTGAAAAAAGTTTAAAGACCCAGGTCCAGTGTCTGTGGGGTTTCAAGCCATGCCTGGGCTTGAAATGTCAAACCCAAGCGAGTTGAGATCACTGCTCTGTAGACAACACCTGCGACGGGCCAACTCCGACCGTTCCGTATACTGGGACGGAGATCTTCTACGTTATAGTAAATCCCTATTGCATCTGTTTCTCGACTGGAACTGGAGTTTTTATAAATATATAATCGGCCACTCCGTACGTCCGGACGTCAC
>BLSH010016839.1:65935-76762 GCA_018402905.1 Glandirana rugosa | reverse complement strand
GCAGGTCTATCCATTGTCGAAATTTAGGACCAAACCCAAAAGCTTCCAACACCCATTTCATGTATGACCATTTGACAGTGTCAAAAGTTTTCTCGATGTCGAGTGCCACCAGTACCCTGGAGGCCTTTCCATCGTTCTGCAACCAAAGGTGGATAAATACTCTTCTCAGATTAATATCGGTCGATTTGCCTGGCATGAATCCAGCCTGGTCAAAATTGATCAGGAAAGGCATTAGCTTCATACGTCTAGTGACTAGAACTTTGGTCAGTAACTTGAGGTCACAGTTTAACAGGGAGATGGGTCGGTAAGATGAGCAACTTGTTGGATCTTTGTCAGGGTTGAGCAGCAAGACAATGCAAACTTGGTACATACTATCTGTAAGTTTACCAGTATCTAAGCTATGGGATAATACTTTAGTCAGTTTCGGGGCTAGTAACGCAGCATGTGCTTTATACCAGTCGCCTGGTAATCCATCAGGGCCTGGGGATTTGTTACTAGGGAGGGATTATATAGCACCTTCTATTTCCTGGCATGTTATGGTTTTCTCAAGGGTTTCTCTATCTTCCTTGGAAAGAGTAGGGAGGTGTAGCTCTCCCAGTTCTTCAAGAAGAGATCTGCCCAGGTCAGGCTGGGGGTCATTGTATACTTGGCCGTAGTATTGCTGAAATTCCTTCAGGATATCTACTGGCTCAGTAACCACTTTGTTAGAGGGAGATTGGATCCTAGGAATAGTGGTTTGGGATATAGGATCGGTCACTAGATTAGCTAGGAGTTTCCCATTGTTAGGAGAAATCCTATAAAACTGGACCTTTCTGTGCTATTTGCGCGTTCACGCTCCAGAAACGGCGCCAAACGGCTCTATTTCAACCCAGCTCACCCTACAGCAAGTGCTGTCTGATCTACAGCATTTCCTGAAGAGTTCCGTGACTACTTTCCTGAGATTTCCTGTACCTGTGACCCGGTTTGCCCTACTCTGCATGAACTCTGCCTGCACCGACCCTCAGCTTGCCTACAACCCTTCTTCTGCCTGATCCTTGTGTACCTCTGCTGCCCGCTTGTTGATGACTCTGCCTGTACCCGACTATCCGCCTGCCTGCGCCTACTGTACCGCACTTGTCCGCCAGTTACCGACCTGGCCTGTACGACCAATCTTCTGCCTAGCATGAGCCTCTGAGGGATCTGTACATCATCTGCATCCTTCTCAGCCCTGCGCTCCGGAGCTTCCTGTCTACTCTATCAGGGGTTCCCGAATCAGGGCCGCAAGAGAGGTTGCCCGTTGCACTGTCAGACTCACCCACCAGGTATGTGACACCCATTTTTATCCCCTGACTCAAAGATTTTTGCTAGAAATTTCCTGGAATCAGTTTGAACTAAGGAGGTGTAGTGAAGATTCAGGTCCCTCTGAGCTTGAGCCAGATTAGGGTAGTTCTCTGGAGCTAATCCAAAGGTACCCTGTGCTTCTATTTCAGTTTGTTCCAGTCAAGTGGTCTGGGAGGCATAGTCAGCTCTCACTGCTTTTATAGCAGAGATATACTCTCCTCTGGCATGTGCCTTGCTCGCCTCTCAGACCACAGCAGGGGAAGAAGTGTCATCATTAATAGTCCAGTAATCTGAAAGCTTTGGAGTGACTAGTTCCTGCACCCTGGGATCAGAAATCCACTTTGAGGCCAGTCTCCAACACCCCAGATCGCGACCCGAGCCCACCACCAGGCAGAGCTTGAGCGGCGAGTGGTCTGAGAGACCAGAGGGAAGGTATGAGACCGACCACACCTGGGACAATACAGAGATATTACCAAACATTAAATCAATATGAGAATCAGATCGATGTGTGGCAGACAAATGCTAGTAGGTCCTATCCTCCAGATGCTTCCACCACCAGCATTCCTGCAAATTTAACATATCTGCCCATAGCAGTATGTCTGGAGAGGCGGATCTGTGAGGATTGGAAGTATCTCGAGCAAGAAAAGGACAGGAGATGGGGAGGAGACCGGTTACATAGCCCTGCCACGCTAGGAAGCCCCCCGCCTGACTCTCCAGAGCCTCGTGCACGCCGATGGGAAGGAGGATGCAGCATGACCAGCATGAAGGCCGAAGCTGTAGGGCAGAAGCCATCCCTCCGTCTACAGCTGTAGAAGCAGGAAGCGAGTGATACACTCACATTGAGACGCTGAGGTGTCTCTATGCCCCCCTCCCCCCGTTTTTATGGCCAGGGGCAAACTGAGCGGAGCTGGATAAAGGAGAAAGGGAAAGGTGACTGAGAAGCAGAACCCAGCCTGATTGCAGGATATACACAAGGACAAGCACGCTGGAAGTGGTAGATATGTGTGCCTGCATGAGCTGGCGATGTATGTGTATAGCAAATATTCAAATGGTCAGTGCAGCGCAAACAAAAAGTCTCTCAAACAGCAAAAGTCAATACTAATATAACGTCCTCTTAAAATGTCATGACTATTAAATAGCAGTCTCCAACATCCTGAGGATAAATTTCATGAGCATATCCCAGTGATAGAAGTGCACAAATTCGGAAAGCATGCAGGTGAGTCAAACGTGGATCCTGCCAACATAGACACTCCTAGCCTCTCACCTCCTATCCTCGACCCATAGGGGTCACACAGCATGTGTATAATCTCCCTGTTTAAGGATCGCCTGGTCTTGATAGTGCTACCGATGTTCCAGGGATACGTCCAAAAAAGTCCTCACGAGTATTTATGCAGATAAAACAAATGGAACAAATCTAGTGCTCTCTGTCTGTTTAAAAAGCTTTCGTTTTATCCCACTGTCCCGGCTGGGTGCTGGAGGTGCGTGGCGGACCCGGCAGACTTTCTCCACATTTTCTGGACATGCCCCAATATACAACCCTTCTGGGCGGGGGTGGCTTCGGCCATACAATCCGTGACCACTATTCAAATTCCCCAGGTGGTGGGGGTCTGCCTGCTGGGTCTGGTGGGCGCCCTAGCATACACCCGGGCCTCTAGAACGTTGATAGGGTTGCTCCTGTTCTATGCCAGGAAAGACATCCTCCTACACTGGAAATCCCCGTCAGCTCCAACTCTGGCATCCTGGAAAAAATTAATTAATGTTAACCTGCCGCTATACAAGGCTACTTACTTGGCGAGAGGATGCCCAAAAAAATTTCATAAAGTTTGGGACATCTGGGTAGAGGACCTGTCTACCAATTCCGATCCTGAACCCTCCAGCTAGTCCAGGCCAGGGTGGGGGTAGAGTTATGTGTAAGAACGTGACAAACCACTGCCCACCCCATAAACTATGTAAAGGGGTCTCTCTCCTGAACGAAGACCGAAGTGCCCTATGGATGGCTGCTGCCTATACCTTCCGACAATTCAAGTGCCTACTGGAGCGAGGAGTGTTATTAGTATAGAGGTTGTGTTAGATTGTTGCGATGTGTTAACCTGAGCCTGGGTATGCCCGATAGGCTCTGTTTTGTAACTAAAGTGAAAATCAATAAAAAGAATTTAAAAAAAAAAAAAAAAAAAAAGCTTTCGTTTATTAAAACAAATTACTCACATATTTCTGCACCTCCACTGGTGCAAGTAAAAAAGACAGCTAATGCAGACTGAGAAGGGCAGCGGTGGATAGTGACGACTGACGTGGCTTCAACTCCGTACGCGTTACGTACGGTAGGCGGGGACTTCTTCAGCGTGAGATGATGTATGTGTATGCTAAAACCTATTTGTTAAAGGACTGTGCAAAAATTTACCTGTTAAAGGATTGTGTAGTTATGCTATAATAAGTTGCTATATGCTCCCTCTCCTGTGTGCTCTCTGGTGAAGGTAGATGAATGTGTGTATACTAAAAATCTACCAGCTAAAGGATTGTGTACCTATGCTATAATTCGCTATAATAGGCTCCTTATACTGTGTGCTCTCTGATAAAGGCAGCTGAATGTGTGCATACTAAAAATGTACCCACTAAAGGATGTGTACCTATGCTACAATATGCTCCCTCTCCTGTGTGCTTCTTGGTGAAGACAGCTGAATGTGTGCACACCAAAATTTACATGCTAAAGGACTGTGGATTTATGCTATAATACGCTGTTATTCTCTCTCTCCTGTGTGCTACCTGGTGAAGGCAGCTGAATGTGTGCATACTAAAAATCTACTAGCTGAAGGTCTGTGTGCCTATGCTATAATAGGCTCCCTCTCCTGTGTGCTCGCTGATAAAGGCAGATGAATGTGTGTACACTAAAAACCTACCTGGTAAAGGATTGTGCATTTATGCTATAATATGTTATAATACGCTCCCTCTCTTGTGTGCTGTCTGGTGAAGACAGCTGAATGTGTGCTCAACAAAAATCCACCTGCCAAAGGACTGAGGATTTTATGCTATAATACGCTACTATATGCTCCCTCTCCTGTGTGCTCTCTGGCGAAGGCAGTTGAATGTGTGCATACTAACATTCATCCAGCTAAAGGATTGGGTGCCTATGCTACAATACGCTATAATAGGCTCCCTCTCCTATCTGCTCTCTGATAAAGGCAGCTATACTAAAATACAACCAGCTAAAGGATTGTGTGCCTATGCCATAATACGCTATAATAGACTTCCTCCCCTGTGTGCTCTCTGATAAAGGCAGCGAATGTGTGCATACTAAAAATCTACCTGCTAAAGGATTGTGTACTTAAGATATAATACACTATAATAGGCTCCCTCTCCTGTGTGCTTTCTGGCGAAGACAGCTGAATGTGTGCACACCAAAAATTCACCTGCTAAAGGACTGTGGATCTATGCTTCGTATACTTTTGTGTGCCCCTCCTCTGGGTGCTCTCTGGTGATTGCAGCTGAACGTGTGCTTACTAAAACTTGTGCTATAATATGCTACAATAGGCTCCCGCTCTGGGGACTGTGTATCTATGCTATAACATAATAGGATCTTTCTCCTATCTGCTTTCTGATGAGGACAGCTATAAGTGCGCATACTAAAATCTACCTGCTAAGGGACTATGCATCTAGGTTATAACACGCTATAATAGGCCCCCTCTCCTACGTGTTCACTGGTGAAGGCAGCCGTATGTGCGTTTATTAAAATCTAAGCAAAATATCGTCACTTGCAAAGTCACTATTACTGTTCATGGATTGTTTGGACTTTTCTCTTCACTTAATCAGTTCATTCACAATATTTGTGTCTGGAGGACTTTATATATTCACTCAAGGCCTCACGCTGTCTAGTGTGGAGGCTGTTTTTTCATTGCACGCCTGACATCTAGTGGTTTGTTGCAGGCAGAGCACTCATCTAATTGTTATCCATTATTATTTTTGCACGTTTTTTTCACTCTGCAGTCGTTTTTATTGTGCAATTATATATTCATAGGAGTATTATTTCAGTTATGGGCACAGAGATAATTTGCTCACCTTATAACCTCAATTTCATGCTAACATTCAAGTTGTATAAATAATTAGCGGTCTGTTAGAGGTCTAATTTTGACCATTTAATTAGCCCATTAACTAGATATATGGTGTATGGTGATATATGCTATCATTTGTTGTCCACATTGTGTACTCATACCAGCAGCTTCACTATAGTTGTGTGTTTTTTGAAAAGGCTGATCTGTTGCGCGGATAACTATACAATTTACATATTAACAGGTTGCTTTGTCCATAGAGCCAGTGGCCATAGCTATCAGAATCGCGATAGGAGTAGATGCAATTAGGGTGGGCAGTATCAAAGAATCTTTGGCACTGTATGCCGATGATATGATTCTATTTCTAAACGACGCTGGAAGCTACCTACAGGCAGCCTTGGCTATCCTAAATGAATATACGAAATTCTCAGGCTTAAAGGTGAACTGGGCCAAATCCTGTATTCTACCAATAGATAAAGACGCAAGAACAGCGGCAGACCCTGATCTTCCACTTAAGTGGGTTACATCTTTTACGTACCTGGGTATAAAAATAACAAATAGGGTACAGGATTATATGACCCTCAACCTCCTTCCGCTTCTGACACTAATTAAACAAAAAACACAGGCATGGAACAAATTACCTTTGTCCTTAATAGGTAGAATAAGTCTTATAACAATTAAATTGCTCCCTGTGGTATTGTACTTCCTGAGACACCCCCCCCCCCCACTTGGATACCCAAATCTTATTTTAAAAAACTGGATGGGCTGATTAGCTCCTTCCTGTGGTTCCCAAAGCCGCCAAGAATAGGACTAACACTACAGGAACCCTGGGGTCAGGGAGGTCTAGCTTTACCAAATTGGTTTAAATATCTATCTTGCAGGACAATTATTATTTGTTAGGAGATGGCTGTTGGCAGATGATAGTGACTCAGCAACAGTACTGGAGGCAGCGCAGTTAGGCTCCTACGAAAGTCTAAAACTGGCTGTATATAGGGGGACAAGTCACAGCTCCCAACTCACCCTGTCAATGAAAGCTACCATCAAAGCATGGGAGGTGGCGGGGAAGCTGGCCTGTCCCAGCTATACCGGTTTCTCGCCGTCCACAACTATCTGGGGGAACCCAAAACTTTCCCATTTCTATAGCTATCCCGACCCAATAGTTTGGGCGACCAAAGGTATCAAGACGCTAAAAGATATCACTAGGGATGGCACTCTCCTAACTTTCGATCAATTCAAAGCCAGACATGACCTCACTAATAACTTCTTTTTCAGGTACCTCCAATTGCGTCATGCCTTCCAAGTTCAATTCAGGGAAGAGAGAATAGAATCATTTACATCGGACTTAGAAAATTTACTGACTGTGGATAACCTAGCTAAAATCCTATCAGTGTCATATAAAGAACTATTTTAAAAATCCCCGCATCATTGCTAAGATGCAGAACAAAATGGGAAGCAGAGATTCCAGAAATCCAAGGAGATGAGTGGGATGGAATGTGGGAGGGCCCCTTTAAACATCTTGTATTGGCTAGGGATAGTCTCATCCAGTTCAAATTTCTACATAGACGCTATTATACTCCGGCTAGGATGGCCAAGGTCTTCCCCTCTGTATCCAATACATGCTGGAGATGTTCACATTCACCGGCTGATGCTGATCATATTTTCTGGGTGTGTCCTCAAATAAGCACATTTTGGTCAGAGATCATTACCTGTGTCTCAGATGTCCTTTCTATAACAATCCCACAATCCCGGAAGGTCTGTTTGCTAGGACTGGTAGATGAAGTAGTTCCCTCCCGAGCTCTCAAAACATAATTATCCATATTGTTCTTTTATGGCAGAAAAGCAAACTTATTAAATTGGAAGAAGCCAGGGGCCCCTGGACTGGGATTCTGGAAGAACCTAGTTAACACAATGATCCCGTACTATAAGGCCACATACATCGCAAGAGGCTGTGAGAAAAAATTTCATAAAGTCTGGCAAGCATGGTATAACGCCACGTCCACGAACAGTTAGTGTTTGGGGGTCATTTAGCAGCTGAGACATACCACCATGCTGCCTGTGGAATGAGGACTCAGTGGTAAGCTGGGTAATAAGAAGCCTGGGACATTAGGATAAATCAGAAATCCGGTATAGGTCATATGTAACTCTGACCTTTTGCAGTTTCAGTCCCTTTCAAAAACCAATGTAAGTGTGGACATATTGGTTGAATAAATGGCATGACGATGTATGGGAAGGGGGTAGGGGGATACTGTTGAGGTGATAGTTAGAAACGATTGTTAGTTAGATGCAAGTATGGTTGTTTAGACCCTGTGAGGTCAATGTGCGCCAAACTGTTGGCACCTAATTATTACAAAATCAATAAAAAGAAATGTATAAAAAAAAAAAAAAGAACATATTAACAGGTAGTGGGGCGCAACCTACTTTGAACATGAAATAAATAACCAAAGGAAAATGTGCGTATGATCCAAATATTACAAATATATGACAAAGTGTCACCTAATGGCTAATATATAGTAGTGTCACCATAAAATAACAAAGTGCATGAAGCTAAACCAAGTCCATGTGATACAGTGCCACCTAGTGGCTAAAGTGCAATAACATATAAAATTCAAAATGCATGACATGAAATCACTAAATGAATGATGTGAAAAAATGAAAGTGCATAAAGTCCATGCCACACAAAGTGCTTAATGCAATAATGATTGTTGTGCTTGATCCTGAAGAAAATATTAGTGCAAATTATGCAAATAAAGTGCCAATGCAATCAGTTGTATCCAAATAAGTGCTTGTACTTCTGAAGGTAAGTGCTCCTGAGTGCGTGCACACACCACCACCCGGCAGTCTTATGCGCTCACCTCCAGGTGCGACTCCCGATGGGCCAAGTCGCACAATCCCCTCTGGGGTATACTCCTCTTATCGCTAGGCAGCGTAGTGGACACCGGTATGAGGTATATCCATTAGGCATGTAAACAAAAAGGAACTCACATAGCGCTGAATCATTACACAGAAACACATTTATTGTAAAAGATTAAAAACACTCACATTTGTGTGTGTGTACTAACACCAGTACACTCGGGCAATGCATGTATCAAACAATCCCAGACAGTCCTAGTAGGACCTACTAGTACTGTCAGGGATTGTTTGACAATTTTGTAATGATCAGAAGCGTAATTATGCACCATGAATTTTCCAAATTTTACTGTCGCGAGCCTGGTACACTTAAAGTGTAATAAAGGTGTTTCCTTGCAAATAGCCTCAGGAAACCCTCAGCACTGAGCTGGCACTGCCCTAGTTGAATGTGCTCTTAAGTCATCCAAAACAGGAAGGCCTTGTGGAGAGTAGGCTCTTTTAATTGTCTTAATCTAGGAGGTGACTGTACATGTTGATGCTGATTGACCCTGCCTTAAGCCACGCTGGAACCAAGTGCAGATTTCAGCTTTCCTGAATGAAAAGGTAGCTGCCAAGCAGGTCACCAGGGTTAGATCAACATCCAGGGAATGTGGTTCTCTCACTCAACCAAGAAAGATGGTAAACTAACTTCCTGGTTAAAGTCCAAGAGGAAGACACCACATGGATAAAGGCAGTCTGGAGTTTTAGGACTATTCTGTCTGGGTAGAACGTTTAGGTGAGGCTCCTAGAGTACAAAGCCTGCAGCTCTGACACCCTTTTTCACAGAGGTTGTAGCAACCAGAAATACGATCTTCAGATTGCAGAGAGTAGCCAATTCTGTAGGATAGAAGTGAGGCCTTGATAGAGATGAGGAACATGAGCAAATGCCACATAGGGAACAATGGTTTCCTGCCAGGTACATAAATTCATGCAAGCCTATTGAGAATTGCATCACTAAAGGGTTTAGGACTCCCTGTAAGTGCAGACAAGGCTGAAGTTTGAACTTTAACCACTTCAATACTGGGCACTTAAACCCCCTTCCTTCCCGGACCAATTTTCAGCTTTCAGCGCTGTTGCAGTTTGAATGACAATTGCGCAGGCATGCGACGCTGTACCCAAATGAAATTTTTATAATTTTTTTCACACAAATAGAGCTTTCTTTTGGTGGTATTTAATCACCCCTGGGTTTTTTATTTTTTTCTATAAATTAAAAAAGACTGAAAATTTCCAAAAACAATGCAATTTTCTTTGTTTCTGTTATAAAATTTTGCAAATAAGTAATTTCTCTTCATAAATTTTGACCAAAAATGATTCTGCTACATTTATTTGGTAAAAATAACCCAAATCAGGGTTTATTTGGTGTTGGTGGACAGACAGATGTTTTGGGGACTGTGACAGATGTGATGGGGACAGATAGATGTTTTGTGTATGGTGACAGATGTGACGGGGACATACAGCTGTTTTGGAGACTGTGACAGATGTGACGGGGGACATACAGATGTTTTGGGAACTGTGACAGATGTTTTGTGTATGGTGACAGATGTGATGGGGGACATACAGATGTTTTGGGGACTGTTTTATGGGGACACTGATGTGTATGGGGACAGGGTTATCAGTGGTGCTTGGTGCACTGTGTGGGGGGCGATTTGTGAGAGCCCTTTGCCTGAAATCATCATCATGCAGAGAGCTGTCTCATTGAGCTCGGCGGGGGGAGAATTGTCACAGAGACGTTCGTCTCTGTTTACAATGTGACGGCCGTGATTGGACACAGCCGTCACATGATCGGGAGGGCCAATCACGGCACCCATATCCCGATCTCTGCTCGGCTGGATCCTGTGATCATAATGATCACAGGATCGAGCCACAGTGCGCCCGCTGCGAGCACCCGTCCTGCAGGACGTACATACACATCCTGTCAGAACGGGGAAGCTCCCACCCGGCCGTATATATACAGTGGCCAGGTGGGAGGAGGATAAACCTATTTGAACCTAGGCCCTTGTTTCGCCCCAGTTGTAAGAACTGTAGAACCTTGGCTTGTTTAGGTGATAAAGGACTCAAGGCTTTTACTGTGTGAGATCTGCATAATTTTCCCATTATTATTTGGTAAGTCTTATTCACAAAGACCTCTCTGGCTTAACACAAGCTAGCCACTACCTGCACTGAGCACCCTTGACTTGGTAGCCTGCACCTCTCAACTTCCATGCCATCAAAAAGTAGTCTCTTGGAGCTGGATGGCAAAACTGGCCATGAGAGAGAACACTTATTCTGAATGGTTTATTATTACCCTTTTAATACGTCTAGAGTGTGTCATTTTCGGAACTCAGGAAATAGTGGATTTGTTCGGTTCCAAGATGTCAAGAATGTTGACCCCGCTTTGTTCCCGGATCCAAGTTTATCCAAATAGGAGGAGGGTGGACCGGTGACATATATATGCCGGCCCACCCTCGAAGGGGCAAGACTGTCCTACACATACATGCAGGACGTCCTGCCCACGAGCGTCGCCCGCGTGACACCGAGCTAGGACACTAGTAATACTAGTGTCCTAGGTCGGCTCGTCTCTAGCCCTATACCCACGGCACTA
>BLSH010016839.1:47385-58503 GCA_018402905.1 Glandirana rugosa | reverse complement strand
GAGACAAGATGATGAGGTGGATCTCTGCCTTTTATCAGCATCCTACAGCTAGGATCAGAATAAATGGGACCGTCTCCCCTGTGTTGGAGTTGTTCAATGGCACAAGACAGGGTTGCCCCCTCTCACCGATGCTGTTTGTGATAGCACTTGAACCCTTATTGATGACGATACCGAAGAGTGCGATAGTCGAGGGGTGAGTATCGGCGAGAGGGAGCACAAAGTGGTGTCATATGCCGATGATGTGCTGTTCTATGTCTCTGACCCTAGGAGGTCATTACCCAATCTAGTGAAGGAGCTGACGAATTCTAAAATTAATACAGCTAAATCAGAGATATGAAATATAACTACCCCTAGGAAAGAACAACAAGAAATACAAGCAGAACCCCCCTTTACATGGTGTAAGGAGGAAGTGGGATATTTGGGGATCAAACAAACAAGAGCAATACAATGCTCAATAAGGTTAAGGAACAACCGAATAAGCTTAGATATAGACCCATTTCTTGGATAGGGAGAGTAAATGCATTAAAAATGATAGTATTACCACAGTCAATATATACAGTATGTTCCAGATGATACCTATTAAAACACCACAGAAATACTTCAGGAAACTACGTGCCATAGCGCTAAAATTTATCTGGGCACACAAACGCCCTAGAGTCTCTTACGCAACCTTAGTGAAAGGGAAAAAGACGGGGATTGGCAGCACCCGATTTTAAGATATACTATCAGGCAATGGTCATCTCCAGGATAGCAGATTGGATTCATAATAAGGGAGGGAAAAATCGGGTGAATATAGAAAATATACAAAGTAGAGTAGATTTGAGTAAGATGATCTGGATACCAAGGCAGTATAGGGAAATGGCTAAGGGAATAAATCCATTCACACAAAACACTTTTAGGATATGGGACACACTGAATAGACAGTATAACTGGAACTATAATGCACCTTTGATTTCTTTAATAGACACTAATTATTTTAAACCTGGAGAAGAGGAACACATATATTTCATTAGATGGGCAAAAAAAGATGAAATATTATTATTAGATATAATGAAAGGAAATAGGATATGCACATTTGAGGAAATCACACAGATATGGGGAACTATGCCATTAGATAGATGGAGATATGCACAACTACAAACTTTGTACAATCACTACCTAAGCCATTGAGAGGAAAAGGAAAGATGAGACCAATAGAAAAATGATTTAGTACGCCACAGTGTGTAGAGCACAGAATATCTAAAATTTACAAATATTGATAAACGAAATAGAACCCAGGAAACAACCATATTTGAAGAAAAGGGAGGAAGAAATAGGAGCTATTAAAGACGAGGAACACAGGAAGAAAATATTAGAGCTAACATGTTGTTCAGCACGAGACTCTGGGACAATAGAGATGTGCTATAAGCTAATAGCACAATGGTATACAACTCCGCAGAGAACGCAAAGGTTTGGAGCTGAGGACCCCCAGTGTGCTGGAGGGGATGTGATGCCCTGGGGACATTCTCACACTTATGGTGGGACTGTGGCAAGATACGACCTTATTGGGAAAAGATCATCAAAGGGATACAGAAAATAACAGGAGAGCAGATTGAGCTGGAACCATGGAGATGCCTGTTCCACGACACAGAAAAAACGGTGAAACAACAGCTACTAAATGTGGCTAAAAGCCTTATCCCTAGACGCTGGAGAACATTGGAGGCTCCAGCGCTGAAGGATTGGAAAGCAAAAGTGGATGGCCTAAGAGCCATAGAGGAAACAATATATACATATGAGGACTCCTTGGAGCGATATCAAGCTAAATGGGGGAACTGGCTAAAATATAAGAAAACAGCAGAATGCCTGATGTGACTGGAATCTGAAGGGTGATACTACTAGAATTGAAAGAAGAGACCTGGGGATTAGAGGAGAGGAAGTGTCTGTGGGGGGGGGGGGAGAGGAGGGGAGGAGAGGGAGGCGGGAGGTTCTTTTTCTTTTTTTTTTTTTTTTTTTTTGTGGGGTGGTGGAAAATAAAGACAATAACAAAGGCATGATGGAGATAGGGAAACTTTTTTTAGAGTTGGGATGTGGTTTTTAGACACCACTCTTTTTATATGTAATAAATTAAACTGAAAATAATAAAGGATATAAATAGAAGATAAAAAGAAAAAAATATATACCAAGATCATGCTTGAGAACATTACCCGATGCATGAGTTATTACCATGAGTCTTAAGGAGTGAGTGGTTCAGGTCTGATTGGTATATAAAAAGAAAAAATTAAAAAGGAAGTATCTTTGCCTGGGTCTAGAATAGCATTAAAAACGCCACCTACAATTGTATGGTGGGGCTGTAAGGGGGCCAGTTTAGTTGCTAATGCGTATAGGATACTGTGATCAAACGGAGGAGGGACATACACATTGACAAGAGCCCAGTGTTGTGAAAACATTTCAAGCAATAGTATGATATACCTCCCCCTAGGATTCTGTTACCACCTGTTTTACTGTACAGGGGAGGGATTTGTTCACTAAGATAGATACTCCTCTTGCATAGGAGGAATAGGTGGTGTGGAAGCCCTGTTTTATCCAAGCTCGCCTGAGGGCTAGAATTTTGTTGCCTGCCAAATGAGTTTCTTGAAGGAGCAGTATGTGAGGTTTGTGGTTTTGTAAGTACTTGAAGAGCATTGAGCGCTTAATTTTGTCATTCAGTCCCCTAATGTTCCATGAAAGAATCTTCAAATTTTCACCCATCATTATAACAAAAAATATGATCCTGGGCGGTGCAGCATTTTCTCCGCCAGGGAATTTAGTTGGGTGACTCAAAGGTCGCATCAACCAGATCTCATTGTAGGCCATAACATACCAGGGACACAGAAAGCTAATAGTATAATATAGGATGGACAGTTGCTGAGCAAGTTTAACATTAACATAAACAGTTCATATAACGGCCTACTGCATGGCTGATCCCCAACATGCACAATAGCAGTTTAAGTCTCAAACTGGAGTAATTGAATATGCCTACTAGAGGCTTTGTGCAATGGAACCTCAGGTGGATTCCAGCCTTCCACAGCAAGCGAAGGTGAGGGGGTGTCTCAACGGGAGGGACCCGGTGGGGTTTGGTGGGTCACTAGAACAGTCCTCTTAGAACCCGTCCGAGATGAGCTGAGGATTAAGTGTGTCATCTGGGGTGATGCCATACCTGAAGGATATGATTAATGTCCATAAGCTCCCCAGGATTAAATAATACTGTTCCAGGAAGTGTGGGTAGGGGAAATAGTGATAATGAACAAGTTGCATACCTGATTGTAGACAAAACTCCTCCAAGACACGTCCGACTCGCTCTACATCCGGTCACGCCCCCAGTGCCGATTGTTCCTTCAAGAGGAGATCACCCAGGTACCCTACAAGGAGAATTTTCTTGTAGTGTAGTAATGTCAGCACTGATGCCAAAAGCTTGGTGAACACTCACAGTGCAAAAGACCAACCAAATGGTTGAGCTACAAACTTTATATTTAAGTGACAGAATTGTGCAGCACACCAAATAAGACACAGTGCTCCATTATTCATAACCATAGGGTTATAACGCCCTCTACAGGAGTAGGACACTAGGCAGAAAAAAGACTTGGCTACGCCTATGGGCAGCCCTAGGTGGTATGCACCCCCCTCTCTGCTATAGGCCTTCAGTTTTTTCTGCCTAGTCAGAAGTAAGGATGGGCTCGGGCTTGTTCAGTCCGAACGTGCCCGAGCCCGCTAGGAAGTGAACCCGGCGCTAATCACAGGCAGTGAGACATTCCCCGATCGCTGCAGCTGCGCATCTGAGAAATGTCTCACTGCCTGTGATTAGCGCAGTGCAGGGTTCATTTTCTGGCAGGCTCGGGCACATTCAGTTCCGAACAAGCCCAAGCCCATCCTTAGTCAGAAGTAAGAACCTAGTTCCCTGCTGGGATCTCTAGTCCTGGCAATTTTTTTGTTTGTTGTTTTCCTTTTTTCCTGGATTTTTTTTCTGGTAAGATCTACAATCAACTTCCGGGCTGGGTGACATCTCCCCAGTCTGGCCAGCTAGCGCATGCAGACCGCAGCTACGCGCTAGGTCGGCCGTGATATAGCGCCACTGGATGGGGGCTGGCCCTGTGAGTTAAACGTCTTGCGAGGTCGCATACGACTGAGTCGCAGCGTTCCTAATGGCCGACAGCCCCCCACTTTGGTGGCGAGGAGGATATGTCTTGAAGCTTTACCCGCTTCGCTGGATCGGCAAGTAGGGGGCCCGCGCCTCATCTTCCCTGGATGTGTTGTGGGGCACAGGTACTCCCTGGGGTGGTCGGTCCCTCCGGGGTTCTCCTCCCCCTCCCTCCTCCAGGCCTGGGTGCCCCCCCAGGGTTGCCACGGGGCTCACCTGCTGCTTGTTTGGGCCTAGGCAGCGGGTGATCAGGCATCTCTAATCCGGGCTTCCTGCAGCAGCCCTTCTGTAATTTAGGCTGCAACTTTGCGGCCTACCCACCGGGTGATGCATGGGATGGCCCCATGGCAGGCAGCAGGGGCTGCCGTTTTCTGTTGTGGGTGTCCGCCCTCTATTCAGCAGCTCCATTTCAGTAAGTTCCCCCGCGGGCCATGCACTTGCGGCTGACAACCAAAAATTTAGGCCACAGCCTACTAGGCACAGCTTTGAGGCCTACTATGGGGCCTTAGTTGTGCCCCCTGTGCGGGGCCTTGGTCGGCATTTCCTCTGGGTGGGGTTTCAGTGGCACCCCTTTGAGTGGCCTCAGCCAGTGCCCCCTGTGTGGGGCCTTGGTCGATGTCCCCTGTGCAGGACCTCAGTCGGCGTCCCCTGTGCGGGGCCTTGGGGATCTTAGTCGGTGGCCCCCTCTGGATTTTTATGTTTCTACAAGTGGCGCTTAGGCATATAGCTAGTATATGGCACCCCCCGCCCTCCCCTGCCTCAAACAATCCTACAGTGGCGGCTCATCCATAGGGGGTGCCCCCCCGCTGGAATTTGTGAAAAAAGTGCCCATTCCTTTAAGAAAAAGTGGCATCGGTACACGCTGTCCCGGATTTTTTGGGCCACTTGCTGCCTGCTGACAGCAATTCCCAAAGCTGATTGGACAGACTTTACCCACTTCCTTACTGGGCACTTAAACCCACCTCCTGCCCGGACCAATTTTCAGTTTTCAGCGCTGTCACTCTTTGAATGACAATTGCGCGGTCATGCGGCGTACCCAAACAAAATTGACATCCTTTTTTCCCCACAAATAGGACTATAACACGCCTTCCTGCTCACCACTGCTGTTGACTCCCACACTCTATTTACCAGAAGTATTGACAGCTTAAGCTAAGTGGGTCTGGAATAGCTTTAAGTATGTGTGTATATATATATATATATATATATATATATATATATACACACACACACACACAGTGGATATAAAAAGTCTACACACCTGTTAAAATGTCAGGTTTCTGTGATGTAAGAAAATAAGACAAAGATAAATCATTTCAGAACTTTTCCCACCTTTAATGAGACCTATGAACTGTACAACTCAGTTGAACAACAAATTGAAATCTTTTCTGTGGAGGGAAATAAAAATAAAAAACTAAAATAATATGTTTGTATAAGTGTGCACAGCCTTAAAGTAGTACTTTGTTGAAGCACCTTTTGATTTTATTACAGCACTTGGTCTTTTTGGGTATGTGTCCATCAGCATGGCACATCTTGACTTGGCAATATTTGCCCTCTCTTCTTTGCAAAAACACTCCAAATCTGTCAGATTGCGAGGGCAATCTCCTGAGCACAGCCCTCTTCAGATCACCCCACATATTTTTAATCAGATTCAGGTCTGGGGTTTGGCTGGGCCATTCCAAAACTTTAATCTTCTTCTGATGAAGCCTTTCCTTTGTTGATTTAGATGTATGCTTTGGGTCGTTGTCATGCTGAAAGTTGAAGTTCCTCTTCAGGTTCAGCTTTTAGCAGAAGCCTGAAGGTTTTGTGCCAATATTGACAGGTATTTGGAACTGTTCATAATTCCCTCTACCTTGACTAAAGTGTGTTCCAGCTGAAGAAAAACAGCCCCAAAGCATGATGCTGCCACCACCATGCTTTGCAGTGGGAATGGTGTTCTTTTGGTGATGTGCAGTGTTGTTTTTTGCGCCAAAAATATCTTTTGGAATTATGGCCAAAAAGTTCAACCTTGGTTCCATCAGACCATAACACATTTTCCCACATGCTTTTGGGAGACTTCAGATGTGTTTTTGCAATATTTAGCCGGGCTTGGATGTTTTTCTTCATAAGAAAAAAACTTCTGTCTTGCTACTCTACCCCATAGCCTAGACCTCTGAAGAATACGGGAGATTGTCATATGTACCACACAGCCAGTACTTGCCGGATATTCCTGCAGCTCCTTTTGCTGTAGTCCTCTTGGCAGCCTCCCTGACAAGTTTTCTTCTTGTCTTTTCATCAATTTTGGAGGGAATAATGTCAATGTTGTGCCATATTTTCTCCACTTGATTATTGTCTTCACTGTGTTTCATGAGAGAGAGAGGAGGAGAGAGAGGGTGTGAGAGAGAGAGAGAGAGAGAGAGAGACCTTAATATTTTTCCTCCAGGTGACAAATCCACCTAAAGTGGAGGGAACACCTAATACTTAAATTTTCCCCTGCAATCAATGTAAGCTAAGTTCAGTTATATGTGTCAAGATGAACAAAAAAAATCACAGTTTTTACACCTTTATTTTGCAGTATCCAGTGTCTGTCTCATGACTTCAATCCCTCTCTCTTCTGACTCTAAGAGCAGCCGTTGGCATGTTTACTGAAGGCTAATGACATCACTCCCAGAATTGACACTGTTCCTGTGTAGCCAGTGGGCATATACAGGATGGAAGGAGTTGATCACAGGTTCCCCAATCAGTGCTCTCTGATAATTAAAGTGATTGTAAAGGTTTGTTTTAAAAAAAATAACAAACATGTTATACTTACCTGCTTTGTGCAAGGGTTTTGCACAGAGCAGCTCCGCTCCTCCTCTTCATCGGGTGTCCCCATGGAGAGCCGCTTTCCCTGAGGGCACCTGTGCGGGCACGCTCAGGAGTCCTGCTGTCAGGAATCCTGTACATTAGGAGTGCAATCACGGCACGCACACCTGTCACTGATGAGCACTCTGGGCAGCCTATTTAAACCAGGCTGCTGCTGAGTCTCAGTGCTGTTTGGTCTGCAGCTCTGTGTGTTCCACTGAAATATGTGATACTCTGTGACCTTGATCCGGCTTGCCTCCTTAATTACGATTGTCTGCCGCCTGTCCTGACCCCGGCTTGCCTCGACCCTGCTTCTGCTTACTGATTATCTGTTTGATCCTCGGTTTGACTTCGGCTTGTGACCCGACCTTCCTTTGCCTGCTGCTTACACCTGATCTACCTGTCTGTTGCCAAACCACGCCTGTCTGACTATCCATCCAGTCTGCTACAGCTCCAGCTCTGCTGTCAATCCAGTCTGTTTCAGCATCCAGCACTGCTGTCCATCCAGTCTGCCACAGCTTCCAGCTCTGCTGTCATCCAGTCTGCTACAGCATCCAGCTCTGCTGTCCATCCAGTCTGCCACAGCTTCTAGCTCTGCTGTCATCCAGTCTGCTACAGCATCCAGCTCTGCTGTCCATCCAGTCTGCTACAGCATCCAGCTCTGCTGTCCATCCAGTCTGCCACAGCTCCCAGCTCTGCTGTCCATCCAGTCTGCTACAGCATCCTGCTCTGCTGTCCATCCAGTCTGCCACAGCACCCAGCTCTGCACGTCTCTACCAACTCATCGGAAGCCCATTGGCTGACTACTGCTACTGGACTAACAGACACTCTTACCCCGCCGTGCTCCTGTGATTGCAGTTTCCACTACCAGCGGTCCAGGAGCCGGAGTTGCATGAGAGGTCTCCCTCTACTGTCAGGCTCACAACCCAGGTATGTAACACCCGTTGCTGCTGCGTCCACTGTCAATCAAATCCATGTCACTGGCCAATGGCTCCCGCTGCTATCAATCTATCCAGTGAGGATGGAGACAGCAGCTGGAGTTGCTGAGCTCCTGCACATCGATGGAACGGACAGGCTCAGGTAAGAAAAAGGGCGGGCTCTAGGGGAAGCTGCAGCACAGAAGGTTTTTCACCTTTAATGTATAAAATGCATTAAGGTGAAAATCCTGGAGACTTTACAACCCCTTTAACCACTTCCCACCCGGCCAATGCACATAAATGGCCCGGTGGGCGCTTCTTCCTTCTGAGTGGATGTTCCTGAACGTCCATCAGAAGGAGCGGGATCGTGCAGCCATGCGTGTGCCCCAGACATGCCGCATCTTAGATAGGCAGAAGGGCACTGTGATTTGCCCTCCTGATGACGTGATGACATGATGTCATGTAAACAGCCTGAGGGGCGTCACAAGAATGGAGATCACGTGGCCGCGTGCCTGAGGGCTCTGTGATTGGCCCTCCTGATCACATGATGTCAAAGAACACAGTCTGAAAACCTGTGCAGAATGGCTGTTCCTCTGCACAGGCAGGAGCGTGCACGTGGCAGGTGTGCACGCTGGCCAGCATGTCAAACAGTCTATTTAACTGGACAGCACCATGCAGCCGGTGCTGTCCGTTCCACAGTGTTCCTGTGTCCCCAAGTGATCTGTTTCTGAGTTTCCTGTTACCTGCGACCCGGCTTGACCTAGACCTTGCTTGATCTCTGCCTGCACTGACCACTGCTTGCCTATGACCATTTTCCTCCCTGATCCTTGTGTACCGCTGCTGGTCACCTGTTGCCGAACCTGCCTGTACCTGACTACCCACCTGCCTGCTCCTTCTGTACCGCATCATCTGCTTGTTACCGACCCGGCCTGCTTCACCACTCTGCAGTCCTGCACGAGTCTCCTCGGGACCTCCATATATCATCTGTGACCCAGTCCAGGCCTTGTGCCATACTGCACTCCCAAACCTCCTGTCTATTCTACCAGGGGTTCCCAAATCAGGGTAGTAAGAGAGGTTGCCCACTGCATAGCCAGACTCCACCACCAGGTATGTGACAGCAATGGATAGCCAGCAGTTAAAAGCCTGCAGGAAAGCTACACCCGACTTGAAGGGCGAGTCCAGCCGCATCTGGAGCCAGCCTGCCCTCAAACCGCACCATTGTTACATTACCAACGGAACCCGAGGTCCCCATGCCTGAATGGTTCTCTGGGGACCAAAGAAAGTTCCGAGCATTCCGCAACGCCTGCGAGCTCTATTTTGCTCTGCAGCCTTGCACATTTTCCCTCGAGGCCATGAAGGTAGGCCTCATTATCGCTCCTGCTGGACGAGCCCCAGGCCCTTTGGCTCCTGGAACAGAAGGAGCCAGAAGTATCCGCCCTGTCCCTGTTCTTCCGAGCAATGGCTCAACTCTATAAGGATCCTCATCAGGCGGCTACTGCGGAGGGCGCGCTCCACACCCTCCAACAAGGCCGCTGGCCCATGGAAGATTATGTCTCTGAGTTTAGGCACTGGAGCGCCGACACAGCCTGGAATGACACGGCCTCTGTTACCAATTCCGTCTGGGCCTGGCCTAAGCTCTGAAAGACAAACTGGCTCGTGCCATCCACCTTAGACGCCCTCATTAACCTCTCCATTCAAATTTATTGGCGCCTTCGAGAGCACAGGGCGGAGAGATCTTCTGGGGCAACCCGGCCTACATGGATGTTACCCCAGGTTTCCAGCTACCCAAGCCCAGCAACAGCAACGCCCATGGCACCTACTTCTCCCCCTGATCTGCCCAAGCCAATGCAACTGGTGATTGATCTTTTCATTTCACTGCAAGCCCAGTCAGCCGCATCCCTCTGGAATACGGGTGTTATCCACGCCTATGTTTTCATTGGCTACAGACCCTCTCTATCACTATTTTACTGATTTGACATATACCCTTACTTTTGAAATTATCTATAACCTGACTGTTTGTGAAGATCCTTCATACACCCTGTATAACATGAGGATCTGTATTTAACTTCAAGACCACTTACCCCTGAGGAAGATATCTGATCAAACATCTTTGAAACGCGTTGGGTCTTTGTCTGCTACCTAAGCAGATTCAGTGGTTCTTTTCTTTTAAGCCCTTTTGGCTATTTCTCTACATATTTGTTTTTGTTAGTGTCACATATCATTATTATTTTATGTGTTGTCCATGATGTGAATTACCACCCTTTTGGGTGCTTGTGTTTCTTGCTCTTTTTTTAAAAAATGTACAAATAAATATTAACATTTTATATATATCACCTTATTCTTAGTGAGTCGGTCTCCTCATATAAAGTCCCAAGGGGGTTTTTTCTTGTGCTGCAACTCACCAAACAAGGTACCCGATTCCAGTGGTCCCTCGAAGCACTGGCAGCTTTTGCAAGACTCAAGGACTTGTTCACTTTCGCACCTATTCTAAGGCACCCAGACCCTGCTCTGCCATATGTGGTAGAAGTGGACACTTCTGAGATTGTCTTTGGGAAAGGATTGCTCCCACAGCTAAGTGCTAAAGCGCTGCTACACCCAGTAGCATTATTTTCCTGCAAGCTATCAAATGCTGAAAGAAATTATGATGTGGGGGATCGTGAACTTTTAGCTATTAAGTCAGCATTGGAAGAATGGCGGTACCTTCTGGAAGGAGCTACTCACCCAATGCTAATTTACACTGATCATAAGAACCTGGAGTACTTGAGAGTCGCCAAAAGACTGAAGCCACGGCAGGCCAGGTGGGCACTGTTCTTCTCCAGGTTCACCTTTCATATCCCCTACAGGCCCAGGTCTAAAAATACCAAACCAGACCCCCTCTCACGTATGTTCAATGCACCTAGAGCCCCAGTATCTTCTGACACTATTCTACCCTCTGGTAGTTTTTTGCTGTTACAAGAAGAGGTGTTGTCACAGATCTGACATCTCGGGGATGGCCCATAAAAATCTGGACCCGGACATCCCCTATACTTTCCACTTGGACCTCTTCTTGTCACGGGTGGACCGGACGGCACCGAAGTCAGAAAACCGCTGAGAGTTCATGAGGTCCAAGAATACTAGTCACATTTAATCGTAACCCACTCATCGAGGAAGGTCTTCCATGGCGGTAAGAAGGTTACGACTGAATTATCGATTTTCAAGTGCTAGGGGGTGTAGTATTAAAGAAAGTCG
>BLSH010016839.1:35885-47375 GCA_018402905.1 Glandirana rugosa | reverse complement strand
CTACAGACCCTCTCTATCACTATTTTACTGATTTGACATATACCCTTACTTTTGAAATTATCTATAACCTGACTGTTTGTGAAGATCCTTCATACACCCTGTATAACATGAGGATCTGTATTTAACTTCAAGACCACTTACCCCTGAGGAAGATATCTGATCAAACATCTTTGAAACGCGTTGGGTCTTTGTCTGCTACCTAAGCAGATTCAGTGGTTCTTTTCTTTTAAGCCCTTTTGGCTATTTCTCTACATATTTGTTTTTGTTAGTGTCACATATCATTATTATTTTATGTGTTGTCCATGATGTGAATTACCACCCTTTTGGGTGCTTGTGTTTCTTGCTCTTTTTTTAAAAAATGTACAAATAAATATTAACATTTTATATATATCACCTTATTCTTAGTGAGTCGGTCTCCTCATATAAAGTCCCAAGGGGTTTTTTTCTTGTGCTTCAACTCACCGAACAAGGTACCCGATTCCAGTGGTCCCTCGAAGCACAGGCAGCTTTTGCAAGACTCAAGGACTTGTTCACTTTCGCACCTATTCTAAGGCACCTAGACCCTGCTCTGCCATATGTGGTAGAAGTGGACACTTCTGAGATAGCTGTGGGAGCAATCCTTTCCCAAAGACAAAGCGCTAAAGCGCTGCTACACCCAGTAGCATTCTTTTCCTGCAAGCTATCAAATGCTGAAAGAAATTATGATGTGGGGGATCATGAACTTTTAGCTATTAACCACTTCCTTACTGGGCAGTTAAACCCCCCTCCTGCCCGGACCAATTTTCAGCGATGTCGCTCTTTGAATGACAATTGCGCGGTCGTGTGACGTTGTACCCAAACAAAATTGGTGTCCTTTTTTTCCCACAAATAGAGCTTTCTTTTGGTGGTATTTGATCACCTCTGCGTCATTTCTGATCGCCGCTATAAACAAAAAAAGAGCGACAATTTTGAAAAAAAAACAATATTTTTTACTTTTTGCTATAATAAATATCCAAAAATAAAAAACAAAAAACAAATTTATTCATCAGTTTAGGCCGATATATATTCTTCTACATATTTTTGGTAAAAAAAAAATCGCAATCTGTGTTTATTGATTGGGTTGCGCAAAAGTTATAGAGCCTACAAACTATGGACATTGATTTATGGCGTTTTTATTATTTTTTTTTTTTACTGGTAATGGTGGCGATCTGCGATTTTTATCGGTACTGCGATATTGGGGCGGACATGTCGGACATGTTTGGGACCAATGACATTTATACAGCGATCAGAAATGTAAATATCCACTAATATAGACAGTGTACCCGCGCTTAGGATTAGTAATAATTAATCTAAAATATTATGAATGTACACAGTGAGACTGCTGCCTTCCTGTATGTTTCCTCCTAAGAGGACCCGTTAAGTATATAGAAATTATGGAAATGGCGCTGTCTCTTTGGCGTGTCTGTGTAAGTGTTCCTTTAAAGATGTGTGTGGACCTGTGTCTTTGGCACCCTTATTCAAATTACCGTGGATGGGATACAGAGTAAATTTTTTTTTTTTTAAAAAAGTGTCCGTAAATGTCCGTGAATGTCCGTAAAACATAAAATGTGTAAAAACACCTAAAATTACCTGATAAATAAGTACACGAGGAACAGGCAGATATAATACAGATAAAATTAGGGAGGAAAAATGTAAAAATAGAAATTGGTGAATAATTGGAAAAATCGTCCGTAAATGTCCGTATGTCCGTAGAATAAAAATAAAGTGCTGTTGTGCCAAAAGGTGCAAAAATCAATCAATGAACCTTAAATATTGTGCAATGGTTAAGAAAAAATGGGGTCTCCAAGAGTAGTTGTGTCCGATTGCGCTAATTCATGCTGCAATAGATGTTGGTGTTTCAGAATCAGTATCTTTCTGCTATGAGATTATGACTCTTTCCATATCTTTATTTGAACAAAAAACAGTGATTCTTCTGCGGCTAATCCTTTTGGTGTATAAATAAAAAGTGACTTCCGTGCTTATTCAAGGTAGTAAGGTGACTTCCACGCGTGCTCTCCCGTATGTTCCCGCACTTACCAGATGTTTCATACCCCTGCAGGGGTACACGCCTTGGTAAATGGGGTCTTTTGGTCCTCCTTGTTGGGTCCTGGTATGTTTCTCCTGTGGTTGTGTCCTCGATCAAGATGCCTGTATACTGGACTCTTCCCTCAGTATCCGGCTCAAAAAATGGGGATCAGATAAAAATAAAGGAAAGAAAAGGACGGGGATCCTTGATGGTGAAGTACGTTTCAAACAATGGGGTTTATTGGATAAAAACAAACACAAATAAAAACTTCCAAAGCAAAAGTGTAGTGATTGCTATAGGGCAGTCACTGCATATAGTAGCTGGCTGGCTGAGCAGGAATCGCCTGCTTGAGGAAGGTGGGAGCTCCTTCCTTCCTCCTAGCTGCGCGTTACACAGCGCTGAACTTCAAAACCGGAAGTGACGCAAAAAACGTAATGAACGTGACCACGCCTTACGTGTTTCGTCGAATAGACGTCCTCTGAGGCAGTGGCCATGTTGGTTATCAACAGTGTTTTTATACTGTGTTTGATGGGCGTGTATTCAGAAGATGGATGTTGGGAATGGCCAATGGCTATGCTAGTAGCATTCTGAACAAGAGGAAAGTAATTAGTGGGTAAAAGGTTGAACCTGAGGCTGGATTAGTATTACTATCAGTGGGAAAAGAACAATTATAGTAAAATCATTTAAGGAGCAGGATTAGGGATTTATCGGTTGCATAAAAATTTTTTCTACATGAACCAGTTAGTATAGAGCGAAAGGGATCCCACCTTCCATCTCATTTATATCTTAAAGAACTGTAACATATGTCAATTGTAACACATAAAAATTATTATAAAACGCATATGAAATCTAATGCATAACACAGCTATTTGTTTAAGATGTAGAGGAAGCTTAATAACATATAATTGCTGAAAAACCATGGATGTGCATATTTATAGTGCAAT
Source organism: Glandirana rugosa (assembly GCA_018402905.1). Lineage (NCBI taxonomy): Eukaryota > Metazoa > Chordata > Amphibia > Anura > Ranidae > Glandirana > Glandirana rugosa. Next base: position 44,387 of record BLSH010016839.1, on the reverse strand, counting down.
GAGAGCAAGCTCCCCCCAGAGGGCAATGATAAAATTACAAGTTTACCTATGATCGCTTGGTGGGTGATGTGGATGAGAAGGTCCAAAAAAGATGTTTTTTGATATGAGTTTTTTTCTTCCAAAAATATTTTAGATGAACATGTCACCTGTATAAAATGTTTAAAAGCAACTTTGTATGTCATCAAACAAATGTGAATAGGTTATGAGAAATAAAAACGATTTTCTGAAAATATTTAAAATCCTTAAAAGACTCATGGGTTGAATGGAGGAATATCTTAAATGAATATAGCGTATATCAATAAAACACACTTGAAAAATAAACCACAAAGAATTACACCACATATATAGTCTAATACATGACGCAACTGTTGTATGCAATATAGAGGAAGTGTGACATCGTAGGATTGCTGGAAATAGTGTAATTTTATCATTGCCCTCTGGGGGGAGCTTGCTCTCATTGCACTATAAATATGCACATCCATGTTTTTTTAGCAATTATATGTTATTAAGCTTCCTCTACATCTTAAACAAATAGCTGTGTTATGTATTAGATTTTATATGTGTTTTATAATATTTTTAATGTGTTACAATTGACATATGTTACAGTTCTTTAAGATATAAATGAGATGGAAGGTGGGATCCCTTTCGTTCTATACTAACTGGTTCATGTAGAAAATTTTTTTATGCAACCGATAAATCCCTAATCCTGCTCCTTAAATGATTTTACTATAATCGTTCTTTTCCCACTGATAGTAATACTAATCCAGCCTCAGGTTCAACCTTTTTACCCACTAATTACTTTCCTCTCGTTCAGAATACTACATTCCCAACATCCATCTTCTGAATACACGCCCATCAAACACAGTATAAAAACACTGTTGATAACCAACATGGCCACTGCCTCAGAGGACGTCTATTTGACGAAACGCGTAAGGCGTGGTCACGTTCATTACGTTTTTCCGTTTTTTGCGTCACTTCCGGTTTTGAAGTTCAGCGCTGTGTAACGCACAGCTAGGAGGAAGGAAGGAGCTCCCACCTTCCTCAAGCAGGCGATTCCTGCTCAGCCAGCCAGCTACTATATGCAGTGACTGCCCTATAGCAATCACTACACTTTTGCTTTGGAAGTTTTTATTTGTGTTTGTTTTTATCCAATAAACCCCATTGTTTGAAACGTACTTCACCATCAAGGATCCCCGTCCTTTTCTTTCCTTTATTTTTATCTGATCCCCATTTTTTGAGCCGGATACTGAGGGAAGAGTCTAGTATACAGGCATCTTGATCGAGGACACAACCACAGGAGAAACATACCAGGACCCAACAAGGAGGACCAAAAGACCCCATTTACCAAGGCGTGTACCCCTGCAGGGGTATGAAACATCTGGTAAGTGCGGGAACATACGGGAGAGCACGCGTGGAAGTCACCTTACTACCTTGAATAAGCACGGAAGTCACTTTTTATTTATACACCAAAAGGATTATCCACAGAAGGATCACTATTTTTTGTTCAAATAAAGATATGGAAAGAGTCATAATCTCATAGCAGAAAGATACTGATTCTGAAACACCAACATCTATTGCAGCATGAATTAGCGCAATCGGACACAACTACTCTTGGAGACCCCATTTTTTCTTAACCATTGCACAATATTTAAGGTTCATTGATTGATTTTTGCACCTTTTGGCACCACAGCACTTTATTTTTATTCTACGGACATACGGACATTTACGGACATACGGACATTTGCGGGCGATTTTTCCAATTATTCACCAATTTCTATTTTTACATTTTTCCTCCCTAATTTTATCTGTATTATATCTGCCTGTTTCTTGTGTACTTATTTATCAGGTGATTTTAGGTGTTTTTACACATTTTATGTTTTACGGACATTCACGGACATTTACGGACACTTTTTTTTTTTTTTTTTTTACTCTGTATCCCATCCACAGTAATTTGAATAAGGGTGCCAAAGACACAGGCCCACACACATCTTTAAAGGAACACTTACACAGACACGCCAAAGAGACAGCGCCATTTCCATAATTTCTATGTAAATATCCACTGATTACTGTATATATGTCATTGGCAGTGAAGGGGTTAACCTGCAGGGGGCAGTGAAGGGGTTAACTATGTTCCCTGGGTGTGTTCTAACTGTGGGGGGGTGGGGTTGGCAGGGGCATGACAAATCTAACTGGTGACAGGGATCAGTAGATCTGTTATGCCCCCCCCCCTCACAGAACGGGGAACCACCATGTTTACATTGGCGGTTCCCCGTTCCGGCTCTCTGGAAGGAGATCGCGGGTCTCCGGCAGACATCGGGTCCGCCCGACCCGCGGGCACGCTCCTGCAGCGTGCGGCGGCATCTATAGACGTCCTCCCGGCATTTTAGAGCCGCGTTGTAGCCGTCATTTGGCTATGTCGCGGATGGGAGGAGGTTAAGTCAGCATTGGAAGAATGACGGTACCTTCTGGAAGGAGCTGCTCACCCAATGCTAATTTACACTGATCATAAGAACCTGGAGTACTTGAGAGTCGCCAAAAGACTGAAGCCACGGCAGGCCAGATGGGCACTGTTCTTCTCCAGGTTCACCTTTCATATCCCCTACAGGCCCAGGTCTAAAAATACCAAACCAGACCCCCTCTCACGTATGTTCAATGCACCTAGAGCCCCAGTATCTTCTGACACTATTCTACCCTCTGGTAGTTTTTTGCTGTTACAAGAAGAGGTGTTGTCACAGATCTGACATCTCGGGGATGGCACCCCTGCCGGAATCTGACCTGCAGTTGAAGGACAGTCTGCTGTGGCACAACAACAAAATCTCTGTGCCGGAGAGCTTATGGGCTGCAGTCTTGGAACTATGTCATGACCATCAGCTGGCGGGGCACTTTGGTGCGCACAAAACTACCAAACTACAACAGCGCACGTTCTGGTGGCCGCAAGTGGCGAAAGACTGTTGGAGTTATGTGGAATCGTGTACCACCTATAACCAGAAGTAGGGTAGCAAGACCAAGACTTGGGGTCTGCTGAAAACCTTACCTGTTCCTGAAAGGCCCTGAAACAGAATATCTGTAGACTTTATTGTGGAACTGCCTCCTTCTGAAGGATTTACCACCATCTTCGTAGTGGTGGACAGACTAACCAAAATGTCACACTTTCTGCCCATGAGGGGCACACCATCAGCCCAAGAAGCCGCAAGAATCTTTGTCAAGGAGATCATTAGACTCCATGGAATGTGGCACCTGACCATAGAGTACAATTCACCTCCAAATTCTGGAAGGCTCTATGCAGTTCTCTGAAAATTGGCTTGTCATTTTCTTACGCATACCGTCCTCAGACGAACTGGCAAATAGAAAGGACCAATCAAACGCTAGAGCAATACCTGCGGTGCTTCTCATCTTTCTCCCAGGATGACTGGGCTTCACTCCTACTGCTTGCTGAATTTGCATATCTCAACTCTGTTCATTCGGCTACCCAATAGTCTCCATTTTTTGCAAACTACATGTTTCACCCATCCTTTTTGTCTGCTTGTCCTGAAAGCCCAGTGCCAGTGGTGCTTGACTTGATGAATTTCTTCATCTCCAAAAACAAACTATTTAAATTGTATAGAAAATACCGCGCTAATATAAAAATTACAAATGCTGCAATTCAATTAGGTACCACCTAGAGACACATAATATAATATATAAAGAATTGCGCAAAAAAACATAAATGATAAAATCTCTAAAATCATATACAAAAACATAAATGTATTGGTATAAAATTGAATTAGAGTCCAAATGCACTGTCCATCTAAACTTGTCAGAAAATGATGTTTGGACGAAAACTTCCTCCACCAGGTGAAAAGAGAGGTAGATAGATGAAGTGCCACCAATCAAGTTTATCAGGTACTCTTACCAGAACTCCTTTGTTTACCTATCTCTAGGTAAACGGACAGCGCATGCAGAATAGCCTCTGCAGTTTAGGTCTGTGTCTGAAGGTTTAGTCTGTGTTTAGGCTTTTTGATGAAGATGGAGATGGTCACATCTCGCAGGAAGAATTTCAAGCTGTTCGCAGTAATTTCCCTTACCTCTGTGCGTTCGATGAGATAGATCAAAATCAGTGGCACGGAGCTTACAGCCTGGGGAACCTGGTGACAACACTTGGCACAAGCTGGAGGCTGGTATATATTGCCTGCATAGCACGCCTGACCGGCGGTTGGAGAGGAATAGTATCCCTTAAAGCTTGCAGAGGCTATTCTGCATGCGCTGTCCATTTACCTAGAGATAGGTAAACAAAGGAGTTCTGGTAAGAGTACCTGATTAACTTGATTGGTGGCACTTCATCTATCTACCTCTCTTTTCACCTGGTGGAGGAAGTTTTCGTCCAAACATCATTTTCTGACAAGTTTAGATGGACAGTGTATTTGGACTCTAATTCAATTTTATACCAATACATTTATGTTTTTGTATATGATTTTAGAGATTTTATCATTTATGTTTTTTTGCGCAATTCTTTATATATTATATTATAAAAACAAACTATTACAGGATACAATGGCGAAGACACAGGCTTATAACAAAAGGATGTATGATAGGAGGAGGCAGGGAGAGTTGAACTTGAAATCTGGTGATCGGGTCTGGTTGTCTACAGTCAATCTAAAATTGGCATGCCCTTCTAGGAAATTAGGTAATTAGGTCCAAGATTTGTGGGGCCTTTCCCCGTAAAGAGGAGAATTGATGATGTAGCTTATGAGCTTGAGCTGCCGGAGTCAATGCAAATTTTAGCCCGTCTTTCATGTGTCCTTGCTAAAACCGATGGCCTCTGATTCCTTTCTGGACCGGAAAACATGTCCACCCGCACCGGTGTTAATTGATGGGATGGAGGAATTTGAAGTTGAATCCATTCTGGACTGCAGGAAGAGAGGTGGCTGTACCCAGTATTTTGTGAAATGGAGGGGTTACAGCCCTGAAGAGAATACATGGGAACCAGAGGTTAACATTCACGCTAAAGAACTAGTTAAGTCATTAAAAAAAACACCGGGAGAAGATGGTCCGTCTGGGCAGCCAGAGGCTGCCCCTTGGGGGGGGGGGGGGCAATGTCGGAGAACATAGTCTGAAAACCTGTGCAGAACAGCCTATTTAAACTGGACAGCACCATGCAGCTGGTGCTGTCCATTCCACAGCGTTCCTGTGTCCCCAAGTGATCTATTTATGAGTTTCCTGTTACCTGTGACCCAGCTTGACCTAGACCTTGTTTGTTCTCTGCCTGTACCGACCCCTGCTTGCCTACGACCATTCTCCTGCCTGATCCTTGTGTACTGCTGCTGCCCGCCTGTTGTCGAACCTACCTGTACTTGACTACCCACCTGCTTGCTCCTTCTGTACTGCATCATCTGCTTGTTACCGACCCAGCCTGCATCACCATTCTTCAGTCCTGCACGAGTCTCCTCTGGACCTCCATATACCATCTGTGACCCAGTCCAGCCCTTGTGCCATCCTGCTCTCCCGAACCTCCTGTCTACTCGACCAGGGGTTCCTTAATCAGGGTAGTAAGAGAGATTGTCCACTGCATAGCCAGACTCCACCACCAGGTGCGTGACACATGATGGCTGTGCCCATCACAGTTGCCATGTAAATGTAAACACTGCTCGTAGTAAGGGCTATCATCTCTTCTCCTCACACAAAGCCTGTCAGTGAGGAGAGGAAGAGACGCCTCTGTGCTGCACCAGGGGGATCAGTGAGTTTTTAGCTGTTTTGCCTGCTTTTTACGCACTGATCACCCAGCTAGTGTTCCAAACACAGTGTCCTGTCACAGTGTCCCCAAACACAGTGAAAAACACCTGTCCCAGTGAACATCTGTCTGTGATCATCTGGCATACATCTGTCAGTAATAATCTGGCACATCTGCCCATCATCTGGCACACATCTGTCAGTAATAATCTAGCACATCTGCCAGTAATAATCTGCCACATCGGGCCCATCATCATTTGGCACATCTGTCAGTAATAATCTGCCACATCTGCCCATCATCTGGTACATCTGCCCATCATCATCTGGCACATTTGGCGCACATCTGTCAGTAATAATCTCGCACATCTGCCCATCATCATCTGGCACATCTGTCATGTGACTTGTTAGTGTTACAAGGTCTCAGGTGTAAATGGGGAGCAGGTGTGTTAAATTTGGTGTTATCGCTCTCACTCTGTCATACTGGTCACTGGAAGTTCAACATGGCATGTCATGGCAAAGAACTCTCTGAGGATCTGAAAAAAAGAACTGTTGCTCTACATAAAGATGGCCTAGGCTATAAGAAGATTGCCAAGACCCCGAAACTGAGCTTCAGCACGATGGCCAAGACCATACAATGGTTTAACAGGGCAGGATTCCACTCAGAACAGGCCATGGTTGTCCAAAGAAGTTGAGTGCACATGCTCAGCGTCATATCCAGAGGTTGTCTTTGGGAATTGCTGCAGAGGTTGAAGGGGTGGGGATGTCAGCCTGTCAGCGCTCAGACCATACACCACGCATGGTTGTCGTCCCAGAAGGAAGCCTCTTCTAAAGAGGATGCACAAGAAAGCCTGCAAACAGTTTTCTTAAGACAAGCAGACTAAGGACATGGATTACTAGAACCATGTCCTGTGTGTGATGAACGCGGGTATCAGATCCCTGCCCTCCTCACTAACTCGTGACAGAGGACCGGCCAATCTGACACCCCGCTTGTCACTAACATAACAATGCCACTCTCGGCTACTTCCAGCACAAAGATTTCCCAGCTTGCGGGACCACAATCTATGTGCCAACAGCCTGCGAGTGATTGTTACCAGGCTAATTCAAGCAATTAACCCTTTCACTGCCACCACCTCTTCTTTTGGACCGAGCTAGAGGAACTCGAGATTTTAGCAATACCAATTATTATTTTAGAATAATCGCCTGTAACACACGCTGTCACCACAGACGGGAATATTCAGATGATGTATCCTAAACATTTACACTCTTCAAAGAACAGGTTCGTTATAGCTTGCATTAAGAGCTTTAGGGACAAGATTAACACTTTTCAGGATAAGGTTTAATAATGAAAAGGTCAAAATTGGTGCAAATAAAAGATTTACAGAAAAATGGTGTTACAAAGCAATAAAGACATAATATACAGCAGCAAAGAGATAAGGCAGAATGGAAGGGAGAAAGATACTTGCAGTTAATGTTCCGTGATTGAACAGAGATTTGTCGATGAGTCCAACAGGTCCTCAGATGTTCGTAGTTGATAGTAAAGGGAGAACTCACCACTGCTCTTGCAGTCTCTTTTTCTCTCAGAGTGGGGGGTTGGGCCATATGCCCCTGACCACTCACATGGGTAAGGAGGGACCGTGCGCTGTCCAGGGCGGACCATGGAATAACGTCCCTCCCTGATGTACAATTTCTGTATCAATATCATACCTCGGAAAATGTCCAAGATGCAGTCCCAAACTTAAGAAATTATAGCGCACTATAAAAGTTGCATTAAAATAAGTCCAAACATGGCAGGTTTCCAATAATTAATTAATCTAGGAGGAAGAAGAGTTGCCAGTGGTTCCCCATATGATCGGGCCTATGGGTGTTTGGACTTAATTGTTGTTAAGAACGCCACCCGGGGACAAAACCCCATTGGCGTCATCCCTTAATGTATAAATTGGTAGAAAGAGTCCCCCCACATGGGATTGGGAATTTTACAGGCAAACTGAATCGTAGATCATAATATATAAAAATGTACAAATTTATTGGTATACATTAAAAATTATGCATTAATGCAATATGAATACAGCACAAATGTACAGAAATACAAGTGTTGTATACAGATACATGTGATGATTGATGTTTGTTTTGATTCTCCGAAGCACGACGCGTTTCAGGATACACCTTTCTTCAGGGGCCGTATTTTGGAGAAAATCAATTCTATAATATAATATGACATAATATATGTGTTTAGATCACATTCGAAGAGACAACAATAATGCATGGAACCAATAAAGACATCTCAGACTATACCTTCAAGGATCACTGTGCAAATATATGCAACCATGACATTGTATGAATATGTTAAAAATAGGCCAAAGACACGACCCGGCCAAAGCTGGGTAATCTCACACAGGCTGCTAAAAGCACACCACCCCCATAGTCACCACTGAGCCTCAATGGTCGCCAAGCCAGCCGAGCAAATCCCTGCCGGGATGGTTGATAACAAATCAATATCGAAACAATATCCCCCACCACACGAAAATCGTCGGACACACTCTAATGGGTCGAAACCGGCCCAGCACAGAAACCGGATAAAAATTGTATAAGTATGTTACAGTACCAACGTATATAAACGTGTCACTAGGAACTTCCATATCAGACTCTACAGAAATAACCAAGGTACGTAATAACAACAGAGAAGCTTACACTAGATTTGTGTATATAATACAGTATAATATAATATCTTAACTAAAAGAGGTTTTATGCCGGGGACTTCTTTCCACATAGGACTTTGCGCAGCACGAAGCCTCTTAG
>BLSH010016834.1:1099603-1125917 GCA_018402905.1 Glandirana rugosa | reverse complement strand
AGCTTCATTCAGCAAGAGCCCACAGCGTAGCACTCGCCGCATGTCACTGGAGAGTGGTATTAGTCGAACATCCCTTCGGCGGATATTAGCTACTCACAAATGGCACCCTTACAAACTCCAGCTACTGCAGCATCTCAATGAGGATGACCCAGATCGGCGCACTGAATTTGCAGAATGGGCAAAAACAAAAATTGGAACAGGACCCTAAGTTTACGCAGAAGATTTTGTTCAGTGATGAGGCAAACTTTTATGTGAATGGTGAAGTTAACAAACAAAACCACCGCTATTGGTCTGACACTAACCCACATTAGATAGATCCCTCCAAGACTGTTGGAACCAACAAATTGATGGTATGGTGTGGTATATGGGGTACAAAGATAGTGGGGCCATTCTTCATCAATGGAAACCTCAAGGCCACTGGATATGCGAAATTGCTATATGATGATGTTTCCCCTCTTTATGCACTGAAGCTGGCACTTTCCCTGAGTTTTTCCAGCAAAATGGTGCACCACCACATTATGGGTCTCAGGTCCGAGCATTCCTAGATGAACAGTTTCCTGGAAAGTGGATTGGTGGTCGTGGGCCAGTTGAATGGCCCCCAAGGTCTCCCGATCTGACCCCCTTAGACTTTTATCTTTGGGGTCATCTGAAGGCAATTGTCTATGCTGTGAAGATACGAGATGTGCAGCACCTGAAACTACGGATACTGGAAGCCTGTGCTAGCATTTCTCCTGGGGTCACAGGATACAGGAACGCTGTAGAATGGACAGCACTGGTTGCAGGGTGCTGTCTGCTTAAATGGGCCGTTTTGGCACCAATGGCGGTGCGTACGCGCGCGCACATGCACACAGGCATTTGCACACGCTACGTGCACCCACGCACAGGCTTCCAGACCCAAATTCCAGGGGCAGCAGTTGTTTCCTGACAGCAGCTGTGCAAAGTACAGGAAAACCTTAAAACATGGACCCTTGGGGGTACTTGAGGACTGAGGTTGAGAACCACTGATTTACAGCATGCCTTGAATGTAACTATTTTGAGAAATCAATGGGTTTAGTTCCACTTTAAATTGCTTGTCTCAACTCTCTAACTGTTGTCTTTACTGGTCTGCTTAGTCTATTACAGGAACCTGGAAAATAACAGACTTACAGGCAGGTTCAAGTAATAATATGATGTTACAGGGGGAACTGAAAAAAACAAAGCCTGCAGTGTTAACATTATTGACAACCTGCATCTTATATGCCATTTATTTTGCCCATAGTTCCACTAAGGCAACATCAAATCAATACCTTTGAAAAAGCACAAAAAAGAATACTTATCACATACCTGGTAGCAGAAGGCCTCTCTTACGCATCTGACTCGGGGCCCCTGGTAGTGTGAACAGAAGGCGCAGGAGTGCAGAGTGGCATGAGTGCCTGTAAGTTTTGCCAGTAGCAGAGCGGGTATCCACACCAGGTAGGAGAGGTAGACAGTAGTCTTCAGTGAAGCAGGGGGATGGTAGACAGCTGATGGATGGCAGACTGAAGCAGGCTGGTACTGGTAGCAGACTGTAGAACAGCAGGCACAGCAGGATGTAAGGCAAGTATTGGAAACCTCAGGAAGATTAGTAGAGTCAGGCAGGTTGGGTCATACACTGGCAGGATGGATCAGGTACAGAGGAGCAGGCAAGAGTGTGGTCTGGGCAGGGCTGGATTAACGTAGGGGCTATTGGAGCTGCAGCTCCAGGCCCCTACCTTAATATAGGCCCAGCCACCCAAAAAGAACAGACTGCTCATGGAAAGCAATGGGCACCGCCTGGGCAGGGTGGTGGGATTGAGAATGGGCTCCGCATGAGCAGTCCTAATAGAAGCCTGGGGCACGCCAATGCAGGGCTCTTACAGATATCTGGGGCTTCCATAGTGTTAGGCCTGCGCGGCTGTGCTCTTTCAGCTCAGAGTTCACGCCGATGCACAGCCCTTATGGGAACCTGGCAAACCAAATGCCAGGATTCCCTAGTGTTACGCCTGTGTTACGCAGCTGCGCCCAAGCACCCTTGTGAGCTTAGGCACATGCCAGCACAGGCTCTTGGAAATGCAGAAGGTACTCAGTAAAAGGTCCTCCAAAATCCTCAGCACCAAGCACATGACGCTCTTAATCCAGCCCTGGGTCTGGGTACAAGCTGGGTCAGGAGCCAATCAGTGGAAGAGAAGCCAATGGAGAAGACAGAAGCATAGGTCAAGGACAAGTCGGGGTTAGTGCAGGCGGAGTTCAGAGAGTGGTCAGACAAGTCGGGTCAGCAACTGGAATCAGGATGCAGAATTATAGGGTCACAGGATACAGGGAAAGCTGAAAGACAAAGCAGCACTGATCCTGAGCACTGACACCGTTTGAATAGCCCATTTGGCGCCAACATCCGTCACAAATACAAGTGCATGTGTGTGCCCATATGCATATCTATGAGCATAAGTATTAACCAAATTCCTACGTCCATGAGAGGAAGTATGAATTAGCCTGTAAAGAGGCACAGAAGTCTGTCTAGAGGAACCGTGTTGTCTACATGCCCTTCCTGGCAATACTCTGCCCTCAGCAACACCTGCAGTGCTGTGGACTGGGAATATTTTGATGGATATAAAAAAACGACAAACATTTCAACCAATTTCTACTGTGCCAACTGAAAATTAAAAATGTAGAGGTTAATTCTAACATGAAAACATGATACAGTCAGTAATGCATTCTCTGTTTAAAGGACAACAAAGGGAAAAATCCCTCTAGTCTACTGTTAATCTGAAGAATGAAGACTGACACCACAAGGATAAACAGATTTCCTACAGTACTGTATGTACACTATATGGACAAAGGTATGTGGGCACCTCATCATTTCATGAGTTTGGTATGGAGAAACTTGAATGGTCAACACAGAGGCCTGACTGCAACCTTACTAAACAGGTTTGGAATGAATTGGAATGATGATTACAAGCCAGATCTTTCCTTTCAATGCCAATACTTGACCTCACAAATCCTAGTTTTGTTGAGCATCCAAAGATTTCCAGAGACACACTCCAAATCCTTGTGGCAAGCCTTTCCAAAAAAGTAGAGTCTGTTATAGATTTAAAGGGAGGCCAACTGTACATCAATGTTTTGAAATGGGATGCACAACAAGTTCTTATAGGTATAAGGGTCAGGTCAGGTGTCTCCAAACATTTGGTTAATTATTGTATTTGGTCCATCCTTTGGTGAATTCTATGTACATATTGACTTTCATGGTAAGTATAAAGAATTATTTTCTTCAGGGGAGCAGTCTTAACAATGACAATCATCCAGGAAGATAAAGCTGCTAAATCAATGTGGCCTCTACCTACACTGTACATTCTTCTAATAATTGCAGTCACTAGACTTGAAGCCATGGGCGTCCGCAGAACTTTTTTCAGGGGAGGGCATCATTTTAAGGTCACCCATGCTCTGCCCCTTTTCGACAATGTCATTATCACATTATCATGGTCAGAGACTGCAGACATAGTACAAGAGATGATCAGAGACTGCAGACATGGTACAAGAGATGGTCAGAGACTGCAGACATGGTACAGGAGATGGTCAGAGACTGCAGACATAGTACAAGAGATGGTCAGAGACTGCAGACATAGTACAAGAGTTGGTCAGAGACTGCACACATAGTACAAGAGATGGTCAGAGACTGCACACATAGTACAAGAGATGGTCAGAGACTGCAGACATGGTACAAGAGATGGTCAGAGACTGCAGACATAGTACAAGAGATGGTCAGAGACTGCAGACATGGTACAAGAGATGGTCAGAGAATGCAGACATGGTACAGGAGATGGTCAGGGACTGCAGACATGGTACAGGAGATGGTCAGAGACTGCAGACATAGTGCAAGAGATGGTCAGAGACTGCAGACATGGTACAGGAGATGGTCAGAGACTGTGGACATGGCACAAGAGACAATCAGAGACTGCATACATGATCCAAGAGACTGTCAGAAACTGCATACATGGCTCAAGAGGATAAGGACTTAGTGGGGAACCCCCGATCCAATCCCTGATTCCAGGGGGGGCAATTGCCCCCCCTTGCCCCTACCTGCGGACGCCCATGCTTGAAGCTGCTTAAACATCAACTAGGATTGCCCCCTGGCCATGCCAGCACTACAATAATTAATTTCATGCTAATCACATGGTATGAATTGACACACAGGGGTTGATTTACTAAAACTGTAAAGTGCTAAATCTGGTGCAGCTGTGCTTAAAAGTCAACCAGCTGCCAGTTTTTTTGTTCGTCAAAGCTTAATTGAATAAGCTAGCAGCTGATTGGTTTATATGCACAGCTGCACCCGATTTTGAACTCTCCAGCTTTAGCAAATCAACCCCACTGTTATATCTCTTGAGGGTAGAAGCTTAGATAGATAGATAGATAGATAGATAGATAGATAGATAGATAGATAGATAGATAGATAGATAGATAGATAGACAGATATTTGTTCAACTTCCAACCTTCTGTACTAAGAAAGAGGGACCCCCTTCAGTGCCAAGTGAAAGTCACACCAGTGTTACACACCTGCAAGGGACACTCCCCCAAAAAAATATCACTAGAAAAAAAAATCCTGCTACCTGTACCAACCAATTCCATCGTGTCCGTGTAATAGGAAAGCAAACCGACATTTGAGCAGCTGCTATAGAAAACATCACTATTTTTGTGTCATATTATTGTCTATAATAAACAACTAAAACATTTAAAATTATAATAGAAGTTTAAAATATTCCTTTACCCAAGGTAGACTTAATATGCAGTCAGCTAAAAACAAGAACTTGTAAGAGTTTTCCGGGGAGCTTTAATTTGCAGATCCAGAGGTCATACTTGGTCCCACCCACCTTCCAACCTGTGCGTTGCGGGGAAGCACACCTGCTCTTTAACTTGTTCCTGTCCGAACCCAGGCATAGTGACCTTGTCTTAACAGTGTACCATGGGCCGCCAGGGGAACTATCCTACTTTCTCTTGTATGTGGGAATGCCTGTAGGGTAATCTGTCCAGGCTTAACTGGCACCTGTTGATAGCCCTACTGCAGGCCTTACACCCATAGCTCCCAACTGTCCCTGATTTTGAGGGACTGTCCCTGATGTGGAACAAAGTCCCTCTGTCCCTCTTTCTTCCTCATTTGTCTCTCATTTTGGTCTGATCTATATAGTTGTATATAAAATGCACTTTTTATCTTTCAAAAAGTGTTTCCCAGTGCTAAACCTTTTATCCAATTTTTAAATTGCTGCATTTGTAAATTTCAAAAACCAGTATAAAGGAATAGTAGTGGTAAAAAAAGCACTTATTGGTTTAACTAATAATTTTTTTGGTATAATTCTTCTTTAACAGGGCATAGCAGGGGGGTGTCTCATGCCTGCATACATTTGCTAATAGGTGTCCCTTATTTCCATTTCAAAAAGTTGGCTTACACCAATGGAACATGGAACCCGCTTTGCCCCTTGCACACAGGTTTCCTTTCAGGCTACGTGAATCAATAGAAGCAAAAATATTTACACACTTCAGCCATCCCTTGAAGGTGGCGGCACTCACATTAAGTTACAAACAATCCTGTATAATTCAGAGAGATGTGGCATGAGAGGAGAGACAAGAGGGGGATGCTAGTAGTCAGGCCTGTACTGGCCATCGGGACTACTGGGAGTTTCCTGGTGGGCCGATGGCTCAGTGGGCTGGCCTCGCCCTCACCGTCTCCAGCGATCTACCCGTCAATCACCGCCAGTCAGCTGACGCCTGAAAGGGAGATCGGGATTCAGCTGCAGAGAAGCGCAGGGAGCGGCTGTGTATTAAGTTCTCATTCATGTCCCACTGCTCCTTGGCAGCCCCGCCCCCTCCTCTCTCCTCTGCCATTCCAATTTGCTTGTGACATCACCTGGGATGGATGCAGAGAGAGGAGGGAACAGGGCTGCCGGGGAGCAGCGTGACATGAATGAGAACTTAATACACAGCCGCTTCCCGTGCTACTCTGCAAGTAATATGCTGGTAAACAATGTGCCCTGATGTGCCCTTATGTGTCTGATGTGGCCACTGTGCCCTGATGTGCCCTTATGTGTCTGATGTGCCCGCTGTGCCCTAATGTGCCCTGATGTGGCCTGATGTGCCCTAATGTGCCTGATGGGCCCTAATGTGCCCCATGTGCCCTAATGTGCCCTGATGTACCCTAAAGTGCTCCATGTGCCCCATGTGTCCTGATGTGCCCTAATGTGCCCCATGTGCCATGATGTGCCCCATGTGCCCTGATGTGCTCGATGTGCCCTGATGTGCTGTACTCTGATGTGCTGTGCCCTGATGTGCTATACCCTGATGTGCTGTACCCTGATGTGCTGTGCCCTGATGTGTCCTGTGCCCTTTGCCCTGATGTGCACTTTACCCTGATGTGCTCTGTACCCTCATGTGCGCTGGGACGGTCTGGATGAAGTCCAGGGCCAAATTTTTGTCCCAGTCCAGCCCTGCTAGTAGTCCTAAAAATGCATGAAGTCTTTCATCCATTCCAGGCTTCCCTCCGAAAGGGAAGCTAAATGAATAAGGCCACACTGCCTACATGTTGATTTGACTTTGTCCACCCACAGAGACAACTAGTAGTCAGTTTTCTTATAACAACTAACTCAGTAATCTCTCTGTCTTCCTAATATACCCTTTTACAGGCTACCCCTCTCCTACCAGGGGCAGTGCTGGCACCTAACCCATGCAGCTCCTAAGCTGCATCTCACTCTCAAGTTATGGAGACATTTAGTGGCCAACCAGGGACACTAAAACAGGCCACACCACGCCCTACCCTATAGACTGGTGGTTAGCAACCTGTCAACCACAATCTACTCGTCGACCATGGGCAGGCGATGGGTGAATCACACTCATGTCCCTGCCTTGCTGACCCTCAACTGGCAGCGCTAAACATGGAAGCGATGAGCTTGGGAAGCTGTCATAGTCAATTCAGCATGTCCTTTGCTTATGTGCAGCTGCCTGGCTGAAAATGCCTCTGCCACCTATGACAGCTTTCAGTCTGGATAGCTTAAGCGGGTTCGGACTCTTGTTGTAGTGCACCTGAGCTCATTCCTGGACTGTACCGTGCTGATACCCACTGGCCCTCTTCTTCAGTCCATCCAAGGTGGTTCTGGATGACATCATGTAGGATGGACAAGAGAGTAGGGCTGACTGGGATCAGCACTAGAACAGGTAGATCTGCCATAGCAGTTTCCCTATGAAGCTCTGCACCAGGAAACCACGTCTGTGTCCTCCTGACCCTCCAAGTGGTGTGTCCTACTGACCCCCCCAGTGGTGTGCCTCCATGACGCCACCAGTTGTATGCCCTCCAGACTCACCCAGTGGTGTGCCCCCTGACCCCCCCCCCAGTGGTGTGCTCTTCTGACCCCCATGTGGTGTGCCCTCCTGACCCCCCCTGTGATGTGCTGTCCTGACCCCCTGTACCGTGCCTTCCTGACCCCCCAGTACTGTGCCTTCCCGACCCTTCTGTACTGTGCCTTCCTTCCATGAGGCCCCAGTGTCATGCCTTCCTGAGCCCCTGTACCGTGCCTTCCTGACCCCCCAGTACCATGCCCTTCTGACCCCCTGTCTTTTGCCCTGCTGACCCCCTGTGCTTCTCATCCCTGTCCCCTGCTTTTTTCTGTGCACTGCTCTTCATACTACTAACCTCTATACACTGCTCTACCTACTACTGACCTCTGTACATTGCCCTATTTATTACTAACCTCTACTAAATCTGTACACTGCCCTACCAACTACTGACCTCTGTACACTTCCATATCTAGTACTGACCTCTGTACACTGCCCTACCTACTACTGACCTCTGTGCACTGCCCTACCTACTACTGACCTCTGTACACTGCCCAACAGCCTGCTCACCTCTGTACACTTCCCTACCTACTACTGACCTTTACTGACCCCTGGGCACTGCCCTACATTCTACTTGCATTGACTAAAACTCAGAGCAGACAGACAGGCTAGCATTGAGGCCAGTCAGGCCTGAAGCTAGTGGAGCAAGTCAGCCTGCATTACCAGATGTTCTGCCTTCATGATGGACTCCTGCATCAGACTTGTGAGAGTGACCAATTAATCCCCAGGCATGAAAAAATTGTGAACAAAATTGAATGCTGAGTATCCCGCTGAAGCTAACTTTTAGGTTAGGCTAAGTCTATATTTTTACAGTGACATTATTATTATTTTTATTCGATTGTTCAAGGTTTTCTCCATGCCATCATTGTCTTTACTGTTTATTGGGGAGCTTGCTAGTTAATTTCTTAAAAAAAAGAATGCCACACCCCAATGGTCTTTGATCTCTTCCATGTTATCCAGGCAGATCTCCACCTCTTAAAGGTTGCCTACCCCTGCTATAGACCATTAATAATGTTTAGAGACAAGAACAAGTGTGATTTTAGGAACTCAAGCCACTATTTGTATATTAGGAAATCTCAGTCTTTGGGGCGACAGGGAGCTCAAAAAGATATGTGAACAGGGGTGTAACGATAAGGGTTGCAGGGGTTGCAATTACAACCAGGCTCCATGGTCCAGGGGGCCCATGTGCCTCCCTTATACATATATGTTATACATATATGTTAGGAACCATCTGTGGCCGTTTGGAGGACCATGCGCGGGCGTGCGTTTGTGCACAATTGCACGAGCGTGTGCGCCGGCATTGTCGCCAAAACTGCCATTTAAGCAGACAGCACCCTGCAACCAGTGCTGTCCGTTATACAGCATTCCTGTATCCTGTGACCCAGCGTTTACTCTGAAAAGACTTCCTGTATCTGTGACCCTGGCTTTCCTTGGACTTTGTTTGCTTTTTGCCTGCCGGCCCGACCCCCAGCCTGTCTACGACTACTATTTGCCTGATCCTCTGTACCTCCGCTGCCTGCATATTGCCGACCCTGCCTGCACCTGACCATCCGCCTGCCTGATCCTTCTGTACCGCACTGCCAGCCTGTTACCGACCTGGCCTGCATCACTATTCTTCTGTCTGCACGAGTTCCAGTGGACCCTCAGCTACCACCAGTGACCAAGTACAACCCTTGTGCCCCCCGTGCTCCAGAACTCCCTGTTTCCACTACCAGAGGTTCTCGAACCAGGGCCGTAAGAGAGGTTGTCCCCTGCACAAGTCAGACTCGACCACCAGGTACGTGACAGTAACGGACAGCCATGTCCGAGTCTGCGCAGGGGACCTCTGCCATGGATGACTTGTATGTGCATCTAGCCGGCCTCACTCAAGCATTTACAGGAGGGATATACCTGTCTGGAAGGGAGAGTCCAGGAGCTCTCCATGTCAGCTCCAGCCAGTCTGGGCCAGTCTGCCCCACGCACCATTGTGAATCTGCCCACGGAGCCCAAGGTGCCCATGCCAGAGCGGTTTTCGGGGGACTGCCGGAAGTTACGGGCCTTCCGCAACTCCTGTGAACTATATTTTGCCCTCCAGCCACGGACCTTTTCACTGGAAGCGACTAAATTGGGGCTTGTGATCTTATTGCCTCTGGAGGAGCCACAAGCATGGGCTCACCGCTTCCTGGAACAAGAGGCCCCGGAAACTACCAGTCTGGACTGGTTCTTTCAAGCGATGGCTCAGCTCTATGAGGACCCCCACCTAGCGGCCACAGCGGAAGCAGCTCTTCACGCCCTACAACAAGGCCGCCACACAGCGGAGGAGTATGTCTCTGGATTCCGGCGCTGAAGCGCTGACATAGCCTGGAATGATGCGGCCCTCTGTTACCAATTCAGGCTGGGCCTCTCAGAGCCACTCAAGGACGTGCTGGCCCACGTTGGGGTACCTCATACCCTCGACTGCCTGATCAATCTGGCCATTCAGATTGATCGTCGCCTGCAGGAACGCAGGGCTGAGAGGTCCACAGGGCCCGCACGCCTCACCTGGATGATGCTCAGAGTACCCAGCTATCCTGGCCCTAGGGCAGCTGCCTCTTCCTCCTCCGCTGCACCAGACTACTCTGAACCCATGCAAATCGAGCTTCTCCGCCCGTCACTAACCCCCGAAGAACATCAGACGTATGGCACACAGCCTCTGCCTATACTGTGGAGGGCCTGGGCATCTGGTGAGAAATTGCCCTGCTAAGGCCGGTAAGTGTGCTACTCCTACCCGGGAAAGACTGATGTATATGCCAAGTGACAAAGCTCACATCGTCCTTTCTCCCTCCTTACAGCTTCCCGGTGGGAATACCCCAGTGCAGGCCATCCTTGTTTCGGGAGCATGCAGCTGCTTCGTTGATGCCACCTTCGCAGCCAACCATCAGATTCCACTACGGCCCAAGGACCATCGCATGGTCGTCCAGCTGGCCGATGGAACCACCATCAAATCTGGCACCATCACCCAGGAAACCATCCCTGTACCTGCCAAGACGTTGGGAGGTAACCTGGAATTCCTGCTGCTGGACGCCATTGCGTCCCCTCTATTCCCAGTCATTTTAGGGCTGCCCTGGCTCCGGATGCATAACCCCCACATTGACTGGGCAACAGGGGAAGTACAGTTCAGTTCTCCCTACTGCCTCCACCATCGCCTGCCACAGCCTTCAGAAGTCCCACAGTCCGTGCTCTGTATGGACACTGAAAATTACTAGGACACCCGCCTGGCTGTACCTGTACCATGGGAGGGCTGACGTCCTCCCACTGCACAGGTCCTATGACTGTCCGATTGACCTCTTACCCGGAGCTGAGATTCCATTCAGCCGGATTTTCCCCCTGTCCGAGGTGAAGTTGGTAGCCCTCAAGGCCTACCTTGACGAGAACCTGGAAAAAGGGTTCATCAGGCCCTCCACCTCACCAGCAGGAGCTGGGATCTTGTTTGTTGAAAAAAAAGACTGTTCCCTCAGGCCCTGTATTGATTACCGGGATCTTAACAGGATCACCATCAAGAACCAGTACCCCCTGCCTCTGGTCCCAGAGCTCTTCCAGAGGTTAGGAACAGCAGCTGTGTTCACAAAGCTGGATCTCCGCGGGGCATATAATCTCATCTGCATACGGGAAGGGGATGAGTGGAAGACAGCCTTCCGAAATCGGTTTGGTCAGTACGAGTACCTTGTTATGCCGTTTGGACTTTGTAATGCCCCAGCTACATTCCAGCATCTGGTGAACGATTTCATCAGAGACTATCTAGACCAATTCGTAGTGATCTATCTGGACGATATCCTGATCTTCTCCCCTTCCTTGGAAGAGCACCGCAGGCACGTGAGATGTGTGCTGTACCGCTTTCGGCAACATGGCCTATATGCCAAGGCAGAAAAATGTGCTTTTGAGCGCGCCAGCATCTCCTTCCTTGGCTTCGACATCTCGGTCACAGGGATAACTATGGACCCGCAGAAAGTCTCAGCCATCCTGGACTGGCCAGCGCCAGTCAACAAAAAGGGAGTCCAGCGTTTTGTAGGGTTCATTAAGGGGTTCTCGGCAGTCATTGCGCCTATAACCCAGCTTACTAAGCAGGACTATCGTTTCTGCTAGACTTCTGAAGCCCAAGAGGCCTTCACAAAGCTCAAGGAACTGTTTACCTCTGCTCCCATCCTTAAACACCCAGATCCAGCTCTGCCCTATGTTGTTGAAGTGAAAACCTCTGAGACAGCAGTGGGAGCAGTCCTCTCTCAGAGACGAGGCCCAAAGGCCTTGCTCCATCCCATTGCCTTCTTTTCCCAGAAACTTTCACCACCCGAGAGAAACTACATCGTTGGTGGCAGGGAACTGTTGGCGATCAAATCAGCTCTGGAGGAATGGCGCTATCTCCTGGAAGCAGTATCTCATCCTGTTCTGGTCTTCACAGACCACAAAAACCTTGAATACCTACTAAGGCTCAAACCTCGACAGGCAAGGTGGGTACTATTCTTCTCATGCTTCCAGCTGCACATAACATACAGGCCCGGGTCCAAGAATGCGCAGCCGGGCGCCTCGTCCAGGATGACCCAGAGGACTCTTCTCCTCCAGACACCATCCTACATGCCAATAGCTTCCTGTTGACTAAAGAGGACTTCCTTTCCCCGGATCAGGAGATCCTTAGCCGGTCTCACCGTGCCACCGGATTCTGGGCTCACATCAAAAGACAGGCTGTGGTGGTCAGGTCACCGACTCTTCATTCCACAGGAGCTGCGCCTAACAGTGCTTGAACTCTGCCATGACCTCAAATTAGCCGGGCACTTCGGTGGTCACAAGACGGCAGAGCTGCTATCCCACTCGTTCTGGTGGCCTCGTCTGAACAAGGACTGCAGAGACTATGTGAGTGCTTGCCCTGTCTGTGCCAAGAGCAAGACTGAGAGGTCTAAAGCCTGGGGTCTGCTTAATCCACTGCCCACTCCAGAACGACCTTGGTCTCAGATCTTAATGGACTTCATAGTCGAACTGCCCCCATCTGCAGGCTTCAGCACTATTTTTATGGTGGTAGATCGCCTCACAAAAATGGCCCACTTCATACCCATGAGATCTCTGTGCTCTTCCCTGGGAATCGACCTGGCCTTCTCCTCTGCGTTCCACCCGCAGTCAAACGGCCAAATGGAGAGGACTAACCAGACCCTCGAGCTGTATCTCCGTTGCTACTCTTCTTACTCTCAGGACGATTGGGTTTCACTGTTGCCGGTAGCCGAGTTCGCTCAACTCAATTCAATCCGCCACTAAGCAAACCCCATTCTGGGCGAACCTCAGCTACCACCCTACCTTCCTACCTGGCCTGTTAACAGAAAGCACCATACCTGCCATACTGGAAGTCACCCAGTTCCTAGAGAAAAACAGCAAACTGTTACAGGAAACTCTCTCTCAGACCCGGGCACTCAGCAAGAGGAATTTTGACAAGGGGAGACGAAGAGAGTTAGAACTGCAACCTGGCCAACGGGTCTGGTTGTCAACAAAAAACCTGAGGCTGTCCTGTCCCTCCAGAAAACTAGGGCCAAAATACATTGGACCTTTCCCAGTAAAAAGAAAGATCAACAAGGTAGCATTTGAGCTGGACCTACCCTCTTCGCTTCACATTCACCCAGTTTTCCGCGTGAACCTACTTAAGCCAGCGGTCAAGGATCTCTTCCCTGGGCGCAATACAGACCCACCAGAACCGGTCTTGGAGGACGGAGAGGAGGAGTTCGAGGTGGAGGCCATCCTCGATTGCAGGAAGAGAGGGGGCATCATTCAGTTCCTGGTGAAGTACAAGGGCTATGGGCCTGAAGAAAGCTCTTGGGAGCCAGAGAACAACCTGCATGCCAGAGAGCTAATTAGGGCATTCCGGAGAAGACATCCAACCAAGAGAACCCGTTTGGGCATCCGGAGGCTACCCCTGGGGGGGGGGCAATGTTAGGAACCATCTGTGGCCATTTGGAGGACCATGTGCGGGCGCTCATAGTCTGTGCGTGTTTGCACGCGCGTGTACTGGCATTGGCGCCAAAACGGCCATTTAAGCAAACAGCACCCTGCAACCAGTGCTGTCCATTCTACAGCGTTCCTGTATCCTGTGACCCAGCATTTACTCTGAAAAGACTTTCTGTATCTGTGATCCCGGCTTTACTTGGACTTTGTTTGCTTTCTGCCTGCCCCGACCGCCGGCCTGTCTACGATTACTCTTTGCCTGCTCCTCTGTACCTCCGCTGTCCTTTGCACTTTGCTGACCCTGCCTGCACCTGACCATCCGCCTGCCTGATCCTTCTGTACCGCACTGCCAGCCTGTTACCGACCCAGTCTGCAATACCATTCTTCGGTCTGCACGAGTTCCAGTGGACCCTCAGCTACCACCAGTGACCAAGTCGAACCCTCGTGCCCCCTGTCCTCCAGAACTCCCTGTCTCCACTACCAGGGGTTCTCGAACCAGGGCCATAAGAGAGGTTGTCCCCTGCACAAGTCAGACTTGACCACCAGGTACGTGACACCTGGATAGGAGGGATGGCGGGGGTGGCATTTAGAGAACCCAATCTCCTCCAGTTTCCTCTATCCAATTTACTTGTCTTCTGCTGTTCCCAGGGACCCTGTGTGCTTCCCTGGTCCCCCCCACAGAGCTGCTGTCTTCCCCCCTCCTCTCTCCTGCCAGCTGCTGTAGAAGATGTGCCATGATGGAGAGATGGGAACGGGTCGGTAAATTTGTAATTTACCGGCTCCTACCTTTTCTGAATGAATGAGTCAGTGATTGGTACCAATTGGTTCATTCATAACTGAAGCATAGTAAACTGTTTTTATTATACTTCCATTTCTGAATGAATGGGAGGCTCGTGCATTCCTGTCCATTCATTCTGTGCAGCTGAGGCTACACAGATGGAAATTGAGAGCTGAGGTTTGTTTAGACTCCTGATATCTCAACAAAGTCCCCCAACAAAGTTCCTAAAAAAATTGTAAAAATAAAATTGTAAAAGTAATAAAATGAAATGGTAAAAAAAATAAATAAAATTAAAATTAAAAACTACTGACACCAGTGAGGGAACCATCAGGATTGCAAAGGTTGCAATTGTGACCGGGCCTTGGCATTTCACCACCATGGGGAGGCCCGAAGATGGCAGAATGGGGGCCTGCTGCAGAACTTGTGAAAGGTACCGTAATTAAGGGACCTGCGATAGAAGTAAAGGGCCCCAGGATCAGTGGGAAGAGGGAAGGGCCCTGGCCTGAAGTTTCTAGTTACGCCTCTGGATGTGAACATACTTGAAGGCACTAATAGAGGGGCTAGGGTACAATAAGGAGAACTGTGTGAAAGAAGGTGTCACTCATTGTGGAGAGTTTTCCTGTTGTGTCTATAGAACAGAAAGTAAAAGGACATCGCCCCAATGGAATACAGATAACAAACAGGGCAGGAATTTAAGCCATTCCTTGCCACATCCAAAATTAAAATAATAATAAAAATCATCTTTAGAAATGTTTGCAATTATTTTTACAGTTCTAGAAATAAAAGGAGGAGAAGTTATGGAAAAAGAGGGACCCACAGTTTTATAGAGCTGTGCCCCCTGCCTGGTTGGTCCTCGCAGGAAATGCATTCATTCAGCAGTGTACTGTCTCTTTGCTCTCTCTCTCTCCTTTGGGGAAGAGGCAATAAGAGAATCGCAGAAGTTTCTGAAATGCCTGGCTGCATATTGTGAGCAGATAAAAGAAGGTGTGTGCATGTGGGGCGGATGTGTGAGATGTGATCATTTCACAGCTTGTCGCCATGCGTTTCCATGGTTTTCTTAATAAAATAAAATGCTAGCATTGACAAAAGAGGGCAATTAAAATTTCCAGGTGTTGAAATGGAAGAATCAGTGGTGAAAATTATCCATGGCTGAATCTGCGTAATTACTCCGGCTGTTTATGCTTTTCAGGCATTGTTTGTTTTTCTTTCTAATACTTTGCACCCGGAATAATGCTGCAATAGTGTGAGCCCTCTGTACTCGAGAGGAAGATGATCTAACTATCAAATCAAGGAAATTTTGAATAAATTCAATAGAGTCCTAACCATTCATCAGTGATTTATGTAATTCATTAATGTAGTGCTAATGTATTCTACAACACTGCTCAGAACACATTGAAACATTTGTACTCAGCCCGTAGCACAGGTAGAAGTCACAGTGTGCAGCATGTTTAAAGTTTAAAGTTGCACACTCCATGTAGATAACAACATTGGTGTAAATTGAATCCACCTTACCCCAGTCCTGGAGGGGAGGGGTGCTTTGAGCAAACTGCCCAACTCTGAAGCTTTGATAAGTGAAATCATGGGACCGTCGGCAGAACTCAAATATAAATTAAACAAAAAATACATTGTACAACATTATAGATTATAAATAGTTTGTGGCACTTTTGTTATTGGTTTTGTTATAAATTTGTTAATTAATAAATCATTACATAACTATATTATGGGCGGCACAGTGGTGAGCACTTTCACCTAGCAGCAAAAGCGTTGCTGGTTCTAATCCCAACCATGACACTACCTGCCTGGAGTTTGCATGTTCTCCCTGTGCCTGCGTGGGTTTCTTCTGGGTACTCCGGTTTCCTCCCACACTCCAAAGACATGCTGGTAGGTTAATTGGATCCTCTCTAAATTGAACCTACTATGTGTATGTATGAATGTGAGTTAGGGACCTTAGATTGTAAGCTCCTTGAGGGTAGGGACTGATGTGAATGTACAATGTATATGTAAAGCGCTGCATAAATTGACGGCGCTATATAAGCACCTAAAATAAAATAAATATTATGAGAACCATAAACCAAAGCTAAAACAATTGTAATAAGTAAAGAACATCACATTTAATCATTACATGAATTAATAAAATTACAACTGTCCCCTTCTCATAGAAGGGATGAAACCACCTAGGCCGTGACAGTGGGAGGGAGGGTAGGATGCCCTTGTGTCAGTGGCCTTTCCGTTACTGACTTAGTGATGTGTTTCTCTTTCCTCTTATAGGTCACTGGAGGCATGTGGAAGAACTATTACCTGACAACCTCACATAAAATCCATTAGTTACAGGTTAGTGGCACTGCAGTGTGGTAGCTGGAACAAAAGATATTTGAGGCCTGCCACAGTCTCATTGGTGTGGGTGGCACAAAGTTGCTTTAGATCCCCCAACTTACATTCTTCATAGAACATACTGGAGATAATATTTTCAAATTTGAGGAGAATTAGAGTATCTATAATAGTTGGGCGCTGGCTGTCATTTTTCCAGATCAAGATAGATAACCAGACATTCAAGCGGTTGCTTTGGATCTACTTTCTGTCTCTCCAGTTTTCATAAAGTAGCTGCATTAGATTAGCACTGTCATTGTAAATGAGTTGTTATTGTCATTGGTATGGTGACCTTTTTTATGCTGGCAAAAGCACAGAAAAATCAAGTATTTTAAATGCTTATTTGCAGTGTGTTTTTGTTTCCATAAATTATTTTTTATTCACTTGCAATGTGCCTTTGAACATGCTGGAAAATTTGACAACCCCAGGAAGAGTCAATTCCCATATATTTTAGTGTGTTACGTGACATTTAACAAAGTATATTTCTGTGCGTTAGTGTGCATTTAACGCAGTTTATTTCAGTCTGTTTAAACTGCAAGTTTAAAGCGGAGTTCCACCCTATTAAAAGTCAGCAGCTACAAAAAGTGTAGCTGCTGACTTTTAGTAATCAGACACCCACCTGTCCCTGGCTCCAGCGATGCAGCTGCCAGCAGTGTCGCTCTTCTCCCCCTTCCTTCGGCGGCGCCGGCATCACAAGTGTGGGCACCCGGCTTTTGCTTCAAAGCCGGGCACGCACTGCTCATGTGCGAGTTGCGCTGCATGCTGTAAATGGCTGGCGTATCTTCTGGGACCTGTGGCGTGTCCCAGAAGATCGCCAAGAGGGGGGAGGGAGGTGAACTTCCTTCCGGTTCTGCGGCACCAGGAGAGGAAGTGGACCTGGGACCCTGTGAAATCAGGGTCCCTGCCCCCCCCCCCCAAAAAATGACATGCCAATTGGGGCATGTTGGGGGGTAACCTTCCCTTAAAGCGGAAGTTCCACTTTTGGGTGGAACTCCGCTTTAACGCCGTATATTTCAATGCGTTACGTGCCGTTTAACGCAGTATATTTTAGTGCATTACTGCAGATTTAACGCTGTATATTTCAGTGCGTTAAGTGCCATTTAACGCAGTATATTGGTTTTGTTATTCAATTGATAACTAATAAATCATTATATAACTATATTATGAGAGCCATAAACAGTTGGTTAAATTACTGTTGGTAAATTTGACAACCACAGGAACAGTCAATTCCAACACACAGCAATCTCCATCCTTGCACGTCAAAGTTTCCTCCTCTTCTGAAAGTGTCCAATTACTTTCTGTGTTAGTACAGCTACTCCACCAGTAGGCAGGTTGAGGTTCCACTTAAGGGTTACTCCTTCCTGCTCGATGTGGTGATGCAGTGCACCACTTTATAAAGTCGGAGGGGGCTGGCCTCTGGGTCTTTGCGATCGGGGAGCTGCCAAGAGAGGTCTCATAGGATTTTCTGGGTCCTCTGCCCTCCAGGGAAGGATCGTGGGTACACTGCAGGACAATATCCGGTGGAGGCTTGGAAAAGAGCACATTTTGGAATCTGAGTACCACCATGCTTATTTTATGCTTACTGAACTATTTTGATGCCATTAGTGGAGAATCATTGTAAGCCAATTTTTTGGGAACTGTGTATGCAGCCAATGACTGGTGTGAAGAGAGTTCAGGTATGTTAGTGGTGTAAGCCTGGTTGGCTCTAGAGTAGATGGTGATGGAGGAAAAGGAGTCCCCTGCCTGATGGTGAGAGTGAGTCTTCTGTCTGGACCACATGTCAAACTTAGGCCTATGTGTGTGAGTACTCCAGACGAGAAGGGATTACAAAGGTGGTGACCAGGAGGATAGGGAGAGGAGGTCAAGGACCGACATATGTGCATGTGACAGTAAGTGGTTTGGGCTGAACACCCGTATGATGCCTTGCAACCTTGTATGTGTAGACGGAGCCAAGCTGTGCATGTCAGCCATGTGGAAATAAGCTGAGTCCCCCTTATATGCCCCTCATCTCTAAACTTTTATGTAGTGCCATGGGAGGAGAAAAGGGAAAACTAGAGAACACTCTTTCTCAAGCCTTTTACCCCAGAAGAACCTTTAAAATAATTTTTAGGTGTAAAAATTAATCAAAGGTTAGTGGGATAACGCACCTTGCACTGGTGGTCATTGGAAAGATTGTTCTGATTATAATGGTAGTCAGAATGGCACCCTTACAGACAGCTAAAAAAAATCTTTGGTGTCTTACTACTGGCTCTTCCAGGTGGCATTGGCCCCTCTGGACTATGCAGGTACCATCAAATTGGAGGTCAATCCTCTAGTAACCTATGAAGGAACCCTATGGTTCCATGGAACCATTGTTGAGAATGGCTGCTATAGATTGTTGCTTAAAGGACAGCTAAAATGGTTGAAGGACAGGATATATATTTGGAGTTAAATGTTATTATTACTCTAGGAAAATAATGTTCAAGTTGTAATCAAGTATGTATAAACTGTATAAAAATTGTACATATGGTATATTATAGAACAGCTTGGAGAATGCTGACATATGTAACCATGCGGATGTGAACTTTGTAGTGACGAAAAAGATCAGGTCCTGAAGAAGTGGTTATACGCCATGAATACACTGGGCAATAGGGCACCTATAATAATAGCGTGCCACGTCCCGAAATGGTCTGAGAGAGTTAATTATTGGAATGATGGACTTTAGAGGCACGTATAAAAGCATACCTCCCAACTGTCCCTGATTTGGAGGGACTGTCCCTCATTTGAAACAAAGTCCCTCTGTCCGTCATTCCTCCTCATTTGTCCCTCATTTTGGTCTGATATTATATAGTGGTATATAAAATGCACTACTTATCTATCAAAAAGTGTTTCCCAGTGCTAAATCTCTTACCCGATTACTAAATTGCTGCATTTGTAAACTTCAAAAGCCAATATAAAGGAATAGTAGTGGTAAAAATAAAGCACTTCTGAGTTTAACAATTTTTGCGTATAATTCTTCTTTAAGGGGGCATAGAAGGGGTGTGTCCTATGCCTACATACACTTGCTAATAGATGTCCCTCGCTCCCATCTCAAAAAGTTGGGAGGTATGTAAAAGTAATATATTTTATTGATCTACACGTAGCCCTGATTCAATCAGGTGAAAGTTATGTTATGACACACAGTTATATCACTGGTAGTGTGATACGGTATAGAGATGTCATGTGGTTTTATTGACTTTGTGGGATGATCACATGTGACAATAAAATGGAATGGAATAGAATAAAAACATTGTGGCCATACCAATATAGTCCCATCTTTCAGCTAAAAATGGTTTCTTGATAATGATGTGGATGCAATACTTATTTTTGACACAGACCCATTTCACATGGGGGCTTTGATGCTCTGCAGATAGACAAAGCAGTAGAGGCAGAAATGCATTAATATATGCAGGTTCCCTAAAAGGACAGAGATAAGGGTAAAGGATACCAAACATGTTGTAACTTTATGAATAATTCAATGAAAAATGCTATACAAATAAATAATATACAGCAAATAAATAAATAAATGGAAATAAATATTGATACATTATACATATTAATGCATTTTTATACGCTCGACTTTTTATAGTATGGGTTATAATATAGATACAAATATAAACAGGCAACATACTGTATACAGCATACACACTACATTGTGTTCCCTAGAAACCAGGGGTTTCAGTGCCAAGAACAAGTACAAAAAAAAAAACATCCATATGCTCAGATGCGTGAAATATATTTAAACCTTAATTGATGACAATCAATTTTTTGGGTAACAAAAGCAATTACAATTTTATTTTCTTTTAGAAAACAGTTTTACTTTTTTCACCCTTTTAAAAAAGTGCTGCTGATCTTTGCAGCCATTTCCTGTCTATATGCACTTCACTCCAGTTACAGCTGCATATCAGCTTCCTGATGGTGACAACAACAGACCAGCTATGCAATGCGTTGGCATGACAGCTTGAAGTAGCCATCAGCAGCACCTATGAAGAGGTGACAACACAAGAGAGCTATAGGCAACAAGGATAAAGTGTTATCACACCATGACAGAAGTGCCTAAACATGGACCTTCATGGCAGGATACCATAACAAGCATGTTATACATACCTGCTCTGTGAAAGGGTATTGCACAGAGTGGTCCTGAACCTCCTCTACTAAGGCCTCCAGCCAATGTTCTCCGCTCTTACTTTTCCCTGTGCGCCCCCACAGGAAGCCGCCTCCTATGGTGGCACACCAGCGTGCTTGCTCCCACGCCAGCCTGTGTGCCTCCATTTACACACACAGTGCAGCTCAGCCCCAGCCCCCACTCCCTCTTTACAGGATTTGATTGACAGCAGCAGGAGCCAATGGCTCCCACTGCCTCAGCAAAGCCTGTGATAGCAGAGAGAGAGGAGAGAGCCACTACAGACCAGGCACAGCACTGATCGAGTGAGGACTCAGGTAAGTATATAAGGAGGTGGAGGGGTGTGATACTTTTACTGGGACATTTTTTACCTTAATGCAGGGTGTGAGAAGTGGAGAAGGATTAGAACCCCTGTCAGGTTTTTATTGATGCCTGTGTTCCCGTTGTTATTCTGTTTACCATTATCATTGAAAGGGAAAGTAAAAGAAAATCCCAAATTTTGGGTTGTCCCCAGAAGAGTAATTGAGGGGAAATTTTCCAATGGGGGCACTAGTTCTGGTGGTTCCCCAAGAGATTCCCTTAATTTGCAGAGATTTCCTCTCACTTCTTGTTTGGCTATGGGACAGGAAGTGAAGAGAAATCTCTGCAATGGGACATAGATGGCAAAAATAAACCTTACAGGGGTTATAACCCTTTCTTACTCTATCCAAAATGAAAAAAAAAGTTTTGCCTATAGTTTTACTCTAAGGTAAAAAATGGATATCCTTTAGAACAGTGGTTCTCAACTCCGGTCCTCGGGACAGTGTTGCCAACCTCCCGCAGCGTTTTTTACTGGCAAATCATGGAAAATCTTACTGGTGGAGCACATTTTTTACTGGCAACCTGAAAAATAACTGAACTCCTATTAAAAACTAAGACAATTGATATTTAAACACAACATGGAAACACTGACAATACCCATATCAAGTAGTTTGCCCAGTTTACACTTAAAAAGTCAGCACAGCATGACAAATTATCAGACCCTGATATTTATAGACAGTTCTAAAAATCACTGATTTCTACAAACTGTCAGTAAATTTACTGGCAGTTGGCAACACTGCCTCGGGACCCCCCAACAGGCCAGGTTTGCAGGATAACTGAAATACATCACAGGTGATATCATTTGCTGCTCAGTGATTGCAGTGTTCTAGTCTGCATCTCCCCAAGGTAATATTTAAAATCTGGCCTGTTGGTGGGTCCTGAGGACCGGAGTTGAGAACCACTGCTTTAGAACCACTTTAACCTATCCCTTAACACTTATACCCCCAATACTTAGATCCTGTCGTCAGACCATTTATTTTAACAACAATCTCTTTATATGAATATATATTCATTTTTGTGTATTTTATTCATGTTATTTACCTGTAAAAGCTTCTCTTGTGTAGACATCCAATAGTCCTGAGAATGCTTCTCAGCAGGACCCGCTGTTAGGAATCACGGGTCCCGTACAGCCTACCTAATGCCCCCACCCTGTAATTTTTTTTTTTATACCAGCAATGTAGACGCACTTTTTATTTTTGTGCAAGAAATGCACTGCTGGCCGCAAATGTAGTATTTAGATTTTTTTTTTTTTTTAAACCAGCAATGTAGACGCACTTTTTAATTTTGTGCAAGAAATGCCCCGCTGGACACAAATGTAATATTTTGCACAAAAAAAAAAAAAAATTTAATTTGTCTAACTGCAATGTAAAAGCAGTATTTAAATATGCCAAAATTTTGCCAGCTGAACTAACAGAACACGATTAAAGTAGTGTCCCTGACACACAAGCAGTTGCAAGTGCACTGCACTTGCAAAAATGGCTGCAAACACCCACCTAACAAACAGAAAAATTGCTTAGGTTTTATATGAGGCACTTTGCAAAATTATATGAGGCACTTTGCTTAACAAAATGTACTCTAGCAAACAAAAATCTCCTCTAGCACCCACCCACCCACCAATAAATCACTGTTTTTAACAGATTTTCTAAAGCTAATCTGTCCCTCATACCAGCAGCAGAATCCTCTCCCTATACTATTATGAGATGATTTTCGAAAGCTAATCTGTCCCTCACAGCAGCAGTAGCAGCATCCTCTCCCTACACTAGTATGAGATGATGTGACATGCAGCACTACGTGACTCCAACTTATATAGAGGGTGGGTCACATGATGCACTGGCCAATCACAGCCATGCCATTAGTAGGCAATTGCTGTGATGGCTTCTAAGGGCAAACGAGTGAAATGCTTGTTGAAGCTATTCAACAGACGCGAAAAAATACCCGAACCCGGACCTTTTCTCAAATGTCCGGGTTAGGGTTCGGGACACGGACACCCTAAAGTCCGGTACGAACCCGAACTTTACAGTTCGGGTTCGCTCAACGCTAACAATAAACCTTTCGATTTATCATTCATTCGGCAGAAAATTTACAAACCTGTCCTTCGTTATTTTGGCTAAAAAACGTCCCAACCGATTTGTGCCCATTAACTGGCCTGAAAACTAACGAACTGAACTGTCCAATTGAACCATTTTCTGATTTTTCGTATAGTGTATGGCCAGCATTACTGTACATCACATTGCACTGTACACACACCACCCCCTATCTCCTCCAAGGGCTGCACCTCTTCGGGCAGCAGGAAATGTGGATAGGGGGCGGTGTGTGTACTGTGCAATGCGATGTACAGTAAGAGCGATCTGGTCTCATGTGCTGTATACTGTAGATGAAAGCTCTTCTGACAGGAGGGGAGAGCACAACACACTGCACCTCCTCCTGGCTTTTTCCTCTCGCTGCCTCTTTTTCTTTCTCTGCTCCAGCCTCCCGTCTCCATGTCCCAGCTGTGAGTGTGGGCAAGGGAAGAAGCTCAGTGGATGAGCCGGCCTGGGCCCTCCGTGTCTCTCACCCAGCAGCTAAAAGCCGGTGGGAGGCAGAGGGGGAGAAACCATATTTCAGTTGCTGGGTGAGAGACATGGAGGGCCTTGTTCTGTCATCGTTTTTTTCCCTGCTCCACTGATCCTCCTGCTGTCTGAGCCCCCTGTGTGCCCGGGCCCCCTACAGGAGGACCGGTGACCCCCCCTGCTTCTGAGTACCATCATTCTAGCAAACTCAGAGCTGTAATTCAGGTGATGCTCTAGAATATTCCCATTTGCTCCTCCTGTGGCCTTTACATAAAAAATTATGTAGGGAGGTGAGAGCGGAGGAGCTGGGCCAGCACAGACAGTAACTAAGGATTCATAGAAGAGGAGAGGGCTATGTCATGAATGGAGGGAGGGGGAACTGTGGCTGTACTAGGGAATTGACTTCTTGTAGTGGTTGGACTCTCTAGCAAACTCAGGGGAACATTATAGCAAATAAAAATTGTTTATTAACGGAAAATAGCTGCATATTTAACATACTGCAATGTTTTAATTTGGTGACAGGGTCTCTTTAACCCTTAACACTAAAGTAAATATGAAGGCTGATTTTGCTGAATTCTCCTTCTGAAAAGGTTAGTGACCTGGTTATTAAAGTGATTCACATGGCCCCCTGCACATGCAGTTATGCAGCACCAGTTTAAGAACATGCAATTGCACTGCAATAAGGCAACTTATTAATTTTTAATGGGTTGCATGGACATGCACTTTTTTTTTTTTAACT
Source organism: Glandirana rugosa (assembly GCA_018402905.1). Classification (NCBI taxonomy): domain Eukaryota; kingdom Metazoa; phylum Chordata; class Amphibia; order Anura; family Ranidae; genus Glandirana; species Glandirana rugosa. Next base: position 1,101,678 of record BLSH010016834.1, on the reverse strand, counting down.
CAGCAACACATGGCATGTACATTGTGATATGCTGCAGTGCAGACACGTTGCCTATTACTCTAACACTGCTCAGGGTGAGGGTACCATTCAAAAGGAATGGCACTGGCATGCACCACATTGTGTACATGCATTGTGGTAACAGAGTAAAACATGCATAACTATAACTAACCAATGTGAAGGGGACCTTTAACTGAACTTACCATGAAGCTTAAGCCTAAACCCTTGTACATGCTATCAGTTTTTTTTCCATTCAACCCAGCAGGTTAAAGGAAATAAAACTGACAGCTCAGGTCAGAGCTGCTGTACTAACAATCCAATGTTGGTACAGTGATCTTCCCTGCTGAGCTATTGTGTTCTGACAGGGAGACGCCCCAACCCCTCCCCCCATTGGCTGAGAGCGCTGATCAATGAGCCGGTTGGCTGCTGTTTCTCCAGCATGCTTGTCTGATAGAAGCCGGCCGGAGGGCCAGCTTCTGTTGGACCGGCTGCCATACACTGGCCAATGTCGCCTGGCATTCATCCCCGTGTGTACTAGGCATCATTTTACTTATTTAGGGATGTGAAAATGTGCATTATGAAAAATTCTGAAAAAGAAAGGCTGTTATTTATTTCTGTAATGTCAATTTTGATTTTTAAATGATTTATTTATTTGCTGTCTTTTTTCTTGCTGTGAAAATAATGTAAAAAAAAACAATAAAATGCACCCAAAAAAATAAATAAATAAACACAAGTGTGTATATTATTTATTGCCTGAACAATTTCCTTGTATATATGCATCAGTAGATGGACTGTTTACATACATCTAATGATTCAGTGGGAGTAGAGACCACCTTGTTACATTCAGTACTGTGAATATGGTGACTGCAGGACCCCAGCAGGAAGGGATAACTTGACATTTTGTTCATAATTCTCTGAACAATTACACACCGGCATAGGTCAGAATCCAAGATAAATATAGATGTAAAATTAAGGTCTGCTGTATAAGAATAATGGTAATTATACACATTATCCTCCAAATGTCATATACAACGTCAACATCCAATATGTTCTAAACAATGAAAAAGTATTTGTATTTGTAAAGAATTCAAATAGTTTTAAAAGTACTCCAGTTTAATTTTTTTTTTTTTTCAAATAACTGGTAAAGCAGAGATCCTTAGCATTGTAACCCCTTCTTGTGCACAATATAAACAGCTCCACTCTAAGGGTATGTCTACTCCAAACTGATATCCCAGCCATGGATAGATGTTGAGTAATGTAACCAGCAACCAGCTATTTATATTATACAAGGACTTCTGCAGGGATATTTGGGTCTGAACAGATTTTTCATACTAAAGAAAGCTGTAAGTTTCCACAGCAAATGAGAATGTAGTCAGGGATTTTCCTGGGAAGATCTTGTCACTAAGCCCAGAATGCAAACATGATGCCCAACATACAGCATTCGCCCATAATGCTGAACTTCAGGCAATAATTAAAAAACATCAATTCATTATAAAGCTGCATATTCATTAATAACATCAATAAGTGAGTTTATAAAGCAGCTGTGCAAATACTTATTAATAACTTGGAATCAACCTCTTACAACCTTGTGTTTAGCACAACTGGGAAATAGGGGCAATAGAAGTATGCTGAAGTGCTTATGTGTAGTGTTGAGCGAACCCGGACTGTAACGTTCGGGTCCGTACCGAACTTTCGGGTGTCCGTGGCACGGACCCGGACCCGGACATTTCAAAAATCGTTCGGGTGGGTCAACACGATTTGTGTTCCAACATTCTCCAACTAAGGTTCAATAATTATTCATAAACGTGTCGACGAAATATTTGAGTGAATAACTACAATAATTACTTATACGTCGAAATATTACTTAACTACAAAAAATTAATAACGGACTTCAAGTCGTAATACCCGCTTACGACATACAACCCGTAGTACAAACGTAAGACCCGAATCACTGTTCTAGAAGGGTCCTTTTAGGGACTGATGTAAGAGTAAACGACACCTTTGAATGTCGAAAGAAATCATACTTTTTAGACAAGTCTGGGTTTATAGGGACGTCTTCAGGAACATATTATATTTAT
>BLSH010016834.1:1074905-1085802 GCA_018402905.1 Glandirana rugosa | reverse complement strand
CAAATCTTGATTCATCATTCATCATTAGTGCACAAATTAAATTAGTAAAAAATAAATTAAAATTATTCAAAAAACAGGAAATTGTGTGTATTAGAACCAAATGACACATAAATCAATAATCAATTATAAAATATATAATATTAAATTCCATATACAATTCCTAGGCGATGTATCATACCCAATTATATGAAAACACAGTCCAGCAATCTGCAGCAACTGAGCAAGACACAATATTAAATGTACTACGAATTGGCTAGACTGTTCTGAAGGTCCTGAACAATGTACCATAAATCTAATATAATATAATATACATCATTCACTACTCAGCTGGTAAGTCACCCAACTCATATGTCAACCCCTCACAACTACCAATTGGAAAGAAAGCAATTAATATCAAGGTCAATATTCAAACCCAGCCGAGCCAAAGTACCCATTCTATGAATCCACTGGGTTTTGTTCTGAGATATTGCCTGTTTTAAATTTCTTCCTCTCCAGTGGTTCTCAACCCTATCTATCCCACAAAACCGTAGGTATCTGGGGTCCCTATCATCAACCAATCTGAAGTGATTGGACAGGCTATGATATCTAAAACCTTATTTAATACTCTGCACATGCTCTCGTAATCTGATTCTCAGCTTGCGTGTTGTGTGGCCTATGTATTGTAAGCCGCACGTACAAGCAAGCAGATATGTGACATGGGTGGTATCACAAGAAATAAACTTTTTAATCTCATATGTATTCCCTGTAACTGTAGATTCAAAGCTTTTGATACTACACTTCCTAAATAAAGAAGTGGTGCAAATGGAACACCTCCCACAACTATAAAAACCAACGCTATCTAAAAAAGTAGTGCAGGCTCACCGCTTAGAGGGTAACAAAGCTCGTGTGGATCTGGTGTGCTGACTCACAAGGGCAGGTGCAGGCTGATGAAGCAATCAAGTAGTAACAGCAACAAGGTTGGAAGTAGCCGCACTCAAACAATCCAATTTCCAAAAACGATTTTATTGCATCAAAGGGTGATATAGACAACGAACGAAAGGTCCAGCTGACGCGTTTCGCACCCTACAGTAGGTGCTTACTCATAGCTCAACTATAAAAACCAACGCTATCTAAAAAAGTACAAGTCTTCCGAGGTGGGTCTACTACATTCGGTGCTACCTTAAGTCTTAAAGAGGGAGGTTTGGTATAGACAAACCGGGGTCTAGCTGGCAAAATCCCAGCCAATTCTTTGTCTCTCATCAGCAGAGGCCAGTGGGTTTTTATTATATGCTCAAATTGTCTGTATTCTCTGAAAAATTAAAAAAATATACTAGGGTCAAAGGAATTGGTTTTATGTGACTGAAATAATGATTCTCTGTCAAGACTTCTGACCGAATCTCTGATTGTTTCCAACTTCTTTTTATTATAACCCTTCTCAACAAACCGTTGAAGGATAACTTCTACTTGATTATCATAGTCATCAACAGTGTCACAGTTTCTCCTAATTCTCAACATTTGTCCCCTGGGGATGCCATCAAGCCACTTAGGGTGATGGCAACTCCCCAGGGGAATATAACCATTTCTATCTACTTCCTTAAAGAAAGTTCTGGTGTAGAGTCTGTTACCACTTTTGTAGATAGTCAGGTCTAGATTATTGATATTATCATTTCCTATTTGTTCAGAGAATGTAATCCCAAGTGGATTATCTTCCATCTTTTTTAGAAACTCCATAAGAGACTCTTTGGTACCTGACCAGACAATTAAGATGTCATCTATATATCGTCTGAACATTTTTAATTCAGAAGGGGGGTTCGAATAAATAGCTTTATCTTCCCACCAGCTCATAACTAAATTGGCTACCGATGGGGCATATTTCGCCCCCATCGCGACGCCCTTTATCTGCCTAAAATATCTTTTGTCGAACCAAAAAAAGTTATGGCTCATAGCTAATTCAAGAAGATCCAGCAGAAAAGATTTTTGTTCTTCAGCTAGTTCCGTGCCATCTAGTGCCCATCTCACTGCACATATGGCATGATCTTGCTGAATGCTAGTGTATAATGAATTAACATCCACACTTGCTAATAGACAATTTTCCTCTATACGCATCTCTTTAAGGGATGTCATAAGATCCTTACCATCCTTAAGATAAGCAGGATATTTTTTTGTTAATGGTTGTAAAAAGTATCCAAATATTCACCTGTTCTCGCAAACAGAGAATCTACCCCACTAATAAATCGGTCTCCCTGGGGGTTTAATTGGGTTTTTATGTATTTTTGGGAGCTGGTATATTACTGCTGTTTTAGGTGCATCAGGTATTAAATACCTCGCTTCTTTTTTATTAAGGATACCTTTTCTTTGACCTCGCTGTATTATTCTTTTTAATTTAGCTTTATATTTATTTGTGGGGTTGCTTTTAAGTTCGACATAGGTATCTTTATCACTAACTAATCTATGAATTTCTTGTACATAATCCGATTTATTGAGAATAACTACCCCCCCCCCGTCTGCTTTTCTTTTCAATCTCACTTAGACTTTTCTCAATATCTTTCTTATGTCTTACTAATTTAACTTTAAGGTTGTCTAGATCCTGTTCTACAGCTTGTTTAAAGCTGTCAACAAAGTGGTTTCCTCCCACCTTAGGGTTGAAGACTGAACGATTCCTTAGCATTGTATGATGCAGGTTTTATTTTTGCGCAATAAACTGTGTTTTTAGCAGTGTACACTATGGTATCTTTTCATTTCTCTTGAGTGCCTTGGGATCCGGAATACCATATGTGGTCTTGATCTGGACCAGGATACTAGCCCCCATCAGCCTATTTAACCCACTGACTGAAAAGCAGTGGGTCCATACAATCTGGTGAGTGCGGGCACTATAGGGATTCACCAGTCACGTCACCACCTTTTTGCACTGGATCATGTAATTTGAGCACTGAAGAGCACTTATTGGAGCACTTTATCATCTCACAAGTGGACTGTGATATTTATATGTTATGATATTATGATTGGACTTTCTTTTGGGTTGGCGCTGGTATATTATTTTTCATTGTGTCAGCAGGTCTAGTACCTGGGTACAGCAGCCCCCATCTGTTGTTTTTGCCTTTATAGGTTTCTACAGCAAGAAGTTTGCACAATATTATTGTTCACTTTTGTATGTAATTTTTCTACCACTATTTTGTATCACATAGGTAGGTGCTGATATATATCTAGCAGCCGCCTTAGTTTTCTCGTTTTATACATGTTTTCACACACGTTCACTTAGGTTTCAACACACCAATTTTTTTGTGAGATTTTTTAGTTTTAATATTTCATATTGGATATTTATTTGTTTTGAGATGGAAATTTTTAATTTTAAGTCCAATAGACAATTGGATGTGGATGAATTTTTTTCTCAGCCCATTAGCCATTTAGATTTGGGTCAGGACTTTAAACAACTTAAAAGTGCCCTTGACAAGCAAATCAGAGGCTGGTGGGATGTGTTCACCTTATCTAAATATGCCAAAGATGGTATTACACCTAGAAGGTTAAGATGGCACCTGGCACCCAATGATGGGTTGGAAGGACCTGAACATGAGAGAACTCGGTTTAAATTCTTTAATGGAGTAGAAAAATGGTGATTGGAGATTTTAATTAGTAGGAAGGAGTGTAAACTTAAGAACCTTGAGATCTCCATCAATACTATTAAATCTAAAATAGAACCCTTGGCAGATACAATTGAATATAAAGAAAAAATGAAACAATTACAAGATTTTGCAGCAAAACTGGACAAAGAGATTCAAAAGAAAAAAGAATACATTAGAGATACTAATGATTATAAAACTAACAAAGTATATATATATATGTGCAGTGAGATGGGCACTAGATGGCACGGAACTAGCTGAAGAACAAAAATCTTTTCTGCTGGATCTTCTTGAATTAGCTATGAGCCATTACTTTTTTTGGTTCGACAAAAGATATTTTAGGCAGATAAAGGGCGTCGCGATGGGGGCGAAATATGCCCCATCGGTAGCCAATTTAGTTATGAGCTGGTGGGAAGATAAAGCTATTTATTCGAACCCCCCTTCTGAATTAAAAATGTTCAGACGATATATAGATGACATCTTAATTGTCTGGTCAGGTACCAAAGAGTCTCCTATGGAGTTTCTAAAAAAGATGGGAGATAATCCACTTGGGATTACATTCTCTGAACAAATAGGAAATGATAATATCAATAATCTAGACCTGACTATCTACAAAAGTGGTAACAGACTCTACACCAGAACTTTCTTTAAGGAAGTAGATAGAAATGGTTATATTCCCCTGGGGAGTTCCATCACCCTAAGTGGCTTGATGGCATCCCCAGGGGACAAATGTTGAGAATTAGGAGAAACTGTGACACTGTTGATGACTATGATAATCAAGTAGAAGTTATCCTTCAACAGTTTGTTGAGAAGGGTTATAAGAAAAAGAAGTTGGAAACAATCAGAGATTCGGTCAGAAGTCTTGACAGAGAATCATTATTTCAGTCACATAAAACCAATTCCTTTGACCCTAGCATATCTTTTATGACTCAATTTTTCAGAGAATAAAGACAATTTGAGCATATAATAAAAACCCACTGGCCTCTGCTGATGAGAGACAAAGAATTGGCTGGGATTTTGCCAGCTAGACCCCGGTTTGTCTATACCAAACCTCTCTCTTTAAGACTTAAGTTAGCACCGAATGTAGTAGACCCACCTCGGAAGACTTGTACTTTTTTAGATAGCGTTGGTTTTTATAGTTGTGGGAGGTGTTCCATTTGCACCACTTCTTTATTTAGGAAGTGTAGTATCAAAAGCTTTGAATCTACAGTTACAGGGAATACATATGAGATTAAAAAGTTTATTTCTTGTGATACCACCCATGTCACATATCTGCTTGCTTGTACGTGCGGCTTACAATACATAGGCCGCACAACACACAAGCTGAGAATCAGATTACGAGAGCATGTGCAGAATATTAAAAAAGGTTTTAGATATCATAGCCTGTCCAATCACTTCAGATTGGTTGATGATAGGGACCCCAGATACCTACGGTTTTGTGGGATAGATAGGGTCGAGAACCACTGGAGAGGAGGGAATTAAAAACAGGCAATATCTCAGAACAAAACCCAGTGGATTCATAGAATGGGTACTTTGGCCCCGCTGGGTTTGAATATTGACCTTGATATTAATTGCTTTCTTTCCAATTGGTAGTTGTGAGGGGTTGACATATGACTTGGGTGACTTACCAGCTGAGTAGTGAATGATGTATATTATATTATATTAGATTTATGGTACATTGTTCAGGACCTTCAGAACAGTCTAGCCAATTCGTAGTACATTTAATATTGTGTCTTGCTCAGTTGCTGCAGATTGCTGGACTGTGTTTTCATACAATTGGGTATGATACATCGCCTAGGAATTGTATATGGTATTTAATATTATATATTTTATAATTGATTATTGATTTATGTGTCATTTGGTTCTAATACACACAATTTCCTGTTTTTTGAAGAATTTTAATAATTTTTTTACTAATTAAAATTGTGCACTAATGATATCAAGATTTGGGAGGGTTTACCTCTTCAATGGTCCATTGGCCGTTATTCGTGCGGACCTTGGGTGGGTATTGCCGTTCAGATGTTATGTGATTATGATATCAGAGATGATTGCAATATTTTAGTAAATTTTAATACATTTTTATGCATTTTCATGTATTTTGTCAAGGTTAGCAATGCGTGCCTTCTTTCTCGGTCACCACTAGATGGCGGTTGGTGTGTGGTGTGTGTCCGTGATGGGCCCAGGGAGGTTTTGGGTATGTCTTTGTTGTTCTGTTCCTATTGGTTCATTGAGACTGAGGGGCGGCGGCATCCGAGATATAATGTGAGTATGATGGACCGGAAGATCGCCCGTGATGACGCTCCTATGACGAGCGAAACGCATTGACGTCACTTCCGGGTCCGTCACGGTCACACACGTCACTTCCAGCCACGTGGATTGCCGAGTGGAACGCACACCATCTGAATTCATTGCCGGGAGCTGTGTCATGTTTCATTGATGTCTGCTTTACAGTTAAACGTCTGTAAGTAGGTTTTATTTTTGCGCAATAAACTGTGTTTTTAGCAGTGTACACTATGGTATCTTTTCATTTCTGTTGAGTGCCTTGGGATCCGGAATACCATATGTGGTCTCGATCTGGACCAGGATACTAGCCCCCATCAGCCTATTTGACCCACTGACTGAAAAGCAGTGGGTCCATACCATCTGGTGAGTGCGGGCACTATAGGGGGTCACCAGTCACATCACCACCTTTTTGCACTGGATCATGTAGTTTGAGCAATGAAGAGCACTTATTGGAGCACTTTATCATCTCACAAGTGGACTGTGATATTTATATGTTATGATATTATGATTGGACTTTCTTTTGGGTTGGCGCTGGTATATTATTTTTCATTGTGTCAGCAGGTCTAGTACCTGGGTACAGCAGCCCCCATCTGCTGTTTTTGCCTTTATAGGTTTCTACAGCAAGAAATTTGCACAATATTATTGTTCACTTTTGTATGTAATTTTTCTACAACTATTTTGTATCACATAGGTAGACCCTGATATATATATCTAGTATTCTCTAATGGCAACTGCTTCTCCTTTGCTGCTGGTATCAACTTCGGCTGAACCTCTGCAACTTGGTTGGGCTTCCGTCCTGAAGCCCCAACACTGCGCTGCTTCTCTCAATCCTGGATAGGCCTCAGAACGCCTAGGAGCCAGATGTTCCCGGGATAGGCCTCAGGCTTCTGACCTAGCAACCCGGAGCAATACAACACATATCCTTCCTAACCTGGATACAATGTGATCTTGTCATTCTAATGTCAAAAGCAGCAGCGCCACCCAGTGACAGGAAAGAGAGATGCACCAATCCAGGCTTAGGGAAACAACCAGTGGATCCCCTACCAATTAGCCAGGCTAGTTGCCACCTAGCAAACTACATTTCTTAGCAGCCCCGTTTAGGACCAGGGTGCTACAAACAAAATATTGTAACAAATATTTGTTTGTGACAAATAAATTCCCCTTTTGATACATTGATGGTGTGCTGGTGACACTTTGCTGTTTGAGACTTGTCAGATGTTACAGTGGACACATGATTGGGAGCCCATCTTGATGGCTCCCAATCACAAACAATGACCAAAAACTTTCAGTGATGGCCAGTTCAACATGTTGGGAGCATGTAGAACCTTGGTGTTGCATGAATGCATACGTGTGCCAACTGGGCATTATGATCTACCTGCTCTGCCACTGCATATATGCATAACACCAGTAGAAAGAGGATATGTGCATGATGGCTTGGTTATGAATAAGGTCGTTTTTACCTCTTACAGAGATCACTCTGACAATCTGTTGATCTGCTTTTCACCCCTAGAAGGATGGAGCCATTGTTGAGCAGGTATCATCCAGGATCAACATCTACTTCCTGGACTTCTTGGACATAGATGCTCGCTCAGAGATGTGACAATGATGTAAATCCTGCTTTCCTGTACAGTTTGTGGCTCTGTTCACAGATATCTGATACAGATCAGCCCCATGCTACAACCTCTCACCTCATGACATGCTACATAGTTACAATGTTGCAGCCTCATCACTAGGGGAGTGAAGACCAAAAAAATGGTTCCTCCTGCCTGCAGCAGACTGATATCATCTCAGCCTAAGCAACATCACTGGACTGTTGCTCAATGACTTTTTACTGATAAAAGGTACTTTTTTAAATATTAGGGTATTTCTTACATTGTGACATGTCGGGAAAGAAGTATTGTGAAATTACTGAAATGTCCACCTTAAAGTGGAACTTCAGTCATTTTATCATCTTTCCATCTATTAAAGCGATTGTATCTCCATAAAGTACATGTTTACCTACAGGTAAGCCTATAATAAGGCTTGTATTATATATTTCCACGCTCAGGATAAAGGACGATGAAATATAAGACTGCTGCCTACCCAAAAACCTTATGAAGTAGGGTATAAAAGGATACCAATTAAATAGAGGGAGATGGCGCTGTCTTCTAATAGTAGTTCCTATAACCACATGTGTGATGAAAAAAGCATATACCAGTATGTGCAAAATAATTAAAATTGTTCACTATGCTAGTACTAATTATGTCAGGGAGAATAAATATATATATTTTTTCCTTATCTGAAGATGTGTCCGATATACAAAAGTGCAATGTACAAATAAAGAGAAATATGCAGGGCAAAAAATCATGTGTACAATGTACAAATAAAGTGCAATAAGAAGTGTCCAAATCTATAACCTATAAATCTGCAACAGCATCAGATAAAATTGTTCACCTGCAATAATAATATCCACCCTTTTGCGTATTTGCAGCACCTATATGTGTCCCAACAACACAGGTATGCTACCGCAAAAAATTGATGATCTTAATATACAAGTAATTTCACAAATTCCAAAGTAGTGCTATATGTGCAAGATAAATAACAAGAATTGAAATCAATATATGTGCAAAATTAATAACAAGAGTTCTTTTTGTGCCTTTAGTCCATAAGAAACAAAAAGTGACATTAGTGCTTTAAGATCCACATAGGGGTGATTCTTCTGTGCTTGTGGGGGTGATTCTCACACGTGCTCCCCCTCCTGTGTCCCCACTCACCACAAAGCTGTACCCCTACAGGGGTGTCCCGCATATAACCAGTATAACCGCTGTTCCTGGGCTCCAGATCGACACTCCTTACCACGCTTACCTGTAGGTAAAAAGAATATCTCGTAAACCTGTACGGTTTAGGAGATATTCTCACTGCAAGCGCCACTGACGTCAGCAGGCGCATGCGCAGTACTGTCTCGCCGAAGGCCCGGCGCATGAGTAAGCATCAAATCAGGACGTGAAACGCGTTAGCTGCTATGTATTTGCCCGTTTCTGTATGTGCCTTGACTGTACCTGTGTACCTATGATTTTGCACAATAAACAGTGAATTTGGAGTGCGGCCATCTGGAGACTCTTCATTCCTCTATTCTACACATAGTGCTGGACCCTGACGAAAAGTCCGCCGTAAAGACGGGCTCCCGCGTGGGAGTGACGTCTCGCCGCACCGGCCACTCACAGCGCCAGAGCCGCGTACCCGGAAGGATCCACAGAGGGAAGATGGTAGCTCCCTCCCTGGGGACCGGGCGGACCTGCGGGAGCTTCGTTCTGAGTATTTCATAATGAGCTAGTATGTGGCGCATATAAGCTCATTATGCCTTTGCCTTGCAGGTGTTTTTTTTTTTTTTGTAGGGGAGACAACCGATTTAAATCCTCTGCCCTTGTTGTTTTAACTTTGGATAGTAAAACATTTTTTTTTGTCTGCCAGTAAATACCTTATACAGCCCACTTCCTGTTTCTTGTCTGGAAAAAAGCCTCGGCGTATGACATCATGCACAGCTCTTTCTCTCACTCTCGTTTGAGTTTGCCAGGAAGTGGGGGGGGGTGAGTCATAAGAGGGCCAATGAGAGCTGCAGAGCTGGGGTTGTGTCTGTGTAAATCCAGGAAGTGAGCAGGCAGCAGCTTCAGCTGCCCGCAGTTAAAATGTTTGCAGTCAGACTCAGTGGAGGGAGATTTCTGCAGCATATTTGGGAAGTACAGAATCACGGTATATATAAAATAATATGCAAATTGGTTGGAGAGAAGCTTCAGAATGGCAAAGATGTTTTTATTACAAATTATGTGAGCAGACTGCAGTTCCTCTTTATGCCGAGGCATTTTTCCAGCCAAGAAACAGGAAGTGGGCTGTATAAGGTATTTACTGGCAGAAAAAAAAAAGTGTTTTACTATCCAAAGTTAAAACAACAAGGGCAGAGGATTTAATAGATGGAAAGATGAAAAAATGAGTTACACTTTAAGTTTTTGCCTTTTTGCCCAAAATTACAGCTCCTTCTAGAACCTGTAGGAGACAGCTTGCTTCTGGACACAACCATTAAACACTCATTTGTCAAATACTCAATCAGTTCCACTCCTCCAGTGACTGGTTCTCTTCCATGTCAGACATTCCTGAAGAGCTGCCCTGGGACCAGTGATGGAGGATCTGGCAGAAGAGGTGTGAAGAAGTTACACTCCAGGACTTATTTCACATGGCAGCCCTGGACACTGTCTGGGAGAGCGTCTTAATTTTCCAACCTGAACTTGTAAAACATTTTCATTTACAATGTCGCCTTGTTCCTCAAAGAACCAACCCGTTTACTGCTATACTAGACAGGCTAAAACATTATAAGGAAAATGTATTTATAAGTCTCAGATGAAATAATAAACACAGTCGAAATCAGCTACACCAATAAATAATAGTATTCATAATAATGTAATAAAAGTAATAATACACGAAAGAATAATAATAATATTCAATGATATTTCTTTAATGGATGGATGTTATTGGTCAGAGATCTTGTCAAAAACTCCAACTCCATTAACCTCTCCCCCCCTTCATCCCGCACCAAGAGTTCTAACCTTTTCCCATTCTGACAAAAAAATGTTATTGCTGTTGGTGTTTCCATTTTGGGCTTTGAACTCTCAGAAAGTTTTGAGTTTAAGTGAAAACGTATTGTAGTGGAGTGGTCTCCAAACTGCGGTCTGGTGGCCGGATGCGGTCCTTTGCTTGCCTTTATATGGCCCTTGGGGCTGGGCCGTCTTAAAAGCATCATGGGCCCCTGGGCAAAGTAATGCACTGGGACCCCTACCAGCCTGCCCCAATTTACGCACCTATTCTCAAGAATTAAAGTATAAATAGTTGATAGAATGGTGAGGTGATGTTATGCAAAAGTGAATTTGAGTTTTGAAAGACTCTCAAGTTTCGGGTTTTACCTTTGTGGTTGTCGTTATTGTAAAAAAACAGTCTTACCCTTTTCCAATCTTGAGAACCACGCCCTACTTCCCCCCCTCTCCAATTAC
>BLSH010016834.1:1058608-1069474 GCA_018402905.1 Glandirana rugosa | reverse complement strand
AGTCATGAATCATTGCTTACAATGCACTGAATGCAGGGATGAAGAAGTCACCAGGAGTGGAGTTGTTGCTGTTTTGGTTGAAGCTGCCTGTTAAACAGTAAAGTATGAAGAGCTGAGGGTGTGCCGTGCTGCTGGGCTCTGTGGTCCCCCAATGTCAGCAGACTAATTGCAGGTCAATTACTGCCTGTGTATCCCTGAGAACTCCCTGTGACTTACATGCTGGCTCAGAGTTCTTATTCTACTGCTGAGCTTTGGAAGGGACCTGTTCAGCCTTATCTGTTATCTATGGATGCAGACTAATCACTGCCTGTGTATTGCTGGGAGCTCCCTGCCACGTGTGCTCAGAGATCTGACCTTGCAGACATTGCTTGGATCCCTGGATTCCTGAGGTCCTCTCCCTCTGCTCTGTACAGGATGGTGGGTGGGGGAAGGGTCCCTGGTGGAGAGGGGAAACACTGCTGGAGAGGTAGAGACCAAGTGTCGGAGTGCGACTTGTGGAGGGGGGGACCAGGCTAGACAGCAGGCTAGAATGTGTAACTGCAAGCAGAGAAGATTTTGGCTCCCCCCCAGGCAGAGACCAAATGGACTAGGCCGTTTAAGGTCTGCAGATTTAGACATCCTAAAAAGCTCCTATTCTCAGAATGGTTGTTGGAAAGCAGCCAATGAGGGTGGAGAATTCATTTTACTGTGTTCTAGATAGGGATTTTTAATGAGATTTGGGACGTTTGCCCTGTTGCTAGGTAGATTACACTTCTCTTTCTTATCTAATCTGTCTATTCCAGCAATTAGCAACAGAAGCACAGCTAGAGAGAAATTCCAAAGATTTTTTTTTCTTTGGAGTTTCTCTCTAGCTATGCTGTTGGTTAATAATTATAGTTAATTTTTATTTCTTACTTATTTTTTTGGTGGGGCGCCGCCCCTACAGCCCTTATGGACGAGCCTCCACTGCTTTTCATGTGACAACACTGAAGAAACAACACTTTGCTACAATGTAAAGTAGTGAGTGTACAGCAGTGTAAATTTGCTGTCCCCTCAAAATAATTCAATACATAGCCCTTACAGTTGATGTAAACCCACCACCCACCCAGTATAAACTAATGACACAGTATTAATGTATATATAAATGCAAGCCTCCTGCATCTATCTCTACCTTTCAAATGTCCTTCCTGTAAGCACTAGCAGCTCTATAAAACTCTGAAATCAGAGGGTGTCTGTGTTTGCTGGAGTTTGGTGGGTGGAGTTGTGATGTCACAAGCCTCCCCACCCACCTCTATACTGAGACATTGAGGAGGGAGGGAGAGGGGAGTGTAAAACTTTCCCTGCTGTGTGAAGGAGATAAGCAAATTGCTTGTCACTCACAGAGCAAGGGGCGGATCAACTGTGTATTTCCCTGTTAGTTGGACTTTCTCTTCCTGAAAAAAGAGAGGCTCATTACTCACAGTTGGATTAACTTTGTGTGGCAAGACTGGGCACAGATGATATGACATCCTATACTCTACCAGGCAGAATTATTAATACATTTTTTTTTTCGGGTTTACATCCACTTTAATGTATAAACCACTGGCAAAAAAAGTGAGTACACCCCTAAGCGAAAATGTCCAAATTGGGCCCAAAGTGTCAATAATTTGTGTGGCCACCATTATTTTCCAGCACTGCCTTAACTCTCCTGGGCAGGGGAGGGCTGGCAGCCTTAGGCCTGGGGGGCAAGTCCAGTCAAGTGGCCCATTGAACCACCGAATCAGCTCACCATCCATGCCCACCTGCTTTTAGAACGGATATTGATGTTATGAAGCAAGACAAATATGATACAATGTGGTAACATAATTTAATGTTAATAGCAACAAAGGAGGTTTAACAAAAATAATGCATAAATGCAGCTCTTCAGTGCCCACCAATGCAGCCTCACCAGTGCCCATCAATGTAGCCTCACCAGTGCCCATTAGTGCAGTCTCATCAGAGCCCATCAATGCAGCTTCATCAGTGCCGATCAATGCAGCTTGATCAATGCCCATCAATGCAACCTCACCAGTGCCCATCAATGCAGCCTGAAATGCAGAGAGAGGAGAGCCGGCCGCTGTCATATGAAGTCCCGCCTCCTGGACCAGCTCCTATGATAGACATCATCAGTGTGCTGTCTATTATAGAAGCTGGTCCAGGAGGTAGGACTTTGTAAGCGGGAGATCACCGTTCTGTGTAATCCAGTGGCGACCCCCCCCTGAGGCAGCCCAATGGGCCCAGCGGGCCCTGGGTGCCCCCCCTTTGCCTGCAGTTAGTTGGTGGCTATGCCCCTGGCCCCTACTTCCTTCCTCCACAAGAAGAACAAAAGTGTGAATGGGCAGTGGCCGTCTGCCATTTTGAGTGTAAGTTAGGGTGGCCTGGGAGGCAATTGCCACCCTTCCCCCCAGCCCAGCCCTCCCCTGCTCCTGGGCATGGAGTTCACCAGAGCTTCACAGGTTGCCACTGGAGTCCTCTTCCACTCCTCAATGATGACATCACGGAGCTGGTGGATGTTAGAGACCTTGCACTCCTCCGCCTTCCTTTTGAGGATGCCCCACAGATGTTCAATAGGGTTTAGGTCTGGAGACATGCTTGGCCAGTCCATCACCTTTACCCTCAGCTTCTTTAGCAAGGCAGTGGTCATCTTGGAGGTGTGTTTGGGGTCCTTATGTTGGAATACTGCCCTGCGGCCCATTCTTTGATGGAAGGGAATCATGCTCTGCTTCAGTATGTCATGTTGGCATTCATGGTTCCCTCAATGAACTGAAGCTCCCCAGTGCTGGCAGCACTCATGCAGCCCCAGACCATGACACTCCCACCACCATGCTTGACTGTAGGCAAGGCACACTTGTCTTTGTACTCCTCACCTGGTTGCCGCCACACACGCTTAACACCATCTGAACCAAATAAGTTTATCTTGGTCTCATCAGACCACAGGACATGTTTCCAGTAATCCATGTCCTTAGTCGGCTTGTCTTCAGCAAACGGTTTGTGGGCTTTCTTGTGCACCATCTTTAGAAGAAAACCTAGACATGAGGCCCTAGTCCCGCCTATAATAGGAAAAATAATTCAAGCAATAAAAAGATTAACTTTATAAATTGCATATATTAAGAGCTAACCACTTTAAGACCGAGCCTCTTTTTGGAGTTCGGTGGTTATCAGTTAAAACCGTTTTTTTTTGCTATAAAATGACTTAGAACCCCCAAACATTATATATATTTTTTTCTAACACTCTAGAGAATAAAATGGCGGCCATTGCAAAACTTTTGTCACACCGTATTTGCGCAGCGGTCTTACAAGCGCGATTTTTTTTTAAAAAATTCAGTTTTTTTAGTTAAAAAATAAGACAACAGTAAAGTTAGGTAAATTTTTTCCATATTGTGAAAGATAATGTTACGCCGAGTAAAATGATACCCAACATGTTATGCTTCAAAATGGCGACAAACTTTGCAACATAAAAATCTCCATTGGCGACGTTTAAAAAATTCTACAGGTTAGCATTTTTGAGTTACAGAGAAGGTCTAGGGCTAGAATTATTGCTCTCGCTCTAACGATCGAGGCGATACCTCACATGTGTGGTTTGCACACCGTTTTCATATGTGGGCGGGACTTACGTATGCGTTCGCTTCTGCGCACGAGCTCGCAAGGACAGTGCGCTTTAAATTTTTTATTTATTTTTTTTTAATTATTTATTTTACTTTTTAATTTTTATTTTTACACCTTTCTTTTTTAAAAAAAAATTTTTGATCACTTTTTTTCCTATTACAAGAAATGTAAACATTCCTTGTAATAGAAAAAAGCATGCCAGGACCTCCAAAATATGAGATCCGGGGTCAAAAAGACCTCAGATCTCATATTTACACTGAAATGCATAAAAAAAAAAATGGCAAGGGAAAAACAAAATGTCCCCTTTAAGAGTATTGGGCGGAAGTGACTTGTGACGTCGCTTCCGCCCAGCCATGTTATGGAGCCGGGTGAACGGCTTCAGCCGCTCACTCGGCTCATGGACACTGGGGGGGACGGACGCGATCATCTCCGCCGCTGCCGGCGGAGATGACCGGTAAGCAGCGGGAGGGGGGGCACCTCTCCCGCCACTGATAAAAGTGATCTTGCGGCGAATCCGCCGCTAAGACCACTTTTATCTTGCAGGGAATTGCCTGCTGAAAAAAATAGATATGGGGTTATGGTAGCTATCTGCTACCATAACAACGGTATTCCACTTCAAACTGCCGCCGTCAAACGACGTACGGCGGTCCGGAAGTGGTTAAAGTGCTGGTGTCAGTACTCTCTATCTCGGTGCTGGTGTCAGTGTCACATTAGGCGGTTGCGAGGCCCCTGTGAGTGTGAGGCCTTAGGCGACCGCCTAATTTGTCTAATTAGAGAGCCGCCTCTGATAAAATATTTACGAAAATGCGAGGGGTGTACTCACTTGTGTTAGATACTGTATATTTCAGTTACTTAAATAATAAATCCCAAAAATGTTTTAGTGTGGCATTAATATTAGTGTATAGATTAGCTGTATACCGCACTAGTGAAAAGCAAAACAGAAAGCAGCAACCTCAACCCACAATAAGGTAAAAACAACAAACAATTGTAAATAGGCTGCGCTAGATAATACGTGCAATGTGAATAGCCACACACAAAAACTGGATATGTATCAATTGTGCCAATAGACACAAGTGAGGTAGAGCCCATAAAAAATCATGAAGATGGCCTCAAAACCTTTACTGGATGGATTGGATGAAGGATCCAAAGGGCATATGAGGGATCTGCATCACAAACAAAGGTTATCAAAGCTATTAGCATAGGTAAACTGCAAAATACCGAGTGTCCATTGGACCCTGAGCTGTATATAAATTAATAACTATCAAAAAAGCAAGAATGCATATTCGATATTCCCAGATGGAATGTGAAAGTTCATGAGTAGTTAAGAGTCCACAAGCAATTAGCAGTTGGAGAGTAGAACACCCAGTGCTTGTAAATAACGAATGCGTGATAGACCGCCACCTATTGTAAATCTGCTTACCAGATGGAAGCTCAATTGGGCATTGGCTACTCACCTGGCCAGGGTCCCACCAGGGAAATGGAGAAGACTTCTCTCAGAACAATGATATTCCGGCTGATGGTCAGATCCACTCCACCACATTACCACGTCTGTCTTGGGTATCACCCTACTTGAAATCTCTGCAGAAAGGGCACAGGAGGTCTCTGTATAAAACGTGCCTCTTATAAAGAAATATGAAATGTGAAAACGGTGAAACAATGGTGATGGATCCAAAACAGTCCAAACTCTTACCAACCAATCATCAATTCCACAGTAGCGCAACCACTGCTACTATGCAGTGGACAATCCTATATCTGCAATTGATAAGTGAAAAAAAAAATATTCAAAAATGTCAAAATCACACAAAAAAGTCCATACAATTGTCAAAATAGCGGTGTACAAATAAAAAACAAATCTACAAAATGATTAAATTCAGGAGTAAATTGAATCACTTTGAAGATTTGTTTTTGATTTATACACCACTATTTTGACAATTGTATGGACTTTTTTGTATGATTTGAAATTTTTGAATATTTTATATATTTTTTTCACATTTTGATTGTACCACTTGCAGATATAGGATTGTCCACTGCATAGTAGCAGTGGTCGCGCTACTGTGGAATTGATTACTTAGAGCTATTGTTGCTGGGGGAGGGTCTTATGTTGTTGGGGGGTCAGTTGTTGCTGGGAGGGATATACTATTGAAGAATGAGTCTACTGATGCAGGCTGCTGTGAGATCTATTGTTGCTATGGGGATATATTGTTCCCAAGGCTCTGGCGTTGCTGGGGGAATCTATTGTTGCTGGGAAGATCTGTTGTTGCTGATAAAGCATCTTTTGTTGTTGTCTATTGTTGCTGGCTTCAGGAGATCTATTGTACTGCTTTTCTTGTTACCATTAACACATTCCTACAAATTACAATGATACTTCTGCATTCTCTAAAAAGGGTGGTACTGGGAGGTGAGTAGGGGGTAGAACCAAGGTACAATGCTCGGAGGTGGGTAGGGGGCAGAGACAAGGGATGACTTGGAATGGGGGAGTAACTCCACTTATTCTCTGAGAAAAAAGCCATGAGTAACAGACAGTCTCTAGTAAGCAAACTTTCAACTAATGGATTACCTATTTATTTAAAATAACTAAAAGATCATCTGTAAAACATAGTGTGGGGGATTAGCTCAATGGGGATCAACTTTCCTGGAAAAAAGGCAGTCCAAATGGCAGGTTTCCTTAAAAATCTGACTTGTAGCCAGGTTTATTTAAAAGGCTGCATGCAGAAATCAAATAAACAAAACAGAAAATAAATCCTCGCCATCCAGGCACTAACTAAACATATCGGTTTTCCTAACTGAGCAGTGTAGGGCTTCTCCCAGACACCCACAAAACATAGACAGTGCAAACCTTTTTGTCTCAGTCCATAAGCAAACTTCCATATGTCAGCTCTCCCAAACTGATAACTCCTGAGTTCCAGGTCAGAGACAAACTTTCCTCTCTTCCTGGTTATTTAAACCACCTGTTGGTGGACTCCAGTGGACCACAAACTCTGGTCTGGAACCAACACTGCCAAGGTGGCCGGTAAAACCCGGACCGAATTCCACTCCAAATGAACGCGACACATATCGTCCATCAATCACCTCGCCTCGCATAACTTTACATTAGGTTGACTTATTCAATGAGGCAGCTCAAAGTGAAACAATTCTTAGTAAAAAATGTGTTTACTTTATTCAGGCCACACTTTTGGGTTGCCACCAGAACAGGAATAGAGTGGAAATCTTCCAATTGGGCACATTCGTTCTGGTGACCCTGGAGACAACCAGGAATTGCCTCACTTTGGAGGGATTTCCTTTCCCTTCCTGTTTTGGCTTGGGACAGGAAGTGAAGGAACACAGATGGAAAAAAATGACAGCTGTTAAAGTGTTACTAAACCCAGAACCCTGCATTCACTATTTCTGGTCTCCCACAGTACACAGAACAGAACATGGAAATGCAATTATTTTAGTAAATATAAACTGCTAAATACCTTTTCTCATCAGCAGTATATAGCAGTCTTGTGAAACCTATCAGTTCCTGGTAAAACTTGTAGGAGGAGATTTTATGCTGCACTGAGCCGTCCTATCAGGATCCAGGACCTGTGACCCTCTGTCTGGACAGTGCGGATTGGCCCTATGCTGATCACATGCACCCTCCCAAGAAAAAAAACTCTCTAGCAATTCACACCAAACTGAGCATGTGCAGCCTGACTCCAAAGGGTCTGTGTTATCAGGAGATGTTCTGGAGTCAGTGGAAGCAGAGGAGGATCTGTGCATACAGGATCAAACCACCTTTTTACACAATGCAGGGGATTAACCCCTTAGGTTCCACGGTGAGTATAACAAGCATGCTTTACTGCATATACACACTGATTTTACTGTTGTGGGTTTAGTAACACTTTAAAATCCTTTCTTGGGGCTCTTTCACGCAGAGCACTGTCTGCCCCAGTCAGCAGGAGATCTGTAAGCTGATCCTCTGCTGAATTGGAGCTGAAGGGGACGGATGTCAATTTTTTTCTGTAGTTGCTGCAAGACTCCATTGCAACGAAAGCCTATCTGAGAATCATCAGTAAAACAGTTCAGAACACAAACAGTTATTTGGGATTATCCTCATAAGCAGCATCCCTCTTAGTGAAGTCCAGGGTAGCTCTGGCAACAACAGGCATAGAGCTGGAAGGCCCGGTTCACACAGGGGCGACTTGGGATCCAACTTGAGTCGCCTCAAGTCACCCCAGGTCGCTTTACATAATAAATCCCATTGAAGTGAATGGGAGCCGTCTTTATGTATACTACTGAAGTCGCTCTGACTTCAAGGCGACTTCAGAAGAGATTCCTGTACTACGTGGAGGCGACGTCTATCCGACTTGTGCCCATAATAGAATTCAGTGGAAGTCACCTCCAAGTCGGATCCCCCATCTTAATGCAAGCGACTTTGTCAGTAAAAAGAATAGAATTTATTTTGGGGCAGCCCCTCCCTCCCTTCTCTGATTGGCCACAGGCAAAGTCGCCTGGCATTGTTAAGTTTGAACTTGCTTCCAAGTTGCCTTGAAGTTGCCTTGAAGTTGCCTGGCAAAGTCGTGCCTGAAGTCAATTGCCCCTGTGTGAACCGAGCCTGGAGGATCCAAAGGACAAGGCCACAAGGGGGTCACCCAATGGAGCTTGAGTATTCTGGTAGTAATTGGGGAGGGCTCCCCTCAGTGGTCTTTAGGAGAAGCCGCACGCTACTATTACGCCAGTTCTGACAGTGGAGGACCTCTCACGTGGCTGCAGATTCTTTGCCCGCTACCTCTGCCTCATCAGGTGTGGTCTGTCTGAGCTGCTGAGGGAGGAAGGTAGAGAAAGTTCTACTCCCTGGGTGTGTCCAGGATTACAGGGAGTTGTGGGAAAAGGTACCGTGCCTCCATCTAAGTAAATAGACACTCCGCTACATTAGTACTGCAGAAAGGTTAAACAGCACAAAAGAGTCATATACATATAAAGGAACAGAAGGACTGCAGCAACTCTCGGCACATGGAGACAGAATAATCACAGTCTGTAGGAAGAGCAGCGAGGAGGAATATCTAATGTGATACTAGGCACCTGAATACAATAGTCATCATCTCCCATGACAGGAGGTTTTACATTAATAACATGCTGTGAAGACACTGCTACTCTTAGCATAGCGGTAAAATAATATGCAAGCTTCCTAGTACATTATTAATAGCATTAACTGTTCAATTGCCAGGAGGGACCTCCAATAAATTAACGTAGATGAATTTACCATTTACAGGTATATGGAGGTGTACTGAGACCTGTGGTATGGACCTGTTCTTTAACCACTTGACCTCCGGAATATTTACCCCCCCCCTTTATGACCAGGACACTTTAAAAAAAAAATCCCAATAAGTGTATATTGATTGGTGTACGTGAAAGTTATAGTGTCTACAAACTATGGTAGATACAGTGCCTTGAAAAAGTATTCATATCCCTTGAAATTTTCCTCATTATATCATGTTACAACCAAAAACGTAAATTTATTTTATTGGGATTTTAGGTAATAGACCAACACAAAGTGGCACATAATTGTGAAGTGGAAGGAAAATGATAAATGGTTTTCAAAATTTTTTACAAATAAATATGTGAAAAGTGTGGCGTGCATTTGTATTCAGCCCCCTTTACTCTGATACCCCTAACTAAAATCTAGTGGAACCAATTGCCTTCAGAAATCACCTAATTACCCTGTTTTCCAGAAAATAAGCCCTGCAATATAAGCCCTGCCCTGAAAATAAGCCCTAGTTAAAGTCGTTGTAAAAACATGTAATCCGTTTTCTAAAAAGGTTATATAATGTGCAGTGTCTCCTTTTGTAACTTTATTGTGGAAAATACTTTATTTACAGCGCCACTGGGCACTCACATGACCCGCCGGAGATCTTCTCCTTTTCTCCCAGCTGACATCAGCGGCCCCTCCCTCTGCAGTGGTCGGAGCCAGGAAGAAGATCTCCAGCGGGTGAGGTCAGAGCCCAGAGGAGCTGTAAATGCAGTATTTTCCACAATAAAGTTATAAAAGGAGACACACTGCACATTATATAATCTTTTTACAAAATGGATTACATCATTTTACAATGACTTTAACCAAGGTTTATTTTTGGGATTACGGAATGTCCTAATGCTGACTCCTGAGCTGACAGGGAGAGAGAGGGAGAGAAGACAGGGATTTTAGGGTTACAACCACTTTATTGATGACATTACTGTATTTGAATAAATGTGGATTATTGTACATACGTAATAAAATAAGAAATCCCCTCAAAATAAGCCCTAGTGTGTTTTTTGTAACCAAAATAAATTTTTCTTATTATCAATATTATTATCGAGTCCACCTGTGTGTAATTTAATATCAGTATTAATACGGCTGTTCTGTGAAGCCCTCAGAGGTTTGTTAGAGAACTTTAATGAACAAACAGCATCATGAAGGCCAAGGAACACACCAGACAGGTCAGGGATAAATTTGTGGAGAAGTTTAAAGTAGGATTAGGTTATAAAAAAATATCCCAAGCTTTGAACATCTCATGGAGCACTGTTCAATCCATCAAAATGGCACAACTGCAAACCTACCAAGCCATGGCCGTCCACCTAAACTGACAGGCCAGGCAAGGAGAGCATTAATCAGAGAAGCAGCCAAGAGGCCCATGGTAACTCTGGAGGAGCTGCAGAGATCCACAGCTCAGGTGGCAGAATCTGCCCATAGGACAACTCTTGGCTGTGCACTCCACAAATCTGGCCTTTATGGAAGAGTGCCAAGAATAAAGCCATTGTTGAAAGAAAGCCATGAGAAGTCCCGTTCACAGTCTGCGAGAAGCCATGTGAGGGACACAGCAAACATGTAGAAGAAGGTGTTCTGGTCAGATGAGACCAAAATTGAACTTTCTGGCCTAAAAGCCCTTACCCTGAACAGACCATCCCCACCGTGAAACATGGTGGTGGCAGCATCATGTTGTGGGGATGCTTTTCTTCAGCAGGCACAGATGAGATTGTCCAAAAGAAGATTCTAACGGGACATAAAACGAGGTAGGTAGAAGGGTAGTTGAGACACGGACGACTTCTTTTCGTAGGGGTGTTGTACTACGACGGTGGTGGTACAAAGTGCCACCCCTACCAGACAAGTCCCATTCCCGAAAATCCGGTCTTTCAAGTTAAAACCAGAGTAGACTGGTCTTGTGGAAGAAGATGTACAAACGACACAGGGAGTGTACCGAAGAGCGTCTGACACTTGCCCTGAAGAGTACCGAAAGAAAGTTGTTACCGAAATAAGGACAGAGAATA
>BLSH010016834.1:1044701-1057921 GCA_018402905.1 Glandirana rugosa | reverse complement strand
GTGGACATCGCTGGGGAGAGATGGGGCTCAGGTAAGTATTAGGGGGGCGGAGGAGGCTGCTACACACAGAAGGCTTTTTATCCTAATGCATAGGCCTGATTCGCACCTATCACTGTTTATAAAAGGCTGCAGCTTTAAGTGGATGTACCGTTTTTTAGAGCAGGCGATCGGCTATCTGGCGATAACGGCCGTTTCGGCTCAGGAGCCGCTCAGTTGTTAACTCCCGTCCCACTGGGAGACCGGAGCTCCGATTCGGCGCGTCCGCTGGCTGTGTGGAGTCCCTGTAGAAGCCGGAATCGGCTTCGATCAAGACTCCCTTGTACATTTACAGAAGGGACATCAAGTAGTAGGGGGAAAGGTGAGGTTGGGAGCGGATTTAACAACCCCCGCGGCTGGATTCCAGGGAGGAGGGTTCACTGAAAAAGTGGGCTGCCCGGTAGTGTGGGTCAACCCGTGCCGTCTATGTTATATGTAGATACTGTATGGGCAGTAAGAGGGCTGCATGGGAGTAGAGTAGATTCCAAAAGGTATGGTCTCAATGTTATAGGTATATTCGACAGGTTAAACAAAACCCCATGTGGAGACAAGCCCCTCCATCAGTTTGCCAAAATGGCGGGGGGGGGGATGGGCAAGTGCCATGATGCAAATGCAGGATCTAAGCAGATGCAGCTCACTCTTTCCCAGTACCCTCATACAGCAAACACTGTATAATGTTTGGGGGTTCTAAGTAATTTTCTAGCAAAAAAAAAGATTTTAACAACAAGTGTAAAAAAGGGCTCCGGGGCTTAAGTGGTTAACATGGTTTCCTATGGAGCACGTCCTGAAGTGCAAATCTGCAAAAAGCACTAAAAATGCATAGGTGTGAATCAGGCCTTACAACCCCTTTAAAGAGAAGAGCTGAAGGGTCTGAATCCCTTTAGAAGTATTTAACCCTTGGGAGGTATCTCACCGAAACTGAAATTCCTATTGCAGACTTCTGGCAAAATCAGTGAGCCAATCAAAAAGAAGGAAATGGCATCTCTGTATACGAATGGTTGAACTGAATTTGAATTTGACAGAAAATTACAACGGCTACAGATTGGAAAAGAAGGGTCATTTTTAATATTGTTAAATCATAACGTGGCTTGTATAGGATATAATCATTTTTTTCATGAAAGTGGAGTTACTCTTTAAATTTCCACTCCAAACTAAGTGGGGAGTATTTTCATATATGTTGAATTTTTTAATCACTTTAGTAGGAGATTCCCAGTTCTCAACAGGATCATTATGTGCTTATATCTAATATTTTTCTCTTGAATGGGTGACTCCTTTCTTTCTTCCCCCTTCACCCATAGAAGATTCTTTCCAAGGATCTAGAAAACAGCATTTGCTTGAATTCCTGCATCCTCCTCCAAGTATCACAAAGGGTTTCTCACCCGTCCTGCAAATGGAAGTATCTGGTGTACTGAAAATCGCCTACAAAAAAATGAAATGGTTCCCATGAGGGCTCACTTTGTATTATCATTGCACTACAATACCAGATACAGAAGAGTCTCTTTTTACAGATCTGTGGGAGAATGGAGGATTCAGATCCTGAACAAACAGGGAATTTCCACTTTTCCTGGATATAGCCTTTAATGAGCTGCATAGATATTCTAGCATGCTGAAATACCTCTGCACTATAGAACTCATTAACCCCTACGATGCTGTCACTTGGACTGGTTTCACTATTAGCAAAAGTTAGCCCAAATTAGAATGATATAGATCTGTCAGTCAACGCAGTCATATTGTATATAGCAGGGGTCTCCAAACTTTCTAAGCAGTTCACTGTCATTCAGACATTAGAGGGTTGGACTGTGACTATTGAGAGCAGAAAATGTCCCGATGTCAGTGGGAAAAAAATTGCCCCATTGTTTATTTCAGTGGGAATAATTGCACCCTGTCATTGGGCCCCACTGTTGATGTCATTGGAAGGAATTGTGCCCCATCATTGGTGTCATTTGGAGGAATTGTGCCCCATCATTGGTGTCATTTGGAGGAATTGTGCCCCATCATAGTGTCATTTGGAGGAATTGTACCCCGTCATTAGTGTCATTTGGAGGAATTGTGCCCCATCATTGGTGTCATTTGGAGGAATTGTGCCCCATCATTGGTGTCATTTGGAGGAATTGTGCCCCATCATTGGTGTCATTTGGAGGAATTGTGCCCCATCATAGTGTCATTTGGAGGAATTGTACCCCGTCATTAGTGTCATTTGGAGGAATTGTGCCCCATCATTGGTGTCATTTGGAGGAATTGTGCCCCATCACCGGTGTCATTCGGAGGCATTGTGCCCCATTATTTGTGTCATTTGGAGGAATTATGCCCCATCATTAATGTCATTTGGAGGAATTGGGCCCCATCATTGGTGTCATTTGGAGGAATTGTGCCCCATCATTGGTGTCATTTGGAGGAAATGTGTCCCATCATTAGTGTAATTTGGAGGAATTTTGCCCCATTATTGGTGCCATTTGGAGGAATTGTGCCCCATCATTAGTGTCATTTGGAGGAATTGTGCCATCATTGGTGTCATTTGGAGGAATTGTGCCCCATCATTAATGTCATTTGGAGGAATTGGGCCCCATCATTGGTGTCATTTGGAGGAATTGTGCCCCATCATTAGTGTCATTTGGAAACATTGTGCCCGTCATTAGTGCCATTTGGAAGAACTGTGCCCCATCTTTAGTGTCATTTGGAGGAAGTGTGCCCCATCATTGGTGTAATTTGGAGGAATTGTGCCCCATCATTAGTGACATTTGGAGGAATTATGGCCCTTCATTGTTGTCAGTAGGGGGGAATTATTCATTATTCTTATCAGTGGATGAAATAGTGCCCCAAGGGCTGGATAAGAGCAAGCAAAGGGCAGCATCTGGCCCTTGGGCCGCAACTTGGAGACCGATTATTTAGAAGAAACAATTACAAGTAAAAATTTAAAAAAAAAATACAGTCAATGCTTTGGTCTGTGGCCACAGCAATTTTAACTCGGCTGTAGAGTTAAATAGGCGGTGGGGCCACACCGCAATCACCAGCCAGGTATTTGGCCTGCAGTTGCGATGCAGTCCCACAATGTAAAAATGCAGTTCAGCAATTTACAAAAAAAAAGGAGGAAAAAAACAAAAAACAGGCATCAGGAGGCAGCGGTGGCACCTCCAGAATGCCTACCAGCTGCTGATATACCGCCCTCTGAAAAGTAATCCACTGGAGATCACTTTCCAGAGTGTCATAAGCTTACCGCCTGCCTGTCTGAAGGTGCCCTAACAATGTATTTTACAGCCACTCCTTAGATAGACTACATACTGTATCTGCTGTTTCAGGTTTATGTGAAGTTTGTGTTCCTTTGCAAAAACCATTGTTTGCCATTAGACCTGTGGCATTGGTCAGCTGATCTCAGTTATCCCCGCACTTATGTACATTATCAGTATCACCACCCAACTGTGTGTATGTTTTCCAGACAATGGATTCTGTTAATAAAAAAAAAGAGAACTGCTCTATATGTGATTGCTTGTTA
The DNA here is from genome assembly GCA_018402905.1 of Glandirana rugosa. Classification (NCBI taxonomy): domain Eukaryota; kingdom Metazoa; phylum Chordata; class Amphibia; order Anura; family Ranidae; genus Glandirana; species Glandirana rugosa. Next base: position 1,054,395 of record BLSH010016834.1, on the reverse strand, counting down.
TCAGAGAACCCCCCCAGGGTACACATATACTGCAGCTCTGCTGCTATTCTGTGACTTGTATTTCATGCTGTTTTGGATGGAAAAGAAAAAGCTTTCCTAGGATATACAGCAATTTCTTCACACCGTGGCCGGCTATGCAACAAAAAATCTACATGATAGCCTCAGACGCATAGATGGAACATACTGGGGAGGACAGCAGCCTGATTCTGTGAGAACATGTAATGGAAAGAGCATCTCCGGTAATGGAATATGTTGGCAGGGCCAGTATTTTGAATTTACCACATTGCTTGTGCTATGGTGCTATGGTGATAATGCTATTTCCTCTCTCAGTTCTGCTGCTGAATAGCTCCAGCCATTTTTTTACAACCTCTGTAAGGAGAAACCTTCCCAATGGGGGCCGAGTCTGGAGTTATTACTTTTTTTTTAATAAACTCTGTTTATTTGCTTTTTGCTTTTACATACAAATACAAAACAACAACAAGGCTGTGGAGGCCTGACAGGGTGGCTCCACACCAGACCGACCCGGTCTGCACTAAAGTCTAAACATTTAAACCCCCCCACCAGCTCATCTGCACCGACCATTTGATTGAACAGAATCACTCCCTTAAACAGTTATTTCCCGAAAACCGTCAGTAACTTCTTGAATCAAGTACCACCCCACTGGTGACAAACTCCAACCAGGAAAATTCAAGATTGTATTAGCACTGCCATAATCCACCCAGATCTACCCAGCTGTTGTGTTCTCCGACAGCCATGCTTGCCAGATCCTGTGAAATTTCAGTTCACATCCTCTAGCCACGTAGGTGGCTCTATAGTAGGGCAGCATCACATTAACCAGTCCCTTCCAGTATGCGAGCGTAGGACTGCTCGGCTTTTTCCAGTGTAGTAATATGGCTGTCTTAGCATAAAACAAAGTAACCGTAAGGAAAGTTCTGAGGGCTCTGGAAGGTACCACCTCATCTACCAGCCCCAGAAGGCAGACCCCTTTCGTCGAAGGGATGGGTATGGACAGCAATGAGGAGAGGCAGGAGGTCACCGCCAACCAAAATACCTGAGCCAGCTCCAGAATATGTGCTCTGCATCCGCCGGGGAATGATTGCAACTCCAGCACTCCGTAGAGGCCGACGAGTACATTTTCCCTATCCTAGCAGGGGTATAATAAGTCCTATGCAGAAACTTAAATTGAATGAATCTGTCCCTGGCTGAAATTAGGTTCCTAAAAGGTTGGTCCCACAGCCCATCCCAGTCATCCGCCTGAAGGTCCGGGATCACCCTCGTCCAGTGTTCCCTACACTTTACGACCATTGGCGGAGATAGCTTAAAAAGCTCTTTGTACACGGACGACAATGTCTTGGATAGGATTGGTTGGGAGAGAAGACTCTCCAGGTCTGAGGGTAGTGCCTCGACAGTCTTGTCAAGAAATTGAGCCCTAAACGCGTGGCGCAGTTGAAGGTAGCGAAAGAAGAACGAGTTGGGAAGGTCGTGCCTGGCTTTAAGTTGGTCAAATGTGATAAGTTCACCCTCCCTGGTTATATCACTGAGCCTATTTACCCCCCTTGCCGCCCACCCGGCCATGTCCAGATTGTTGAAAAATTGAGCTAGTGTCGGGTTTAACCATAACGGCGTTGATGGCGAAAGACCCCGGTAGCTAGGGGACGCCAACTTAAGGGCTACCTCCCAGGCTCTGATAGTCACTTTCATGGATCTGGTCAAAGGGAGACTCGATTTCACTCCCCTAAAAACCGCCAGTCTTTGAGTCTCATATGAGCCTAGGTGGTCTACCTCCAGTACCGTGGCCGAGTCGTCTTCATTTGCAGTGAACCAACGATGTATGAAGACCATTTGGCCTGCAATGAAATATTTGTACCAATCTGGGAGCGCCAGGCCTCCCCACCTGAGGGGCTCCCTCAACGTCTTGAGTCCTACCCGCGAGGGACCCGGGGCCCACAGGAATGTGCTCGTAAGGCTGACCAATTTATGGGAGAAACTTTTTGGTATCCAGACCGGGGCGTGACGTAGATAGTAAAGAATGACTGGAAGGAGCTTCGTCTTAAGTAAACTGATTCTGCCTACCAAGGACAAAGGAATTTCAGACCAACCTTGGATTGTCTGTTTAAATAGGGCTAACAGGGGAGTCAAGTTAAGGGATACATAGTCTCCCGGATTCGCCGAGACCCTGACCCCAAGGTACGTCAGGGAAAATCAGGGTCTGCCTGCTCTCTGGCTCCCTCATCCAGAGGGAGAATGGATGACTTATTCCAATTCATCTGGAGGCCAGAGTATACAGCGAACCCGTTCAATATGTCCAGTGCCCTACGAAGTGAGAAGCTAGGGTCTTGGAGGAATATAACAAGGTCGTCCGCATATAGGGCTAAGCATTCCTGTATCGAGCCCACTCTGGTAGCTCCAGAATGCCTTGCAGTCCTGAGGGCAATCGCCACGGGCTCCATGGCCAAGGCAAACAGGAAGGAAGACAGAGGGCATCCCTGCCTAGTGCCACGTTTTTATCTCAAAAAAAGAGGAGACCCCCTGGCCCAACCTGACCGCTGTCCACGGAGCGCTGTAGAGCAGCGCTATCCACCCCCTGAAATTAAGGCCAAAGCCTATACGTCCAAGAACTCTGCTCATGTAATGCCAGTCAACCGAATTGAAGGCTTTTTTTATGTCAATCGAAACCAGAATTCTGGTAGGCAAGCCCTCATTCGGAATCTGCAGGTGCGTAAAGACCCTTCGCAAATTGGTGTCTGTGGACTTCCCCGGCATGAAGCCAGTTTGATCCGCATCCACCAAGGAGGAGATTACTTTCGCCAGACAATTTGCCAGCACTTTCGTAAGGATTTTTAGATCCATGTTGAGCAGAGCTATTGGAAGGTATGAAGAACACTCTGTGGGGTCTTTGCCCGGTTTCAGGAGAAGGATCAGATATGCATCAAGCATAGACCGCGGGAAGGTCCGGCCGTCCAGGCAGGACTCAAAGAGGGCTCTCAATCTAGGGGCGATGTGGCCTGCAAAGGACTTGTAGAAGTCAGCCGGAAAACTATCCGGACCTGGGGCCTTAGCAGGGGGGAATGCAGCAATCGCCGCCTCAATCTCTAATGTGGTGATCGTGGCGTCAATCGCTTCCCGGTCCTTGTCCGAAAGGGTGGGTATGGGTAGTTGTGCGAGCAGGTCCTCTAGGGCTTGGTGGTCATATGGACTAATAGAGTCATACAAGGAGGAATAGTAAGATTTAAATTCCGCCATAATGTCTGAAGGGTCTGATTACAGAACACCTTGGGACGATTTAATCACTGGTATGTTTGGATGGGGCTGTCTGTCATCGGTCAATAAAGCCAATAACTTCCCATTTTTGTCACCTTCCGCAAAAAGGGATTCCTGTCTGTGCCTTTCCTCAGTATGGGCCAAGGCAGAGCAATGCAAAGAGATGAGCCGCTGGGCCGCCAGCCAGGACTCCAGGGACTGCTCGGAGGGAGAGGCCGCATGTCGCTCAGCACACTCCCTCTCCCCGGCGGGCCGCCTTGATGGACGATATGCATTCCCCTCGGACTACCGCCTTGAACGCATCCCACACCACCAGGGGGGTCAGCAGAGCCAGCATTAGTGGACCAGTAGGCAATTATGGAGGACTGAAGGTTGACCAGAATTTGGTCCTCCCGCAGCCATCCTGACGCCAAGCGCCAGGGACGCCCCCCGGTGAAGGCAACGCCAAGGTCACCAGGAGGGGTGGGTGGTCCGACAATCCCCCCGCCAGGTACTCAACGTACCACATCAACCCCAACACGCGAGTGTTGCCAAAAGCCAGGTCAATGCAAGCCGCCGAGCGATGTGTTTTAGAAACATGGGAGTACGTCCTGGAGCTGGGATGTTTCCACCTCCACAGCTCCAGGAGGCCAGCGATCTCTGCCCAGGATACAAGATCCGCCGATCCTCCCCTATTAAGATTGGAGGAGTCCAAGGCGGCATCCAATATTGAATTGAAATCCCCCATCCACACCACAGGAAGATGAGCATGGGGAGCCAATCTCAATAATAAGTCAAACAATATTTGAGGCTGAACAGGCGGGGGCAAATAAACATTCATAACCAAGAGTTGAACATTTCCTATAGTTAAGACCACCGCCACACATCGTCCCCCCTGGTCCGAGAACACATGATGAATAGAGGCCGGCAACTGTTTGCTAATAAGTATTTAGACACCTCTCGCATAGGTAGAATGGGTGGCATGCAATGCCCTCTGCACCCAGGGCCTGCGCAGTGCCAGCACTCCGCTACAACTCAAGTGTGTCTCTTGCAGGAGCACGGCATGCGGCTTGACAGACTTCAAGTATTGAAAGGTGGCAGCACGTTTAAATTTGTCATTGAGTCCTCGTATATTCCATGAGAATATCTTCAATACGTCAGTCATGGTTAAGCCTGGAGGAAATGTCCATGTCCAGGGTTAACCACCATGATAGCTTAAGAGTGAAAACATAGAAGTGTATTTTAGCACATACCTTCCAGGGAGTGAGCAGTACAAACAGCACAGATGAGCTAGTGGAGAACAAAACTAACCCCCCTCCTACCTTTGCACCAGAAAACCAGAACAAGAACAAAACAGTCTGGTGCTCGGTTTATACCCAAGCAACAAAAAGAAAAAAACTTGGTGGGTGGAATCCGACGTTCCCAACAGTTCGGCATTTCGTGAACTACAGTCCGATGTTCCGTCTGCCAACAGCTCCCTGAGACTGACTAAGGAGAAATTTGTGTACTCACATCCACAAGGTCTTAATATCTGGGAAAGTTAGTGTGAGATTATGACCGCCTAGGCCCCAAGTCTCAGGAGTAGGCACTCCCCTGCATCCGATATACCAACGGTCATAACAACCCCCCCTACCGCGCCCCAACCAGGGGGCACCCCCCATGCAAAAGTATCTACAAAGCCAGACAGGTCATTCCGGAAGGGGGGGGGGGGATAATTCAAATAAGAGGGAGAGTGTAGTAAGGCCAAAAGGGAAAGAATGGAATCAAAGTCACATGGAATTCAACCAAGCGTCCCTGGTGTCCCTGCTGGGGGGAAAAAAAAACACATTCCTCAGGGGGCTCTGTCCAACCAGTCGCACGCCTCCTGCGGAGTGTCGAAAAACTTGACCAGGCCGTTGTGCTGTATATGCAGTTTACTGGGGTAAAGCATGCTGTTTTGTATGGCCCTGTCCCTCAGCCGCTTCTTGACATCATTGAAGGATCTGCGACGGCGCTGGGTTTCAGCTGAAAAGTCAGGGAAGAGCATTATTTTTGCATTCTCGAAGCTCAATTCCTGGTGCTTTCTCGCTTCAGCTAGCATCAGGTCTCTATCCCTGTAGTTGAGGAAGCGGACCAAAAAGAGCCTAGGAGCTGCGCCCGGCGGACGGTTTCCAGTGGGGATCCGGTGAGCCCTTTCCACTACATATGTCGGTGGCATGTCATCCAATGAGAGCAGTTGCTTAAAGAAACCCTCCGCAAATACCGATGGCCGAGCGCCTTCTGATCCCTCAGGCAGCCCAACGACCCGAACATTGTTCCAGCGCTGGCGGTCTTCTGCATCCTCGGCTCTGGCCTGAACCGATTTCACCAGAGCCTGTAGTTCTGTCAGCTGTGGGGCATGCGAATGGACAGCATCCTCTACTCCGGATATACGATCCTCCGTCGCGCTCAACCTGCCTCTGACCTTGTCCATGTCTTGGCGGATCAGAGTGCACTCGGCCGTGAGGTGATCTATGTGCACCAGGAGTTCGGCCTTAAACCCCGCCAGGGCGTCCAGTATGGGTTTGGTGAATGCTCCCACCCCAGCCTCCTCACTCACCGTACCGCTCGGTAGGAGCACCGGGCTCCGGGAGCCCCCTGCTTCATCCCCGTCCATTCGATCCGCCGACTGGCAGCCGCGTGGTGAGCGCGCCAGGAGCCAAGATGGCGGAGGCGGGGACTCGGCCTTGAGACCGCTCGGAGGATGCGGACGGCTGCTGTTTGCCCTGCGTCTTCCCCTTCATTTTTGATGAGCCGGTCGGCATCTCACCAGGGTGGAGAGTTGCTCCAGGAGGATCCCAGGCTCTAACACAGGCAAAAGAGGGCTATAGGCGGATGTTAAGTCAGGATTAGCCGGAGCTCTCTTCAGGCACGTCTTGCCTGGTTCACATTTGGCCACGCCCCTCTGGAGTTATTACTTAAGGGGTAAGCACATTTATCCTTTTGCAACACTGCCATCCCCACTCCTGTATCCCATCCTACCTCTCTGCAGATGTATGTCACCTAAATCCCACGACCATGGCCTGCTACAATGTTGTGAGCCTCCAGAACAAATTGTCTTTAGGATGACCTAGTCTATAGACTTCATTGGGGTTGTTCTCTGATACAGGAGAGCCTCCACAGAAAGTGTCATAGTATATTTGTAAATATTGGAATCACTTCATTGCCACATCCGTAATTTTTGAGGACAGAAAGGAAACAACTAAAGATTCTGACGATAAAGGTAATAAAAAAATATATATAAAATATATAATATATATTTTATTTGTACATAACAACATAAAAAATTGCAAGAGCAAAACACAGAAGTTAAAAACATGTAATCACATATGTGTAGAATTTGGGCCACAGCGGCCAAGTATTCTGTAAAATATTTGTTACAGCATATCAGATGAGTGAGCCCCTGTGTGTCAACGCATTTCGCTAGTTTGTTTCATCAGGACACACAAAGGGGTGATGTAAGTAAAGACAGGTCTCACTTGCCTGAATGTGAATATACATGCATAAAAAATGGATCTACCTGGGCGGGCACTGGAGCAACAGGATAAGCCAGATGGCCTAGACCCCACGTGGCTTAAAATGAGCATAAAGTTGGTATTCCAAAATTCTATTTAAAGGAAACTACCTTTTCCTGCAGATCCTTTGACAATTTGCTTTCCCCATGACTCAGAATCCAGAAACGACAGTGCAACACTGGATGAAAGATGCAAGGGTCTGTCAGGAGTCCAGAAACTCAATGACGTTTTACACACACACACTAATTACAAGCAAACAGATCACAGGTGAGGATGGTTACCTTTAATAGCCATTCAAACCCATTTGTGTCCGTTTGTGTGAATGTTAGGCCAAAATCACCAGGGTATCTAAACTTTTGAGCAGGGTCATTTGGGTAGTTTCTGTTGTCATTATGATTTAAAAAGAGTAAACACAGTTGATTGATAATAAATGGCTTCAGCCAAACACTAACCATGAGTGAAAGAAATGTTTTTGTGTTATCATTCATATTCTCTGAAAAATGGCCAAGAAATCATAAATTCTGCCAGGGCATGTAAACTTTTGAGCACAACTGTATGTAATGAATATGGGCTGAAAGTGCACACTCTCTGGCTTAATTTGAGGTTATGTACATCCAAATCGGAGGAAAGGTTTAGGAATTACAACTCTTAAGAATAGCATCCCCCTTTTTCAAGGGACCATAGGTAATTGGACAATTCAATCAAAAGTTGTTTCATGGCCAGGTGTGGACTACTCCTTCATTATTTCTTCATTAATTAAGCAGGTAAAAGGTCTGGAGTTGGTTAAGCGTGGAATTTGCATTTGGAATCTATTGCTGTGAACCTACATCATGTGATCAAAGGAGCTGTCCAAGCAAGTGAAATAGGTCATTGTAAGGCTTCAAACATTAAACAAATCCATCAGAGAGATAGCAGCAACATTTGGAGTGGCTAAATCAACAATTTGGTACATTCTGAGGAAAGAAGAACGCACTGGTGAGCTTAGCAACACAAAAAGGCCTGGGCATCCATGGAAGACATCAGTGGAGGATGATCACAGGATCCTCTCTATGGTAAAGAAAAACCCATTCACAACATCCAGACAAGTGTAGGACACTCTCCAGGAGGTGGGCATATCATTGTCAAAGTCTACAATCGGGAGAAAACTTTATGAGAGCAAATAGAGAGGGTTACCACAAGGTGCAAACCATTCATAAGCCTGAAGAATAGAAAAGCCAGATTTGACTTTGCCAAAAAACATCTAAAAAAGCCAGACCAGTTCTGGAAAAGCATTGTTTGGACAGATGAAACTAAGATTAATCTGTACCAGTATACTAGGAAGAAAAAAGTGTGGAGAAGGCTTGGAACAGCTCATGATCCAAAGCACACAACGTCATCTGTAAAACCTGGTGGAGGTAGAGTGATTGCATGGGCATGCATGGCTTCCAGTGGCACTAGGTCATTGGTGTTTTTTGATGATGTGACAGAAGACAGAAGCAGCCGAATGAATTCTGCAGTGTTTAGAGATATACTGTCAGCCCAGATTCAGTCAAATGCGGCAAAGTTCATTGGACGGCACTTCACAGTACAGATGGACAATGATCCAAAACACACTGACACTGCAAAAGCAACCCAGGAGCTTTTGAAGGAAAAGAAGTGGAATATTCTGCAATAGCCAAGTCAATAACCTGATCTCAACTAGGGGTGTTGAATATAATCGCAGCATCAGTGCATCGCGATTCAAACATTCACGATGCTGCGAGACGGAATAAACGATGTTGGATGACGTCATCCGTCCCTCTGTGCGGTCCGTGCGGTGCTCTGCCTCTCCAGGAGAAACACAGAGGCAGAGCCTGCATGGTGGATAAAGCCCTCTCCCCTTCACTGAAGCAACTTCATGAGCTGAGAGCCAGTTCAGTGCAGGGGGAGGAGCTGGAGGAGACCCGGAAAGGAGAAAACACACTGAGCAGCATGGAGGAGGCTCGGGGGTCGACTGACACTGAGAGCAGGTGAGTGCCAGTGTCACTGATAACATCCCTCCACTAACATCATCCCTCTGCCTGATCCCAGCCACCCATCTGACTCACCCCTCTGACTGATCCCAACCACCCCATCTGCCACTGATCCCAGCCACCCCTCTGCCACTGATCCCAGCCACCCCTCTGCCACTGATACCAGCCACCCCTCTGTCACTGATCCCAGCCACCCCTCTGCCACTGATCCCAGCCACCCCTCTGCCACTGGCCCCAGCCATCCCTCTGCCATTGGCCCCAGCCATCCCTCTGCCACTGGCCCCAGCCACCCCTCTGCCACTGGCCCCAGCCACCCCTCTGCCACTGATCCCAGCCACCCCTCTGCCACTAATCCCAGCCACCCCTCTGCCACTAATCCCAGCCACCCCTCCACCACTGATCCCAGCCTCCCATCTGCCACTGATCCCAACCAACCCTCTGCCTCTGATCCCAGCCACCCCTCTGTTTCTGATCCCAGCCACCGCTCTGCCTCTGATCCCAGCCACCCCTCTGCCACTGGTCCCTGCAACCCTCTGCAACTGCTCCCAGCCCCCCTCTGCCACTCATCCCAGCACCCCTCTGCCACTCATCCCAGCAACCCTCTGCCACTGAGACCAGCTCCCCTCTGCCACTGATCCCAGCACCCCTCTGCCACTGGCCCCAGCCAGCCCTCTGCCACTGGCCTCAGCCATCCCTCTGCCACTGGCCCCAGCCATCCCTCTGCCACTGGCCCCAGCCACCCCTCTGCCACTGGTCCCTGCAACCCTCTGCAACTGCTCCCAGCCCCCCTCTCCCACTGATCTCAACACCCCTCTGCCACTCATCCCAGCAACCCTCTGCCACTGAGACCAGCTCCCCTCTGCCACTGATCCCAGCACCCCTCTGCCACTGATCCCAGCACCCCTCTGCCACTCTAGTCACCGTCTCCCC
>BLSH010016834.1:990382-1010610 GCA_018402905.1 Glandirana rugosa | reverse complement strand
GTTTTGTTTGCTTTATTCCCTGCCAAAAAAAAAAAAAAAAAAAATACAAAAACAAAAACCCAAACAAGAAAAAAAAAAAAAACATATGGATACAGGAACTAATTGGCACAAACATGTTAAACTTTGTTCCCACTTCCCAACACTGTTTCGTAAAGTTATCTAATTTGGCTTGCTAAGGACAGTCATTTTGGTGATTAACGTTAATCCGAAATAAACTGCTTGGCTTCAAGCCATGTGTCTCACAGTGAATTTTAAAACTTGGTTTTACATATCAAAACCCAGATAACGGTACAAGGATTTGACTGCAAGTGGAAATCTAATACATTCCCGTCTCAAGTTACCTGTTCTACAGTCCAAGGCAAGTATAAATGTTAACATAACACTGTTAAAATCGAATCTCAATGCAAGAGAACCATTTGTAACTCTACTTTAAATCTTATCAACTTTCCAAAATTTCATACTAAAATATATTATTGTATTAATACAAACTACAGTTTTATACACTAGACTGTGTAATAAATAAAGAAATATAAAAATAAGACACATAAATATAAAAGTTTTCTAAAACTAAAAAGGTACAGGTCAGTAAGAAGGGTATTAATACTGCCAGGGCTTTGAAGACATACAGTACAAAAAAAAATGTTGCACAGACCTAAAACTAAATGAACTTAAAAATAATACTGATAGGTAATTTTTTTAGCTAACACCATTAACAAACAAGGTCTATAATAGTTAGCATTTGGAACAAATATTGGCATTTTTTCACGTTTTTCACATGAAACCATTTAAAAAATGGCTTCCTATTGGAGGGTTCATATTAAGATTTACACAAAGCATAGATGTAAAGGTTTTTCAAACTGGAGCACTGTGTTAAACACAAAAAAAAAGAAAAAAAAAAGAAGGGGGAGAAATGTATGGATTTGGCCATTAACAAAAAAAAAACAAGGAAGAAAAGGAAAATAAACATAAAAAAAATAAAATAAAATAAAAGAGACAAAATGAAAATAAATGGTGAAAATCTAAAGAATGGAATTGGATATTAAAAAAAAAAGAAAAGGATTTTTTGGTTTACTTTATGGATACCAATACCAGAAATGCTAGTAATTACAGACCACCGACAAAGGCAAGTTCCAGCCTTTAAAATACTGAAAATGGCACTTACAGCACAGAGGGTCTTGCATAAGGCCAAAAGGAGAAACATAGCTTTAAATCCTTCATATATGTACTACATATTCAAGCAATTAGGAACACTGATTTTTGCAATTTTTTTTCCCCAGAAAAAGCTGTTAAGTCCCTGCAAAATGGAGCATCATGTAAAATAATAATTGCAGTTTAACCTCATGGATAAGAACACATCTTTACTCCCAAGCTGCTGTCTTCTTAAGGCTAAAAGTATGCTGTAATTTTGCAAACTATATTAGCTATAAAACTCTACCTTGTTTTGGACACAGCAGGGTAGTAATACCATTTTAAAATATGCATTATTTGTAAAGGAATTTTGTAGTGCAGTTATACTCACATTTTTTTTTTCTTTATAAAATAAAATACTGATGCAGATTTAGTAGATGCTTGTAACGGTAATAACAATTAAAAAAAAAAAAAGAAAAAGATAAAATTTTCTCCCAAATGTACAAACTAACTGACACGATAACGAAACATAATACTGACAAAAATAAATGTTTCCAGATGTGTGTATGAGCAGGATGGGTAGGTTCATTTAAACCTGATTCGCTTTTAACTGCTGAGTCATATTTTCTATATATATCTTTAACAATACTTGTAACAAACTGGATTCCTAAATGTTAAAATTGCTGTGAAAAATTTCTAAGTTTCAGATTCAGGCACACCTGGATTTTTTTTTAACACAGTAGTGAACAGAAATCACAGTATATATGCTACTGCGTTTCAGAGAAAAAGCATGTATAATATAGAATAAATTTCAGTATAATGTCAAGAGATTTTCCGTATTGGAAAAAAATACCAGCTAAGGGAGGGCAGTGTCATTTTCAGACACATGATTTTCTGTGACTTCTGGTTCTGGGGTTTGACTTTTATCTACACATTCTTCATCCTTCAAAGTACCTTCCAATGGTCCTGCTTCAGCCTCCAGTTCTGTCTCCTCTAAATCATGCATCTCCACACATTCTTTTTCTTCCTGTCCATCATCTGTATCTTTTTCATCATCTTCTTCTTCTTCTTTTTCACTGTCATCTTCCCGCGTTAAGCTCTCACGCTCATCAGAGTCTATCTGAGAGGGAGAAGCTTGGGAATCTACATGCTCGTTGCTCAGGGTCTCATGCAATGCTTCTTCATGCTCTGTGCCATCACGTTCCTCTGCCTCCTTCTTACAGTATGAGTAGCGGTGATTCATGTGTTGGGAATAGGACCCGGAGTGTGAAAACCTCTTGCCGCATTTGTCACATTGGTAGGGTTTTTCTCCAGAATGGAGGCGCATATGCTCAATTAAATGGTGCTTGTGTTTGAAAGCCTTTGTACAGATTCCACATTCGTGAGGCCTCTTACCTGCAGAGTACAACAAAGAGGTGAGTTTTATTTCTCAGAATGCTGACAACCATTCATTTACATAAAGGTACAAACCAGGCAGAAAAACAAAATGTTCACAAATGAAAATGTCACAGAGGTCTAAATCCCTATAGTCATAATATCCTGATCACTTGAATGGAAACTAAAACTAGGAAGCTAATAAAACAAAACTAGAGAAGTATTTTTTCCCCCAAAAAAGTGGATAGCATGCTATGGGAAGATGAAACAAGGAACCTGACTAGTCACTATAGGCAGGATTCTCTACTTTGGTGGAAAAGTGTGCTGTTTTTCTTAAAGTAATTTTAAACCTTTAACTTTTTTTTAAAAAAACAATTGTGTTATTATTACCTGCTCTGCGCAATAGTTTTGCAAAGAGCAGCCCTGATCCTCCCCTTCTGGAGTCCCCCGCCGGCGCTCCTGGCTCCTTCTGCCTTCCAAGTACTCCCTCTAGCAAGCCAATTGCTAAGGAAGGTATGCCCGAGCCCTGCTGCCTGCGTCTACAGTCACATACAACTTTGATTTGCCCCACCACCATCATAGGATTAAGGCTTTAGAAACACTTTAAATAGATCCCTGGTAAACATTGACCAAGCATGTAGACTGACTAATGAAAAACACAAAAACCACACTATAGAATCCTACAAGGTTTGATCATTTGAACCTGTCCTCTGGTGGGGGAGCCCTCTACTGATAAAGAACAGATTCCATGACATACACATTGTAGGCTGTACAGCGCATAATTTTCCAACACTAGACAGCATTCTAACATGGAAGTCATGGAAAAAGGGAATTTTCACTAACCTGTAAAGTTACAGTACAGGACACAGGAACTGCATAGATTTTATGCAGGCTACCTTTAGATGATTGAACATTGGCAAAAAGAAAACTTTTCTAGGGCCGCTCCTAGAGGTATGCTCATATAACCCCAACCACTCTGTAAGACTCCAGGGTTTTTTTACCAAGAAATAAGGAGAGGGAAGGGTCTGGTGTCCGGTACTGTACTCCAAGATAAGAAATTTACAAGTAAGTTAAAATTCTATTTATTTAATTGTACAGTAAAGGTCTTTATAAACAATAGGACATCCCCAAGTGATCAACTGAGGTGTGAATAACAACACAGCAAAAAGAGCTGCCAACAGCCCACAAAAAAGTGAGAATCAGAAAAAATTCAGATGACAACTGGAGACATGAACATCCACCTGATAGAATCTGGAAAACATTTCAATAGAGGGACCAGGTGGCGGCTTGTAAATTTTGGATACAGATGCCTAAAGCTGGAAAGCTCAAGAGACACCACCAGACCTGGTGGAAGAGCTCTCATGGCGGAAGCGGGGAATCCTTTCCTTAAGGGCATAACAAATAGCTTGTCTGATCCGCCAATGGTGGAGCAAGAGGCAGGATGTCCCTTTCAAGAGTCCAAAGGAAGAACAAAATATGGATTAGAGCTGCACAGTTCTGGCCAAAATGAGTATCATGATTTTTTTGCTTAGAATAAAGATCACGATTCTTGTGGCGTAACATCTTACATATGCAAAAAAATTGGGCTAACAGCACTGTTTCATTTTTTTTTTTTTGAAAGTGTAATTTTTCCCAAAAAATTGCATTTGAAAGACTGCTGCGCAAATACCGTGTGACATAAAATATTGCAACAACCGCCATCTTATTCTCTAGGGTCTCCGCTAAAAATATATATATTATATATATATATAATGTTTGGGGGTTCTAAGTCATTTTCTAGCAAAAAATACTGGATTTTTATTTGTAAGCAGCAAATGTCAGATAAGATTTAGTCTTTAAATGGTTAAACTAAACTCTTCTATACACAGGAGTTCAACCCTTTGATAATTTTAAACATTGTATCTTTTTACTTCTTTTATCAACTTGACTTGGCTCTTTGCCCAGACTTGGCAGTCTGCCCAGACTCAAGTCGCTCCGACTTTAGAGAAAGATTTCTGGGGAGACTTCAGGCGACTTGCATTGACTTCTATTACAGTCAAGTCGCGCTGAGTCGCCCCGCATGTCCGACTGCTTTAACTGCATTGAAAATCACGGTAATGCCTGATGGAGATCGCGCGGGGGGGGGGGTGGATCAAGATCGCAATTTTAATACGATTAATCGTGCAGCTCTAATATGGGTTCAATCTGGGGATAAGAAGCAGTGGCTGCCATGGGGTATTTAGGAGCAGTAAAATTTAAAAAATGTTGCGCTGTCCCCTTTAAAGCAAGTACCTCCTATTAGTGAAATAATAGTGTATGACTCAAAACAGCAATTCATGTGAAAAATCAGGCCTTTACACTGCTGCTGGTAAACGGATGTTTAGAGGCATTTTGGGCGTTTTTTTTTCAGCTGCCCCTGATCTCTCCTCTATGTTATCTTAACAGTACATTTACACAGGGTCGTTTAAGGTTGTGTCTAGGCAGTTGAGTTTAGAGGCTTTTTTGGAACGCAAAAAAATGGGTTCAGATGCCAGTTCAGAGGCATTTGAAACAACAAACAGTTTGTAAACGTGCCTAAACGCGGTAACTCGCGTCTAGGAGCATTTCGTTTACAGACGTTTCCATTTAAAATAAACATTTTTTTTTCAAAAACGCTCCTAGAGGCGAACGCGGCAAAACACGGCATGCAAAAGGCGGCAAACGGACATTTTAGACGCTGGTTTCTAGCTGTCAAGATAAAACATTCAGAGGAGGTTGAAACAGCGTCCTGTGTAAATGGAGTCTAAAAGTGATTAACCGCTTGCCGACCGCTGGTCGGCAATTGACGGCGACAGAGTGGCTCTGTAACGCGGATCGCCGTCATACGGCGGCGGCCGCGAGATCGAGCCTAGTGAGCGCGCGCACCGCCGGAGACACGCCCGCACGCTCACTGAGTCCGGGTAAGGCCAGGGAGCGGGTGCGGCGGAGTCGATCTCCGCCGGCCACCTGCGATGCCCCCCCTGGAGTGAAAGAACGGAGGTCCGTGTAAGTAAACACGGACCTCCATTCTGTGAGAGTCCCCCCACAGTTAGAACACGCCCAGGGAACACAGTTAATCCTTAGAGCGCCCCCTGCAGGTTAACCCCTTCACTGCCAATGGCATTTACACAGTAATCAGTGCATTTTTATAGCACTGATCGCTGTATAAATGCCAATGGTCCCAAAAAAGTGTCAAAATGGTCCGACATGTCCGCTGAAATATCGCAGTACCGCTAAAAATCGCAGATCGCCGCCATTACTAGTAAAAAAATAAAAATAAAATAAAAACCCCAAAAATGAATTCTCATCATCCGTAAACGCGACCACTTTTGCGCAAACCAATCAATAAACGCCGATTGCAATTTTTTTTATCACAAATATGAGGAAGAATATAAATCGGCCAAAACCGATGAAAAAAAAATGTTTTTTTATATATTTTTTTTTGGATTTGTATTTTAGCAAAAAGTAAGAAATTTGGGGTTTTTTTGCAAAATTGTCGCTCTTCTTTTGTTTATAGCGGCGATCAGAAATGACGCAGCGGTGATCAAATACCACCAAAAGAAAGCTGTATTTGTGGGAAAAAAAGGACGCAAATTTTGTTTGGGTACAACGTCGCACGACCACGCAATTGTCAGTTAAAGCGACGCAGCGCCGAATCGCAAAAAGGGCTCCGGTCCTAAAGTGTGAAATCCTTCTGGGGCTGAAGTGGTTAACCACTTCCCGACCGCCGTATGCAAGATGACGGCCGGGAAGTGGCTGAGTTATCCTGACTGGACGTCATATGACGTCCTCAGGATAACAAGCCGCCGTGCGCCCGGGGGGGGGGCGCGCATCACGGGGATCGGTGGTGTGGGAGGTCAGTCTGACCCCCCGCAATGCCGATCTCGGTAAAGTGCTTCGATCCGAAGCACTTTACCATGTGACCAGCCGTGACCAATCACGGCTGGTCACAGTGTAATACAGGAAAGCCGTTTATCGGCTTTCCTGTACTCAGGTCTGCAGACCTGATGAGGGGAGAGCCGATCGGCTGCATCCCTGACAGGGAGGGTTTGTGCTGATGATTTATCAGCACAGCCCTCCCTCGGATCGCCACCCTAGACCACCAGGTATGTGCCCACCCAGGACCACCAGGGAGCCGACCAGGGAGCCAATCTGGACCACCAGGGAGACCCCCCCTAGACCACCAGGTAAGTGACATACTGCTCAGTGCCACCTTCAGATGCCACCCTAGACCACCAGGGAATGAGCCCCTATCCATGTATATGCCCACCAGTGCCCCTATCAGTGCCCACCAGTGCCCCTATCAATGCATACCAGTGCCACATATCAGTGCCCACCATTGCCACCTACCAGTGCCCACCTATCAGTGCCCATCAGTGCCACCTATCAGTGCCCAGTGCCGCCTATGAGTGCCAATCAGTACTGTCTATTAGTGCCCATCAGTGCCGCTTAGCAGTGTCCGTCAGTGCTGCATATCAGTGCCCATCAGTGCTGTATATCAGTGCCACCTCTCAGTACCCGTTAGTGCTGCTTATCAGTGCCACTTAACAGTGCTCATCATCGCTGCATATAAGTGCCTCATCATCAGTGCCGCCTTATCAGTGCCAATCAGTACTGCCACATCAGTGCCCGTCAGTGTAGCCTCATCAGTGCCCACCAATGATGGAGAAAATTTACTTATTTACAAAGTTTTGTGACAAAAATAGAGAATTTTTTTTTTTTTTCAAAATTTTCGGTCTTTTTTTATTTGTAGCGCAAAAAATAAAAACCGCAGGGGTGATCAAATACCACCAAAAGAAAGCTCTATTTGTGGGAACAAAATGATAAAAACTTTGTTTGGGTGCAGCGTCACACGACCGCGCAATTGTCATTCAAAGCGCAACAGCACTGAAAACTGAAAATTGGTCTGGTAGTAGTGTTCTAAGCGCATAGTATTGAAGTGGTTAAAGAAAAGCACTCCACAAGTGAAAACACAATATTGCGAGCAATCAAAAAAGTGAAAGCATTCAAAAATCAAGCAAAAAAGCTGCAGGGCCTGATAGCATTCCATGGATTATTTTAAAGAAACATGCCTATCAATCAGCAGATGTCTTTATGGAAATCTTTAATGCTTCCTTAGAGCAGGGGTAGTGCCTTCTTGCCTGAAAACATCAATAATTGTCCCAATTCCTAAGAAATCCAGTTCTTGTCTTAATGACTATTGTCCCGTGACTCTGACACTTATTGTAATGAAATGGTTTCAGAAGTTAATTTTAAACCCAAATTAAAAGTGTATTCGGTTAGGGCTGGATAGCAACCAATTAGCCTTTAGGGCTAATCGATCCACAAAAGATGCTATTGCCTTAGCCCTACATTCTGTACTGAACCATTTGGAAGGTAAAAGTTATATTTGTATGCTTTTTATGTATTTCAGTTGAGCTGAGTACAATCTTAGGCAGGCCATACACAAATTTGCACGGTTCCCCCATCAACACAGACTGTGCTGACAGGGAAACACCTCCTGCCGAGCAATTGTCTGCTCCTGGTGGGGAGGGTGAAGTCTGGTTAGGTGCAGCCGTCCCTGCCGCTAAAAGATTATACCTGCTAGCGATAATTGTAAGAGAATCCAGCAGGCTGGTTGTACCCAAGTTGATTGATTGATCAACTTAGTACATTCAGCCTGCCCATTAACGATTTGAATCTGGGCCGGTTTCTGCTGAACTGGCCGAGATTCAAACCGTGTATGGCCAGACTTACTGATAAGAAGTGCTGCTAAGTTAATTTCACTTGGGTTAAGGCCCAACCCTTTGCAACTGGATTTTTGATTTCATGGCTGATAGGCAGCAGAGATTAAAGACTGGTAGTTGCTACTTATCAACACTGCCCTTTAGGCTCCATCTCCATTCACACCTGAGCAGAGCACAGCGACAGCTGCTGCAGTGCCTTTTTTTAAGCATTTTTTGTTTTTTTAGTGGAGCATTTCTGAAGTGGCACCATTCATTTGAATGGGCCTCCCTCTGCTCCAAAAACACTCCAAAGAAGCTCATGTACCAAATCTTGGCAAAGAGCCAGGAGCATTTGCGGTTGCGATATTTGCTGCGATTTTAGCATGTCCTGTTGCTCGACAATTGCGGCAAAATCACACCACGTTTGGGGTGCCATTAAGAAATAATAGCATCACAAACGCATTCCGTGTTTTGTCCTGCTTCTGGATCTCAATCTCGATTCCACCCGCAATCCAAATTGCTCAGATGTGAATGAAGCCTTAGTATAGGGTGCTACAGGGATGTGTGCCAAGCCCCTTTTTGTTTACGTTTTGTACTTATGATTATGGCTCCCGCTTCAAGGTGATCTCTGTTCTAAAGTTAGCAGATGACACCACATTAGTTGGAAAAATAAGGGATGGTGACGAGGTTCCATATCAGTAGGATATAGGAAACCTAGTGGGTTGGCGAAGAGACACTAATTTATTATTATTATACAGGATTTATATAGCACCAACAGTTTGTGCAGCGCTTTATAACATGGAGGGCAGACAGTACAGTTACAATGCGATTCAAAGCGGGAGGAATCACAGGACCCTGCTCATTAGAGCTTACAATGTAATTTAGAGCTAAATTTAGGTCAAAGGAAATAATTGTAGATTTTAGGGAAGGTAGAGAGACTAGTTATGAGCCAGGTGTGATTGATAGGGCAGAGATCACGATGGTACTTGAGTTTTGTTTCTTGGGAACAATAATTAGGGAGGAACTATCCCTTATGGTGGGCAAGGCTCATCAGAGATTGTACTTCTTGAGGAAGCCGAGGAGGGCAGGCTTTTTGGAAGATGTCCTCCTCTGCTTCTAGAAGACTGACTTATCACATCTCTCTACAGCAAGGGATGTGCATGGTCCATAATAGAAACACATTACAGAGGCTAATAAAAACAGCACAGAAGGTTATTAAAGGGGCATACAGGTGGTCCCCGGGTTACAAACAAGATAGGGACTGTAGGTTTGTTCTGAATTTGTTAGTAAGTCGGAACAGGTACATTTTTTTAAGTGTAGCTTCAGCCAAAAAAAACTATTTTTAACCTTTTTGGATAGCATAGGGAAGGGGAAACACCCCTGTTATGTTTGTTTTGCTGTCTATGTTTCTGTTCAGAAGATTTCACCTCACTTCCTGTCTCAATAATAATTGGATTTTGAAGATTTTAGGTTATTGTGGAAACAAACCTTGGTGATAAAGCTTCAGTGGAGACACCTTTTTCCCATAATAACTCTTACAGGAGTGAATTTCCCTTCCTAGGGGGAGATTTCCTCTCACTTCCCGTTGTCTACCTGCATTTGTAAGTAGGAGTCATTCGTAAGTCGGATGTTTGTAACTAGGGGACCGCCTGTATTTATCAAGTATTGAAGAACTGGGGGAGGGGAGGTACCTTTGGAGAGCTATAATTATCTCGAAGGATAGCTGCTACCCTTCAAATACCCTACTTAGTTTGTCGCCTTCTGACAGGCGATTTAGTAGTATTTCCTCTCGCACCACCAGGCTGCAGAACAGTTTCTCTCTGTGGTCCATATGGTTTTTGAATGCTAGAGGCTTTTTAAAGTGGGATTAAAAGTGGTTTATATATTCATTATGTGATGTATGTGTTTTCACAGATAGTGTTGTATGTGATGTCTCTTTATTGTGAGGGGGCTGCATCTACATTTCATGTTATGATTTTTATTGTAAAATGATAGAAAATGTTTCTGATTGTGAAAAAATTGTCCGTAGAAATCAGCGAATGCACTCAAAGATAGCAAACACAAATGCCGTGTTTCTCTTCAGTGTTCCACCACCAACACACAATTCTCCTGCTTACCAGATACTTAGGTCTAACAGAACTCCATAGTGTAGTATTAAAATAACATAATTTATAGCAAAAGAAAGGTACTGTTCATCTGAGTGGGAGTGATACTGTCAGGGCCCATTCACACCTGAGCGTTTTGTAGCTTGACGCCTGAAGCTACAAAACGCTGGAGGGGAAAAAAATCAATGATTCTCTATGGAGATGGTTCACAGCTCCACTCAAAAATGCCTGAAGCCAAACGCGTGAAAACGCCTGAAGCTCAAACAAGTTCTGGAAGTATTTTTTCAGGCAGATTTGGGCGTTTTTCGGCTTTTTACATTGGTGACCTTTTGACCTGTACAAAATCACGGCAAAATTGCGGCATATTCGCGGTAAAATCACGCGACTTTCTGCCTGAAAATGACACGCTCAGGTGTGGATGCAGCCTTAGTGCTAGGCTCAAACCGACACATTTCGATGCAAGGGACATCGTCAAGTGGCTAGTATGTCATGCACTAAATTAGATATTTGTTTTAAAAGGGGACAGCAAAATGTTGTTTATATATATATATATGTATGTATAAATATATTTTGACGTTATGCGAGGTGCCATAATGGACGGGCAATACTTGTTGCCTCGCATGCGATCATTTTGAGGCGGCTAGTGAGAGTCTGACCAGGATTTTGCCAGCCACCGTGGCAGAGCTCGTTCTGGCCCAGTCTTTCTGGTCCACTGAAACCCCTCTCCACCTGCATTTAATGACCAGGAAGAGAACAGAGGAAGTCTGAATTTCCAGAGATTTGCCATGTGCAGATGTACAAATAAGATTCGGTTTTTCAGAACCAAACTCAAAAACTCTGCAGGGAACAATGCTATTGGACCAAGAAATGCAAATGAAATTGTCAGAGTTTTAATCCATCCCTGGATATCCAAGCAACTTATAAAATGTGGGTAGGTCAGTCTGTCAAACCCCATCACATGGAAGCTTAAGCTTAGTAATTAGGGGGGACGGAGGTAGAGGATGCCCTTTCTAGAGATGCTGGCACCTTGCCCTGCGTGGGCAAGAAGACGTTGTCTCTAAGTTGAATCCTGGGGATATGGTAGCACAGAGACAAGTGGAATATATATTCCCTGCACTACAATGATCCCCAGCGGATGGATTTTCATGAACTGCCATCTAAGTGTAGTCTCTTTTATGCACAGCTGCCACTTCCTTAAAAGCCTGCAAACATTTTTTCCCAGCAGGTGCCCTTGTCTATTTTAGCTTTTCCCGTAGCATCTGTTCTTCCTACAAACCCTGAATATTTCATTTTATCCATCTTCTAAATAATGTTGGTCTACATGAAATAAACAAATCACAGGCTGACAGGCAGAAATAAATGAATTTCAAAATAACAGATTAGGCAGAAATGGCATTCTGTTTCAAATTAACATTACAGTTTAAATCCCAGTGTAGATAAGACGCAGGCTGTTTTGCTTTCATGCATTTTGTATGTAAAAGGTGATTACCACAAACCTCTCTGAGTCACGCATAGTGTTTTTTTCAGTTGTCATTATTAAATGACAAAGTTTAGTGAACAAATTACATTTCATTAATTAGAAATGTGAAGAGAAAATGTGTGAATGATAGCTTGTGTGGCTGGAATACATTATTAGAAAAAATATATATATACTGTACATATCGCACAGTAATCTGCGAGCGTCCTAGCAGGTGTGAATGCGTTTCTTTTCTTCCAATCAAAAACAGGTGAACAACACAGCTCTGATCTCATCTGCAGCCTTCTAATTAGTATGCTGTAAAGGGAGGAAGAATATACACTCGCCGGTCACTTTATTAGGTACACCTGTTCAATTACTTGGTAACAGAAATTGCTAATCAGCCAATCAAATGGCAGCAACTCCATGCATTTAAGCATCTAGACGTGGTGAAGAAGACTTGCTGAAGTTCAAACCGAGCATCAGAATGGGGAAGAAAGGGGATTTAAGTGACTTTGAATGTGGCATGGTTGTTGGTAGCAGATGGGCTGGTCTGAGTATTTCAAAAACTGCTGATCTACTGGGATTTTCACGCACAACCATCTCTAGAATTTACAGAGAATGGTCCGAAAAACAGAAAATATTCAATGAGCGGCAGTTGTGTGGACAAAATTGCCTTGTTGAGGTCAGAGAACAATGGGCAGACTGGTTTGAGATAATAGAAAGGCAACAGTAACTCAAATAAGCACTTGTTACAACCAAGGTACGCAGAATACCATCTGATGAATGCAGGACACATCGCACCTTGAAGTAGATGGGCTACAGCAGCAGAAGACCACATGGGGTGCCACTCCTGTCCGCTAACATGGAACAGGCTACAATTCACACAGGCATACCAAAATTGCACCATGTCAAAAAGCTCAAATCATCTCACCACTGGTTTCTTGAACATGACAATGAGGTCACTGTACTCCAATGGTCTCCACACTCACCAGATCTCAATCCAATACACCTTTGGGATGTGGTGCAATGGTAGATTTGCATCATAGATGTGCAGCTGACAAATCTGCAGCAACTGCGTAATGCTATCATGTCAATATGGACCAAAGTCTCTGAGGAATGAACCTATGCTACGAAGAATTGCAGCAGTTCTGAAGGCAAAAGGGGGTCCAAATCAGCACTAGCAAGGTGTACCTAATAAAGTGGCTGGTGAGTGTATTTGTATATAGAATATTGGAGAATGAGTTTTTGGTAGATGGGGAAGAATACTTTTATTGTTCTTAAAGCGATTGTAAACCTTTTTTTTTTTTTTTTCTCTTTAAAATAACAAACATGTCATACTTACCTTCCTCTGTACAGTGGCTTTGCACAGAGTGGCCCCGAACTTCGTCTTCTGGGGTCGCCCAACGATGCTCCTGGGTCCTCCTCTGCATCGAGTGACCTGTTAGGGAAAGCTTCCCTGGGGTCACACGTGTGGGCGTGCTCCCGTGTCCTGCTGTTTACGTGTATTCACACAAACAGCGGGGCTCGGCACCGCCCCCCAGCCCACTGGATCTGATTGACAGCAGCGGGAGCCAATGCCTCCCCTGCTATCAATCCAGCCAATGAGGACCCGAGACAAGGGCTGGAGCGGATTGCTCGTAGCCGCCACTCTCTGGGGGGGTCACTACTGAGGAAAGGTTTTTCACCATAATGCATAGAATGCATTAAGGCGAAAAACCATGAGACTTTAAATCCCCTTTAAAGTAGAGCTGAAGGCAAAACATGTTTTCCACAATTTTGGATAGAGTAACTTGTAATTCCCCTTGAGTACGATATGAGACTAGCATTCAAAATACAATGAACAATCTTTCATCGTTTTTATATGGTAAGAGTAGCACAATGGCCACTAAGGATGTTCTTACTAGACAGGGACTGTTGGGTGGGAAGTCATGCCCTTTCTAACAACATGAAACTAGTTTCAAAGGGGCATATAGAGAAGGGTTTTCTGGCTATTATTTATAACAGCAATTTCCTTTTGATTCTTGTTCTTGGGCATAACTTTCAAAATTCGGAGCTGGCAGGGAGGTTTGTTTTCAGGATAGCTTCATATGGATAAAATGCCTACAACTCTGCCAGTCACATATATTCTATCAGCACTCTTTCTCCCTAGTTGATTGCTGGTTGACACTAAGCAGCAGGCATGGAACAGTTGTGAACAAAAATAATGGAATAACCTTGGCAAACGTCCCAAACTAAGTAGACATGTGCTAATTATTCAGTTATAAATCGACAAAGCTGGCACACACACTTGAAAAAAAATAAAAGCATAAATAAATAAAATATAGAAAAGCCAGTACATGTGTACTCACACCATTAAAGCTTGGTATAAAGTAATAGGACTGTCAAAGGTTCAACCTGCTTCCAACAAATGTAAGCTCCAATGCCACAAAAAGTAGGAAGCAGATTGCCCTCCCAGACTACAAAACTTATGATCTGCAGCTGGTTATTGCAGGATAGTGCCATTCAAAGACTAGACCTTGGCCTAAGGTTTGTAGGCTCCACCGTAGACAGCAAACTAAGGCACTGAGAAATTATAGTGTTGGCTTTTGGGGCTACCTTGGACTCGTTCAAATACACAGATATGCATTACGTGTCCTAAACCTATAACCCTGTGTTGCATCCACGTGAAAGAGTAATGGAGCTGCATTGATAGAAAAGCAACCAAAATATCTAAAGTCTGACTATGAATTCACTTATCCTTCACCACAAAGCCTCACCTCCTGTTTTACAGGAGTGTTGTGTTAGCTGGCCCAACACTATTCACGTATAGAAGTGTTGTCTTTTTATGTCTTGTCAGAAAGACTGCCAGTTCATACTGGTTTGCTACTGCAAAGAGTTCAGTGGAGAAGTCACATAGCCAACACAACCCAGAGCAGCAGTCATGGAGACACCGTGATGCTGTGATTCAATATATTTGCTCACTTGAGTTGAGTATTCTTTTAAGCTACAGGTATATTCTGCAGAGATTGTGGACAGAGTGGAAGAGTTGTGGCTTACACTATATTATTTTTCAATTCATGAAGCTCTAAAATGTATGCTTGCTCACTTAGACCCCTTTGACACTGAGGCGCTTTACAGGCGCTATTTAGCTTAAAAATAGCGCCTGTAAAAGTGCCTCAAAAATCCCTCCCCATCCACCCCAATGTGAAAGTCGGAGTGCTTTCACACTGGGGCGGTGTGCTTGCAGGACGTTACAAAAAGTCCTGCAAGCAGCATCTTTGGGGCGATACACCGCTCCTCCACTGCCCCTGCCCATTGAAAACAATTGGCAGCGGTTCTGAAGCGGCTGCACACCGCCTCGGTAGCGCGGCGTGCCGGCACTTTTAACCCCGTTTTAACCCCTTGTGAAACTAGCGGAGATTTACCGCTACTGCCCGCCTGTCCCAGTGTGAAAGGGGTCTTAATGAACTTATACAGAGGTGGCTAAGATAAATTATGTAACAGGGACTCATTTGTTTTGTTTTGCCTTGCTTTGGTTTGCCCCTGGCTGCTCTGTCTAGATCTGCCTCATGTCACCTCTTCTGTCCAGCAGCAAATAATGTTCCAAAACATGGGTCTCTAGTCTTTCTAAATGAAGGACCATTTTGCTGACCTTCAGACTTTAGGGGGGCTGGACTGTGGCCAATTGTAGTAGAAAATGCCCTGGCATTGGTCACTGTCAACAATGTTTCCTCATTGGTATCAATTGGAGAAATAATGTAGGTGTCTGTGGTAGGAATAATAACTCATTTTAGTGGGGGAAATAATACTCCAAGGGCTGGATAAAGACAAGCAAAGGCCACATCCGGCCTGCGGGTCACAGTTTGGAGACCACTGTGCTAAAACATTCTATTAAAGTTACTCATTGATAAATGAAAGCTTAATGGCCAGCAAGTAGAAAATGCTAAATTTCTTTTCTAGCTAGTGAAGTTTGAGGCTGGGTTCACACTGCCGCACGGAGCTGTTCCCATCAGGGGCCCGGTGCGTCCCTGTTCACCATTTCAGGTCCGATTTCAGACCACATTTTTGGCTGAATTTGGACCTGAAACAGACCAGAAGACGCACAGAACTCCTGTGCAATTCGCTCCGGAGATGTGTGAACCGACTCCATAGATCAATCACAATCCCCACATCCAATTCGCAATAGTGTGAACCCAGCCTAAATCTCTTGGAAAACAGGGGCAGGTAGGCCACTGAACTGTCAATCTGATGTGCTGAAAAAAAAAAACTTGCTCAATTAGGGTAAATCCACTTCCAGAATTACTTGGCAACCTTATCTTCCATCTGCTAAGCAGTTCAAGAGAAGATAAGGTAAACCTATAGACAGAATGAAAAAAATCCTTACATTTTTATTTTTTTCAGGTACAGGTCATATTTATAACAGTGCAGAAAAGTAAAAAAAAGTAAACAGTTGCAGTGACGACTTACCTGTGTGTTCATACTTGTGTCTCAGCAGCGAACTGCTCTTCTGAAATATTTTATCACAGAGATCACAGGCATATAACCCGTTCTCTGTCTTCTTTAGCTTCTTTTTGGGTGGAGTGGAGTCAGAGTCATTCTGGTCTTCTACATTGGAAACTCCTTCTGAGCTTGTATCTTGCCTTTCATCCTGTAAGGTAGATGCACAAAACACACTTCAGGAGGGGACATTCGAAAATCAATAGCCTTATGCCCCACACACTATTTACCCTATAGGGTAAATTGGGAATGGGCTATTTTGGCCACACACCTACACAGAACAGTTATACCCTATGACCTGTAATGTACGCCTCCTCATGATCCTCCTTCCTTGCTGTGCTATATAACCCATAACACAAAGAGGGCAACACATTTTAGAACATGCACTAGTACATATTCCTTATTCCTGCCCCACCAACTGGTATTTCAGCATCTGCTTCCTTGTGACTCTCAAGCAGCAAGATCTTCCATGACAATCATTTTGTTTGACAG
Organism: Glandirana rugosa; assembly: GCA_018402905.1. NCBI lineage: Eukaryota > Metazoa > Chordata > Amphibia > Anura > Ranidae > Glandirana > Glandirana rugosa. Next base: position 993,874 of record BLSH010016834.1, on the reverse strand, counting down.
AGACAAGTGTTCAATTGGTTTACAAAAGGCAAGGATGATAAACAGTAGGAAAAACCAATAACTACAGTATATGCACAATGCAAAATGTTCCCAGCATTTGGCTAAAAAAAACCTGTATGCATTTTTCTTACAATGGTGATTTTTAGTCCCGAGCATGCAAAATAAATGTAGACTAAAGCAGGCCATAGATGATTCAATTTTCTTTCCTTCCACCACGGGTGTAAAGAAAGCAAATCACTTGATTCCCCCATCAACACAATGTTGGTGAAGGAATCCCTCCTGCAACGCTATTGTGTTCCGCTGGTGGGGAACCCTCCCAGCCGGCGGAACATGAATCCTGCTAGCAGCTATAGCCACTGGCAGTAATTGCATGTAAAAAAATCTGACAAGCTGGCTGTACCCAAGTTGATCCATCGATCCAAGTCGAACCAATCTTCCTATAGATGGATCAAATCTCCCCAGTCCCTGCTAATTCGAAATTCGACCCATCTATGGCTGGCTTAAGCCAATATATAAAACTGTAAAGTAGTTATTGTTCCTCTCCTCATACAAGCCTGTTACAAAGGCATTACTCTGTTGTCCGATATTTTCCCAATTTACTTTGAGTAATGTGTCATTATCACTTTGTGGGCAGTACTTGAATTCCAATAGGGATATGTTACCAATAGACCTTCAGAGAGATAATAACAATGTACCATATGTTTTCATATGCCAACCACCATGGAACAAAGAAAGTTAACTTGGGGTGTAGCTGACCTTTAATGCTGAAGTCAGTACATTGAATTGAAGAATTGGAAGGTACTGGTCCAAATATAAAACTGTCTTTCAATGGAAGAATAATTTTGGAGATCTACAGACTGATGAGCCAACAACAATATGCAATATATGCCAACAGCAATAATAACAGAGGATGCCAACAACTGTTCCAAAGACCCATCATAGACACAATAATGTACACACAGGTGAAGGACATTAAATCACTGTACTCTCCGATGGAAGATTTGTAATGTTTTTCAGGAGGAATATAAAGGAAGTTGTGAATAAACATACATTATTCTATAAATCACCAGATCTCAGCAGTCCATTTCCTTTTAAACAGTTTTAAGTCTATTGGCCTTTTCTCTGTGCCTTATATTTGTACAGGAGGCTGATTTTATTACACTTAAAGCAGTATTAAACCCAAAAGCAAACATTTATTATATTGCAGCTGACCAATTCTTAGATGTGATGATGGCTGCATTCGTTTTCTATTTTAGGCTGTCTTTCTTCTATTTTCATCTGGTGATCAGGCCTGTAAGTCTGTTTTTCAGAAGCACAAGCTCTCTTTTAAAATGTATCAGTTAGAGCAGGGGGGTCCAACCCGTGGCCCAAGAGAGTTCAGCATACAGCCCGGGCACGTCTGGATGCCATGCAAGCAAGGAAGCCATGGCGGTCGACAGGGACAAGCTGGGCACATGTACATATGGAGGTATGCCGGGGACGCCATGCGAGCATAGCAGCCTGCAATGAAAAGCCAGGCACAGGTACGTCTAGAGGGATGCCAGAGCTGCCGTATTTGTAATAGCACCAGCAGCAGTGAATAAAGGGACTCCCGATAGCATCAGGCAAGTAAATGCCACATGACTGCATCTACGGGGGTGCAGGGGTGGACTGCAACCCCCCCCCCCCCCAGGTTTCAGTTGCACCCCCAAAGCCCCCTGCCCACAACCTTACCACACAGAACATATGAGATCTGATCCCTTTATTATTTTTTTAAATTCTAGCATGACCACATCACACAAGAAAACAGAACCCAAAATAAGAAAAGTTGTGGATGAAGGAAGATAGTTCATAAAAAAATATTACTCAGATAGGTACATTATTTATATCAGTGATCGCTAACCTGTGATCTGCCCAACTTTTTCTGCTCATAAGCTATCCTTATTGTTAGTGTATTTTATGTGTGGTTCAACACAATTCCACTTCTTCCAATGTGGCCCAGGAAGGTCGAAAGGTTGGACATTCCTGAGTTACAGGGATGAGACAAACCATTCAACACCAGCAGGGGTGCTTACAATGATACATTCTTTTTTTTTTTATGTAAAACCTTTATCCCACGAGGAAAAAAACCTGTTTGCCGTAACTGCTTATAAAGTGTGATCTGGCATTCAGCTTCAGTTTGTTAGGGTATTTAAATCTGCTAGTCCTTCCAACACTCCTCTCCTCCCAGAATGTCAATGCTGCTGTCTAAGACCCCTTTCACAATGTGACATTTTTCAGGCCCTTTAGCATTTAATAGTGCCTGTCAAACTCCCCCCAATCCACCCCAATGTGAAAGCCCGAGTGCTTTCATACTGGTGCGGTGCGCTGGCAGGATCTTTGGGGCGGTGTGGGAACGCTGTATACACCGCTCCTGCCATTGAAATGAATGGGCGCCGCTTCAGAAGCACCGCGTGCCGGCACTTTTAACCCCTTGTTAACCCCTTCTTAGGGGTTAAAAGTGCCTCGCTGCCACCCAAAGTACCGCTATGACAGCGGTAAAGCTGCCGCCCTGCCCGCCCCAGTGTGTGCTCCTTTATCCAGAGTGGGGGCACTCTAATACAGGAGGTGTGTTACTGGCCAGACCACCAGGTGAAAACAGAGGGGGGAAAGCCTAAACAAAAAGAGAACTTACGCAGCCACCACATCTAATGATTGGTAAGTTTTTGGTTTTGGCATTAATACCACTTTAAGGGCCAGTATTTCAGATTAGTTAAATCAGAACTTCAGGAAAAAAATAACCCATTCAAGCCAAACTTTGTCTTCTGCAGTCAAGTTTGGCTAGCGATGGCCAACATTATCTAACCCACTTCCTGTGAGCCCATTTTTTGTGTTTTGGATAGAGCGAGAAGTTACAGTTACTGTCAATTTTTATCTCTGTTACCCTATTGGGGATATTTTTCCTCCCAGTGACATCTGTACAAGAATGAAGGGGTGGGAGCCACCAGAATAGGAAGGCACAGACATCAACAAAGACAATGACAGTCCTTACCATTTGTTGTGCTCCCAAAAATGTGATTTGGTTAGTGATGTATATGAACAATGTTAGTATTGTATGTTCAAACAGCGCTAGCAGACCTATAGTACTCCCCTTATTTCATACTCATATTTCATGCATATGATATGTGTGACAAATAAATTGGTAAGTGTATGTCCTTAATCGTATTCGGTGACCCGATGTCGTCGTGTAATAGCAAAAACTACATAAAATAAAATAAATAAATAAACAGTGTGTATAGTATACGTACTTTATACTCATACTTTATTCCCCTCATGATATCCAGACGATCGCGACAAACTTGTATGTTATGATTGTAACAAGTATATGTAGTGATTGGTTTAGTGTAAAAACCCTCGTGTTGTTTACCATTCCTGACAGTAACAGAAACAACTACAGACACGGAAGGATAAGACCACCGAGGGTGGGGAAGTAAGAACATGTCTACAGTGACCCTCCTTTTTATAGGGGTTATC
>BLSH010016834.1:928787-989392 GCA_018402905.1 Glandirana rugosa | reverse complement strand
TTTGCACAGAGCACAGCACTTTATATGGACTTTATATACTATTAATTTATAATTTTGTTGATGCAATTTTACTTGTGAGAGTTTGCAAATATTTATTGTCGTAAAGCACTGTTGAAATTTAACCATTCACATACAGGAATTAGCATAAGCCACTGGGCTACAGCAGCACATTATCGTTTTTGATGTATTTTATTTTATTTATTTATTTGTCACACATATCATATGCATGAAATATGAGTATGAAATAAGGGGAGTACTATAGGTCTGCTAGCGCTGTTTGAACATACAATACTAACATTGTTCATATACATCACGTTTTTCCCATACAACTGGGCTAGAGCAGCAGCTTGCAGACAAAACACTGCATTTAAAAACCTAAGGACGAGCGCTGCCGAAGGGGACACACACACACCTTTCTCTACCAAATTAGTGATTTGGTTAGTGTTCCTGTTGGTAAGATTCCCTTTTACGTTATACTTCCTCTCCTGACAGGAAGTGAGCTAGAATCTTTCCAATAGAGACACCGAAGGCAATAAAACTTGACCAAGGCCAAAACTTTTCCCTGTACTAACCAAAACACAAAAAAGATTTGGATCGAGCCGGGCTTAAAGTTTCAAAATGATATCACGTTATGTGCATTAAAAGGCTTTTTTCTTTTTAAATAAATATGCCCGTGTCCCTTCATTTAACTTTGTGGTTTCATGCTGGTAAGTGATTTGCACAGTACTTGTGGACCTCAGGCCATAGGAAAGCATGAAAACATTAACGGATCAGAAACTATGTTTAGATGCTAAAGCCCTGATGTAAGAGACAATCCTCTCAGCAATGACGCGCCAACAGGTACGCATGCAATTGATGGGGACCTCTTACAACAGGTGTTGCCTTTCACAGCTTGGTGAGAAGGACTAAAAGTGCATAGCACAGTAAAGCCCCATCCTAATCCACAGAAGCCATGGCTTCCATACACTGCACTGATGATGGCCAAATAGCCTGAAACATCTGTATGTAGTTTTTTGAATAAATAGCTCTATAATATTAACCATTGGCGGACGGCCCACTCACAATGATGGTACGTCGCATGCACCCCCCCGACACCCACTGTGACTGTACACAGTGGAAGTTTGTCAGTAGGTCTTAGCCAATGAGTCATGGCCAGGGCTTGCTGATTGGCTGTGTCCTGTGTTGCAGGGATAAGAAATAAAGAGATCTTTATTAAAAATCAGCACACATTACACATTGTTAGGCACACATTTAATTGATTACTTGATTACCCTAGATGTTAACCCCTTTCCAGCCAGTGTCATTAGTACAATGACAGTGTATATTATTAGCTCCGATCACTGTATTAGTGTCACTGGTGATGTCAGTGGCAGTTACTCAGTTCCCACTCAGTGTCAGTTAGTGTCAGATAGCCTGCCACACTATCACAGTTCCACTAAAAGTCGCTGATAAATGCCATTAGTAGTATAAGGCTGGGTTTACATATGCTGCGGCCGCAGTTCACAGCATGTGGTCTGGTGCGCCCCTGCTCACCAATTCAGGTGCGAATCAGGTCCGAATTTTTGCCTGAATTCGTACCTGAATTGGGACCAAAGATGCACAGAACCCTTTTTAAATTTGGAACGTGGCTGCCCCAGAGCTGTGTGACTCGGCTTCCTTGAGAGCCAGTCACACTCTTCTTGGGTGCGGATATGTGTGAACCCGGCCTAAAAATGAAAAAATTCCAGTATTTATGTACCATAGTTTAGTTGTAGACGCTATAACTTTCACGCTATAACTTTCAGCAAAATAAAATGAACCTAAAGGAGTAGAAAACACTGCATCGGGATACTACAGAAGTTGGTCACATGACCCCATGTCTACAGCAGACTGGAGTTTGCGTACAGCTATAGCCAGATCTCAATCATGAAAATCATTTGTATGCAGAAATATGAGGTCTTCTGAAGCACGATGTGTCGGTCATGTTGATGCAATCATTCAGTGCAGACATGGACAAAGCCCACTATGACTTTCAAGGGTTGATTTACTACAACTGGAGAGTGCAAAATCTGGTGCAGCTCTGCATTGTAGCCAATCAACTTATAACTTCAGCTTGTTCAATTAAGCTTTGACAATAAAACCTGGAAGCTGATTGGTTTCTATGCAGAGCTGCACCAGATTTTGCACTCTCCAATTTTAGTAAATCAACCCCTCAACAAATTATTCTGGGCAGTCTAGGAAATAATTAGTTTGCATACCAGCAGTCCTCTCAGCTTCAGAACTGAACATCAGTTATGTGTAAAGATCAAACAACTCTGCTTTTTGGAACTTTAAATTATTATTATTAATATTATTGCTACTATAATTATGAATAATATCAGAATTCTTACCGATTTCATTCAGGTGTAAAAAGGGAAAATCAAAATGCTATACCATATACTAGAGCTGCACAATTAATCGTAATGAAATTGCGATCTCAATTCACCCCCCCCGAACACCATCAGGCATTGCCGCGGTTTTCAGTGCAGTTAATGGAGTGCGACTTGCGGGGTGACTCAGCGCTACTTGACTGTAAATAGAAGTCAATGCAAGTCGCCTGAAGTTTTTTCTAAGTCGGAGTGACTTGAGTCTTGGGCAGAGAGCCAAGTTCTGAAGTCACTGCTGATAAAAGAAGCTACAAGAGATACAATGTAATGACTTCAAAGGAATGAACTCCCATGTATAGAAGATTTTTAGTTTAACCATTTAAAGACTAAGGCCCCTTTCACATGAGCGGAGCCCATTTTGACAGGCTCTGGTGCTCAGTGGGGATCCATCCGTTGATCCCTGCTGAGCCGGTGCATGACAGGACTGTCTCTGCACTCCGTGCAGACTGACCTGTCACAGCTCCATTCTACTCTATGGAGGATCGGGTGAACACGGACCATCTGTCCGTGTTCATCCGATCCGATAGGCGGATGGAAAATAGGGTTTCCATCCGTCTGTTTTTGGTGGATAGGAGCGGATCGCGTGTCAGCGGACATGTCACCGCTGACATCTGTCGCTCCATAGAGGACAAAGGAGCGTCCGTTCGGGTCCGCCTGAAAAACTGACAGGCGGATCCGAACGATCCGTGCGTGTGAAAGGACCCTTAATCTTTTCTGATTTGCTGCTTACAAATAAAAATCCAGTATTTTTTTGCTAGAAAATGACTTAGAACCCCCAAACATTATATATTTTTTTTAGCAGAGACCCTAGAGAATAAGATGGCGGTTCTTGCAATATTTTATGTCCCACGGTATTTACACAGCTGTCTTTCAAACTCAATTTTTTTGGAAAAATTACCCTTTCAAAAAAAAAAAATAAACAGTGCTGTTAGCCCAATTTTTTGTGTATGTAAGATGTTACGCCGCAAGAATCGTGATCTTTATTCTAAGCAAAATAATTGTGATTCTCATTTTGGCCAGAATCGTGCAGCTCTACCATATACCCAAATATTCATAAAAGGTGAAAAAAAGAAAAATCTGCAGTCATCATAAAGACATACTAAAGACCTAAGGATTGTTAGAATAAATAAGAGATTAGACCAGTGATTCTCAACCAGGGTTCCTCCAGAGGTTGCTAGGGGTTCCTTGATCAATGAGCAATTTCTGCCTCTCAAATAAATTCCCAATGATACCATTGATCTTTTTAGCTATCTGTAAGGGGTAATTCTTCCCAATGACCACAAGTGTAAGGAGCATTCTTCCCATTGACCATCACACTAATGTATCATGAGTTGTAGATTTCTCATTTTTAGCAGGGGTTCCTCGAAACCGGAGAACTATTTCAAGGGTTCCTCCGTGTTGAGAAAGGCTGGATTAGACAGTTTCACTTGTGGCACCAACATACTAAACAAATGAAGTGGCACCTTAGATTAGTATGTAATGAAAGCCGGCATCCTGGTGCAGCAAATGCAGCATGCCAACCTTTATACCAGCACAGTATATTGATACGCCTGCTACATATTGACAGGACAGGTGTTCACTGCTGTGGTCTCTCTAGGAAAGCATTCCATGTAAAATACATAGAAATGTGAGAGATACTATACTGAGCTCTAACCACAATAAAGATGGCAGATGGTGCCAGCAGCCAGTGTAAATGGCTTATTGTGGTAAGTTGTGGGAAGAACAAGCACATCAGGGCTGAGTCCTAGTATAATATCCTCTTTGTACAGTTGGGAATTTATTCTTTTCGATCTAAACAGATGAAAAAAAAAGTGCTACCCAATGAAGCAGGGTTGTACTTCCTGACCTATGAGATATTAGGCAACCTACGCTAGTCAAGAAGTAACTTACACTATATTGCCAAAAGTATTGGGACACCCCTCCAAATCATTGGATTTGGTGTTCCAATCCCCTGCATGGCCACAGGTGTATAAAATCTAGCGCCTAGGCATGCAGACTGCTTCTACAAGCATTTGTGAAAGAATGGATCGCTCGCAGGAGCTCAGTGAAGTCAAGCGTGGTACCATGATAGGTTGCCACCTGTGCAATAAGTCCATCCGTGAAATGAAATGTCCTTGCTAGTTGCTACTAAATATTCCAGAGTCAACTTTTTGTGGTATTATAACAAAGTTGAATCAAATAGGGAAAACAGCAACTCAGCCACAAAGTGGTATGCCACGTAAAATGACAAAGCGGGGTCAGCGCATGCTGAAGTGCAGAAGTTGCCAACTGCCTGCAGAGTCAATAGCTACAGACCTCCAAACTTCATGTGGCTTTCAGATTACAACAGTGTGTAGAGTGCTTCACGGAATACGTTTCCATGGCCATGCAATGCAACGCGTCGGATGCAGTGGTGTAAAGCACGCCACCACTGGAGTGGAGATGTGTTCTCTGGAGTGACGAATCACACTTCTCTGCCTGGCAATCTGATGGACATGTCTGGGTTTGGCGGTTGTCAGGAGAACGGTGCTTGCCTGACTGCATTGTGCCAAGTGTAAAGTTTGGTGGAGGGGGGATTATCGTGTGGGGTTTATATTCAGGGGTTGGGCTTGGCCCCTTAGTTCCAGTGCAGGGAATGCTTAAGGCACCAGCATAGCAAGGCATTTTGGACAACTTCATGCTCCCAACTCTATGGGAACAGTTTGGGGATGGCCCCTTCTTCTTCCAATATTACTGTGCGCAAAGCAAGGTCCATAAAGACATGGATGAGCGAGTTTGGGGTGGAGAAACTTGACTGGCCTGCACACAGAGTTCTGACCTCGGGACCCAAATATCTTTGGGATGAATTAGAGCAGAGACTGTGAGCCAGGCCTTCTCGTCCAACATCAGTGCCTGACCTCACAAATGCGCTTCTGGAAGAATGGTCAAACATTCCCATAGACACACTACTAAATCTTGTGGAAAGCCTTCCCAGAAGAGTTGAAGCTGTTATAGCTGCAAAGGGTGGGCCAACTCAATATTGAATCCTACGGACTAAGACCCCATACAAACTATTAGATTTTCTGCAGATTTTGTCTTCAGATTTACCAAAACCATATAATATGAGGTCAAACTATCCACCGCGACAAAAAGCGCATCGGACCTCCGAAACGAGGCCGTGGCTGCAAGATACACCCGCAACGCCCTAATCACATCCAAGGAGTGCAAGGCAACCTCCTTAGGATGAGACGGGCGCGGACACAGCAAAGGAAGGACAATGTCCTCATTGATGTGAAAAGAAGAGACCACCTTCGGTAAGAAGGAAGGAGGGGGGCGCAAAACCGCCTTGTCCCTGTGCAGGATCAAGTACGGGGACCTACAGGACAGAGCCGCCAGCTCAGACACCCGCCTAGCAGATGTTGTTGCCACCAGAAAGGCCACTTTCTGCGAGAGCATTTGCAGGGAAATTTCCCTGATATTTTTGAAAGGCGGCTTCTGTAGCACAGAAAGGAGCAGATTAAGGTCCAAAGGTGACCGAACCTGGGGGGAGACATGACAAACCCCCTGGACAAAGGTATGAATCAGGGAATGCATCGCCAAGGGACGCTGAAAAAGAATTGCCAGGGCAGAAATCTGCCCCTTAAGCATGCTCAATGCCAGCTTGTGATCTAGGCCTTGCTGAAGGAAGGCCAGCACCCGAGCCACCAAGAAAGAACGGGGGTTCCAACCCCCCGCCTCGCACCAAGCAATGTAGGCCTTCCATGTGCGGTGATAGATCTTCCGCAAAGTGGCCTTACATGTCTTGAGCATAGTGGGACCGACGTACTCAGAGAGTCCCCTATCCTTTAACACCTCGGACTCAATAGCCAGGCCGTTAAAGCCAGCGAGGGTAAAGCAGGGTGCAAGATGGGCCCCTGTGAGAGCAGGTCCTCGCAAAGCGGGAGCCGCCAGGGGGCGTTAACCACCATCCGCACCACGTTGGCGTACCAAGGACGCAGAGGCCAATCTGGCGCTACCAGAATGGTTGTGATCCCTTCCGCCTCTACCCTGCGCAGCAGACGCGGGAGTAAGGGGAGTGGAGGGAAGACATAGAGCAGCCGGTATCGGTAACCACGGAGCCATGAGGGCATCCGCCGCGTCTGCCAGCGGATCCCTTGTTCTGCTCACGAAGGCCTGCACCTTCCGGTTGAGCCGGGACGTCAGGAGATCCACGTCTGGCGTGCCCCACCTTTGACAAATCTGGCGGAACACCTCCAGATGCAGGGACCACTCTCCCTGATCCAGCTTCTGGTGACTGAGATAGTCCGCCTGCCAGTTCTCTACGCCCGGGATGTGAACGGCGGAGATTGCCGGCAAGTGAAGCTCTGCCCACCGCAGAATGTGGGCCACTTCTGCCGCTGCTGCCGCGCTTCTCGTTCCACCCTGATGGTTTACATAAGCCACCGCCGTGGCATTGTCTGACTGGACCCGAACAGGACGCCCGTGCAGCCTCCCCGACCAGTGGGAGATGCAAAGCCTGATCACCTGCAGTTCCAGCACGTTGATCGGGAGAAGGGACTCTTCCTGAGACCAACGCCCCTGGGTCGTCAACCGCCCCAGGACCCCTCCCCAGCCGTGTAGGCTGGCATCTGTCGTGACCACCGTCCAGTCCAGGGAAAGAAACGACTTCCCCTGCTCCAAGGTCGGGGCTCGTAGCCACCAGGTGAAGGAGCTTCGAGTCCGGTGATCCAAACTGATCACCTGATCCAGGGAGAGCGGAGACTTGTCTCACCGCAGCAGGATTGCCCACTGCAGGAGCCGGGTGTGACTCTGGGCATAAGGTACCCCCTCGAAGGCAGAGACCATCAGCCCCAACACCCGCATGCAAAACCTGAGAGAGGACCTCCGCTGAGACAGCAGGGCCCGCACCGCCCCCTGGAGTGTTAAGACCTTGGCGGCAGGGAGAAACACCTTCGCCCGCTCCGTATCCAGGACCAAGCCCAAGTATTCCAACCGGCGCGACGGGGCCAGCACCGACTTTAGAAGGTTGATCACCCAGCGGAAGTCCTGCAGGAAACCAAGGGTGATGTCCATACTTTCCGACAAGACGGAGGCAGACTCTGCCCGTAGGGGGAGATCGTCGAGATATGCCACTACCGCTATGCTCCTCTGCCTCAGCAGAGCCAGCACCAGGGCCAGGAGCTTGGTGAAGACCCGAGGAGCTGAGGCCAGACCGAACGGAAGGGCCACAAACTGGTAGTGTAGATCCCCCACTGCAAAGCGCAGGAAGCGCTGGTGGTGTACACATATGGGCACGTGTAAATACGTGTCCTTGATGTCCAGGGAGGCCAGGAAATCTCCTTGCCGAAGAGTTGCCACCACAGAGCCGACAGATTCCATCCTGAATTTCCGCACCCTCACAAAGAAGTTGTGGCCTAAACCCATCTTTTTTCGGAACCACAAAAAGATTGGAATAAAAACCGTGGAAACGTTCCATAGCAGGAACCGGGACAATCACCCCCTGATGGGGCAGGGCCTGCAGCTGTTCCGGGGGAAGCCTCAGATTGGAGACGAAGAACCTGTCCAGGGGTTGGGTACGGAACTTTATCTTGTACCCAGACGAAACCACCTTGCGTACCCAGAGATCCGAGATGCATGAGGCCCGCGAACCGTAAGAGCCGTCCCCCCACCCGAACAGGTGGGGGCGACCCATCATGCGGAGGAGGACTTCTCCTCCGCCTTTTTGGACTTATGCTGCCAGGGACACTCGGCCCTTGGCGGGCCGAGAACCCTTGTTCGAGATGCGTGGAGCACAAAAAAAACCTCTTTTGCGCAGAGAAGAACGGGCCCACTCTGCTGGGCTCCGGAAGAAAAGTATTCTTCCCCCCAGTGTAATCCTTGATGATTTCGTCGAGGGAAGCCCCAAAGAAGCGACCCCCCTCAAAAGGCAGGGTCCATCAGGTCCTTCTTTGACGCCTGGTCTCCTGACCAGCAACGCAGCCATAACAGCCGTCTAATGACGAATGCAAACATGGATAGTTTAGACAGCATGGGGGCCATGTCAAGGGCCGCATCACAGAGATACTTCAGTCCCTGAATCAGCTAGTCTGCCATCTGCACAGGTTCCGGAGGGGCCTGGAGAGTCACCAAAGCCTGGTTCACAATAGCTGCCCATTCCGTAAGCGCCTGTGCCACCAGCGCAGCCATCAGCGCCGGCCGCATAGCCGACCCTGCGACTAGGAACATGGCCTTGGACACCGCCTCAGTCCTCCTGTCGGCCGGGCCCTTGAAGGATGGAGAGCCCTCCATCGGGATAGTGGTCGCCTTGTTCAGGCGGGCCACCGACGGATCCACCGTCGGGGACTTCCACTTCTGCAGCAGGGTATCCTCGAAGGGATAACGCACAGAAAAACATTTTGGCATGGCAAACGACCCCTGAGGACGCCGCCACTCTTTGTAAACAAAAGTATGACAAATAGGGGAATGCCTTAGGCGCCCGGGCCGGCTTATGCGACCCAAAAGCGTACGGCGCTCCCGGGCCCAGCTTCAGCGTCTCATGAACCGCTGAAACCAAAGAGCCACCCAGAGCCCTTCACGAGCTGCGGTGGCCCCCGAGGGCTCCTTCTCTTCATCCGAGGGGTCCCTGAGTTCACCCTCCGACAGCTCCAAGGGGGTCCCCAACACCGCGGAGCCCCCCTCCGGCTCCGAGTCCTCACCAGGACAGAGGAGGAGGTGGCCAATTGCTCGCCGCCCCCCCCGTCACGGATCAGTTCCGCCCGGGAGAAATATCCCTCCAGGAGGGCCGTCAAGGTGTGCAGTCGGACCACCGGTCCCAGCGCTGCCTGGTCCCCACCGGAGACCCCTGGCTGGAAAACCAGCTTCAGCCACCAAAGCCCACACCCCGTGCGACACCGGATATGAGTGTAACACAAAACCGCCCCGCAGTCGCCGCCTTGGGGCCCTCAGAGGTTCCCAGGAGGACTCACCCACCGCCCCAGGAGCTGTGCTGCTGTAGCTGCCTGTCCCACTGCTCATGATCCCCACGTGTCAGGAGTTCTCTTCCAGCCTGTAATCGCGCCAGGAGAAGCAGGGCCGCCCCTCAGCATACAGTGGACCACACCGAAATGGCCGCCGTAGGCGCTAGAGGCCGAACACTGCGGTCGGCCACCGCTACTGGAACATGCAGCTGGCTACAAGAAAATGGCGGCCGAGCCAACACACAGCCGGCTCTGGGAAAATGGCGGCCGTGTACAACACACGGTCGGCCACAGGAAAATGGCGGCCAGATCCAGGAGGATGGTGGCTGCTACCACAGAGGGTGACCCATGCAGGCAGGGAGGACTATTGCTCCGGGTGGGGGGGGGGGAACCGGGCGAACGGTCGGACCGCGAACGGTCAGACCCTAGCGGAAGGAAAAGGGGGCACCCCGCGTGTCGGCTCGCATCCGTTGGCCGCGCTGGGGAGACTCCCTGGATCTAGGATATCCAGCCTGTCACCCAGCCGGCTGCTTGATTGGATTCTTCTATCAGATTTCTTGAAAAAATAAGAAAAAGAATGGGGAACCACAGATCCCAGGTCCAACTTCTTGCACTAGGCATAAAAAACTGAGTTGCTGAAGCAGGGCTGGAGGGGTTATGCGAAGTAAGGACTGCCCCCTGGGAGGGGCTGTGCTTGCTTTGAGTTGAACTTCGTTCTGCCTAGTCCACTCCTAGTGAAATCTGCATAAACCCCACATGTCAAGAATGAGAGGCTGCGTCTGTCAATGAACAATTGAGAAAACTGAATTTTTGCTTGCACATGATTGGATGATAGAAATCAGCAGAGCTTCCTCTCAGATCTAGCACAACTGCACTTGCAGTACACTTAAGCTGGCTACACCCTATACAATTTTCTTGCACAACTTTGCTTAAGATTTACTAAAACCATATAATATGAGGTGAAACCTAAACACTTTCAAATTATATTCAATCAGGTAGGCCCTTCCACTTGCACGGTCATGCAACACTGTACATATTTATTTAATTATATTTTATTTACATACTGTTATATTTAGATCCCTTTTTCCCCACAAATACAGATTTCTTTTTGTGGTATTTGATCACCTCTTGGTTTTTGTTATTTTTTGCGCTATAAAGACTGACAATTTTGAAAAAAAAAAAAAAGAAAAACTATTTTTTACTTTCTGCAATAAAACATTTCCAATAAAAAAAAATCTAATTTCTTCATAAATTTAGGCCAATATGTATTCTGCTACATGTTTTTGGTAAAAAAAATAAAATCCCAATAAGCGTATATTGATTAATTTTCGCAAAAGTTATAGCGTATACAAGCTATGGTATATATTGGAATTTTTATTTATTTTTATACTAGTAATGATGGCGATCAGTGACTTATAGTGGTACTGTAATATTGCGGTGTACAATCTGACACTAACACTTTGGACACTTTGTCGGAACCAGTGACATTAATAGGTACCTGATCCGGCCCAAGAGAGCCGCTCTGCCGCTCTACTCCTACGTGAGGCGGTCGGCAAGCGGTTAACCAGTTGCCGACCGCCCGCCATCGACTGAAGGCAGCAACTTGGCTCGATATCGGGAAACGCCGTCACCTGGCAGTGGCTGCAAAATTGCGGATCGTGAGCGCGCCCACTGTGTTACGAGGGAGCCAGGGAGCGGGTAGGGCGGACTCGATGGCCACCGGCTACCCGCGATTGCTCCCCCGCAGTGACAGAACGGAGGTCTGTGTATGTAAACAACGGATCTTCATTCTGTCAGTGGGGAAGGAATGTGATCGTAGGCTTCCTGTATATGGGAGACGCGATCACTCTTCTCCCCCACTCAGCCCAGCCCCCACACAGTTAGAACACAGTGAGGGAACACAGTGAACACTTTGATCGCCCCCTAGTGTTAACCCCTTCCCTGCCAGTAAAATTTATACAGTAATCAGTGCATTTTCATAGCACTGATCGCTGTATAATTGCCAATGGTCCCAAAAAAGTGTCAAAATTGTCCAACATGTCTGCTGCAATGTCGCAGTACCGCTAAAAATTGCAGATTGCCGCCATTACTAGTAAAAAATAAATAAATAAATAAAAACCCCATAAAAGAATTCTCATCGTTTGTAAACGCGGCAACTTTTGTGCAAACCAATCAATATATGCCGATTGCGATTTTTTTTTCACCAAAAATATGAGGAAGAATATATATATCGGCCAAACCAGATGAAAAAATTTGTTTTTTTATATATTTTTTTCGGATATGTATTTTAGCAAAATGTAAGTTTTTTTTTTTGCAAAATTGTCCCTTTTTTTTGTTTATAGCGCAAAAATTAAAAACCTTAAAGGTGATCAAATACCACCAAAAGAAAGCTCTATTTGTGGGAAAAAAAAGACGTACATTTCGTTTGGGTACAGCGCCGCAAGACCGCGCAATTGTCATTTAAAGCGACGCAGTGCCGAATCGCAAAAGTGCTCTGGTCCTAAAGGGGGAAATCCTTCCGGGGCTGAAGTGGTTAATGTCCATGGTTTTACAATAGGATGTCCAAGAAGCTCATATAGGTGTGATGGTCAGGTGTACACAAGCGTTTTGCCATATAGTATATGAAAACTGAAGCTAATGTTCCAAACTGCAGATTTATGCCCTGTACACACAATCCAAAAATTGGGTGACAGATCGTCCGACTATTTGTGCTTGCTAGTCGTAAGTAGAAATTCAATAGGTTACTAAAGTTACAAAAAGTCTCGTATGACAGAATAAAAATTTGGGAAGTGATGTCATGTGTTGTAGTGTATTTGTATTGTATTTTCGGATTACAACTGTACTGATCAAACGAAAGCTGTGTACTAACGATCAGATTATCGTACGATCGATTAGAAAGCGGTATTTTTTGTACAATTTTCGGATTGTGTGTACGGGCCACACAGAAGCAATTTAGACAGGAAAAAAACACACTATCATGCAGTGGCCACCTTGTTTGACTTATGTGAATCAGACACATGCAGGTTAATGATCTGCTGTCTTTTACAGTGGGGTAGGTGCAGGGGAAGGCATAGGACACAGTCTGTGAATATGCAGCTTTTGTGCAGAAATGACACAAGCTGTTACAGGGGTGTAAGGCCCCTTTCACACATGCTGTCCGATCAGGTCCGCCTGTACGTTTTTCAGGTGGACCTGATCGGATGCTCCATGCACCTCTATGAAGCGACGGATGTTAGTGCTGACATATCCGCTGACATCCGCTGCTAACCGATCCGCTAAATCCAGACGGATGGAAACCCCATTTTCCATCTGTATGGCGAATCGGATTGGATGGAATCGGATGAAAATGGACAGACGGGTCCATTTTCATCTGATCTCCCCATAGAGGATAGCGGGGCTCTGAAAGGTATGTCTCCGTACAGTGAGCAGGGACGGATCTGTCATCCGCCGGCTCAGCGGATCGATCCCTGCTGAGCAAGCAAAGTCCATAAAAATGGGCAGCGTGTGAAAGGGGCCTAAAGGAAGATTATTAGAGCCCTTAAAGTTGACTTACAAGCAAAACACTGTTCAACCAGCCTTGTCATTTAGACACCCCTGCTAGGTCCCAGACTTCTCTGCAGATCACAACAATACAGTGTAGCACAGGACCAATGTTAGCTTGTGATTGGACAGAGAAAGAACAGCAGTACAATACCGAGGTAATGCCTCTCCTGCTCACTTATTTTGCACCTTCCCAATGTTAGACTAACTACACTGAGCAAAACAAAGCAGATCACCCCAACCTCATATTCTAGTTGTATCTAAAATTACATCTAACTGAGTGTAAGGCCTCTTTCCCACAGGGCAGATCCGTTTGATGGACTCTGCTTGCTCAGTGGGGATTACTCCACTGATCCACGCTGAGCAGGCAGATGACAGCCCTTGTGAAAGGGGCCTAACTTTAAAGTTGGTACACATATGGATATTTTAGATACTTCCTAGAAATTGGGCAGTTATCACTACACTTGTCAATAGTATCAGAGGACTCCTGCTACTATGTGACCCTACTCTAATATAGGTCTCTAAATTGTCCTGACCCCGATTTGTGCTTGAAAATTAATCATTAACCTGATCTGTTTTATGCCAGAAAATGAATTCTCCTCAGATGTAACCAACCACCCCACCAACTGAGAGTCTCAAATGTTTAACCACTTCAATGCCGGGCACTTTCATCTCCTTCTTGCCCAGGCCAATTTTCAGCATTCGCCACTTTCCCAGTTTGAATGACAATTGTGCGGTCATGCAACACAGTACCAAACTTAATTTTTATCACTTTGTTCACACAAATAGAGCTTTCTTTTGGTGGTATTTAATCGCCACTGCATTTTTTATGGTTTGCTAAATACATGGAAAAAGACTAAAATTTTTGAGAAAAAAAAAAATTTTTGCAAATAAATAATCTTTCCTAATAAAGTTAGGTCAAAATATATTCTGTTACATTTCTTTGGTAAATATAACCCAAATCGGTGTATGTTATTTAGTCTGTAGGAAAGTTTTATAGGGTCCACAAACTATGGTAAATATCTGAAAATGACTCATTTTTGGAAAGTAGACAGTTCAAAGTATTTAGTAAGAGGCATGGCGAGTTTTTTGAAGTTGTAATTTTTGTCATAAGTTTTTGTCATCAGTGCAGTACAGCATTGTCATGTAACGAGTGTGGCAGTGATCAGAGACACTGACTGGTGACAGTACGAAAAAAAAAATTTTTTTTTTTCCTTTCACTTTGACCAGAACAATATACAGTGCCTTGAAAAAGTATTCATACTCCTTGAAAGTTTCCACATTTTGGCATGTTACAACCAAAAATGTAAATGTATTTTATTGAGATTTTATGTGACAGACTAGAGCTTCACGATTCTGGCCAAAATGAGAATCACAATTTTTTTGCTTAGAATAAAGATCACGATTCTCTCACGATTCTCGCGGTGTAACATCTTACATATGCAAAAAAATTGGGCTAACAGCACTGTTTATGTGTGACATAAAATATTGCAACAACCGCCATCTTATTCTCTGGGGTCTCTGCTAAAAAAAATATATATATAATGTTTGGGGGTTCTAAGTCATTTTCTAGCAAAAAATACTGGATTTTTATTTGTAAGCAGCAAATCAGAAAATATTTAGTCTTTAAATGGTTAAACTAAACATCTTCTATACACAGGAGTTCATTCCTTTGAAGTAAATACATTGTATCTTTCTAGATTCTTTTATCAACAGTGACTTGAGAACTTGTCTCCGACTCAAGTCGCTCCGACTTAGAAAAGACTTCAGGCTACTTGCATTGACTTTTATTTACAGTCAAGTCACGCTAAGTCGCCCCGCAAGGCAGACTCTGTTAACTGCACTGAAAATCGAGGTAATGCCTGATGGAGATCGCGGGAGGTGAATCGAGATTGCGGTTTTATTACGATTAATTGTGCAGCTCTATGACAGACCAACACAAAGTGGCACATAATTGTGAAGTGGAAGGAAAATGAAAATGATAAATGGTTTTCAATTTTTTTTTTACAAATAAATATGTGGAAAGTGTGGCGTGCATTTGTATTCAGCCCCCCTGAGTCAATACTTTGTAGAACCACCTTTCTCTGCAATTACAGTTTTTTTGGGGATGTCTCTACCAGCTTTGCACATCTAGAGAGGACATTTTTGCCCATTTGTCTTTGCAAAATAACCCAAGCTCTGTCAGATTGGATGGAGAGCATCTGTGAACAGCAATTTTCAAGTCTTGTCACAGATTCTCAATTGGATTTAGGTCTGGACTTTGACTGGGCCATTCTAACACATGAATATGCTTTGATCTAAAACCATTCGATTGTAGCTCTGGCTGTATGTTTAGGGACGCTGTCTTGCTGGAAGGGGAACCTCTGCCTCAGTCTCAAGACTAACTGGTTTTCTTCTAGGATTGGCTTGTGTTTCACTTCATCCATGTTCCCACCAACTCTGACCAGCTTCCTTGTCCCTGCTGAAGAAAACCATCCCACAACATGATGCTGCCAACACCATGTTTGACAGTGGGTATGGAGTGTTCAGGGTGATATGCAGTGTTAGTTTTCCACCACACATTGATTTGGGGTTGATTTACTGAAGCTGGAGAGTGCAAAAACTGGTGCAGCTTTGCATGCTAGCCAATCAGCTTCTAACCTCAGCTTGTTCAAAAAAGCTTTGACAATAAAACCTTGAAGCTGATTGGTTTCTGTGTGGAACTACACCAAATTTTGCACTTTCAAGCTTTAGTAAATCAACCCCATAGAGTTTTGCTTTTAGGCCAAAAAGTTAAATTTTTGTCTCATCTGCCCTGAGCACCTTCTTTAACGTCCCTGGCGGTATTCCCACGTGTGGCTCGGGGTGGAATTTCAGTACCATTAGCGGTAACCCCGAGCCACACTCGGGATCACATTGCTGGATCCAAGGCAGCGTTACTCACCTTGTCCCCTGTATCCAGCGATGTCCCCCGCCGTGTCTGCGGGCTCTGTCCTCCGCCCGATGCCTCTGTGTGACGGGCTCTGTTCCCTGTGAGCGTCGCACAGGGGTGGAGACCGGCGGCAAATTCAAAAAGTGAAACACACAGCATACATACAGTACACTGTAATCTGTAAGATTACATTACTGTATGAAATCATTTCACATCCCCTTTGTCCCTAGAGGTTTGCCCAGTGCCCTACATGCACTTTTGTATTACATATGCCATTCTTTCTGCCTGGAAAGAGGAGAATGTCCATGGCAACCAAAAAGTGTCCCTTTACGTCAAAAGCGTTTTTTGATCAGATAGAAAACACCGATAGTAAATAAGAATCATTTGCAGAATTGAGTGATATTGATTTTTGGGGAAATTTATCATCAGAAACTGAAAGTGACGACAGCGACAATTCTGCAACTGAGCAAATTTCAGTGTTTTTGGTTTGATTACATTATTGAATACATTTTATTACTATTACGTTATTATTTTTGATAATTATTTTTAGTTATTTTTTAGATTATAATTTATGATTTCATGTTTCAAACTTTATCATACCCTTGATGTCTACTAGACTCTTGTTTGGACATATTTAACTGAGTTATAAGAATTACAGGCCTACAATATAAAACACCAAATTTCCATGCAAAATGTACCTCTTTCAGCACCAAAAATCTGAAATAATCATCCCGCCAGGGAGGTTAACATGTTTGCTGTGTTCCCCACATGGCTTCTCGCAAACTGCAAACAGGACTTCTTTTGGCTTTCTTTCAACAATGGCTTTCTTCTTGCCACCCTTCCATAAAGGAGATATTTGTGCCGTGCACGACTAATATTCCTGTGGACAGATTCTCCCACCTTAGCTGTGGATCTCTGCAGCTCCTCCAGAGTTACCATGGACCTCTTGGCTGCTTCTCTGATTAATGCTCTCCTTGCCCGGTCTGTCAGTTTAGGTGGACAGCCATGTCTTGGTAGGTGTGCAGTTGTGCCATGCTATTTCCATTTTCGGATGATGGATTGAACAGTGCTCCATGAGCTGCTCAAAGTTTGGGATCATTTTTTATAACCTAACCCTGCTTTACACTTCTCCACAACGTTATCCCTGACTTGTCTGGTGTGTTCCTTGGCCTTCATGATGCTGTTTGTTCACTAAGGTTCTCTAACAAACCTCTGAGAGCTTTGCAGAACAGCCATATTTATACTGAGATTAAATTACACAGAGGTGGACTTAATTTACCAATTAGGTGACTTCTGAAGGCAATTGGTTCCACTAGACTTTAGTTAGGGGTATCAGAGTGAAGGGGGCTGAATACAAATACATGCCACACTTTTCAGATATTTATTTGTAAAAAATGTTAAAAAAACATTTATCATTTTGCTTCCACTTCAGAATTAGGTGCCACTTTGTGTTGGTCTATCACATAAAATCACAATAAAATACATTTAGGTTTTTGGTTGTAACATGACAAAATGTGGAAGGGGTATGCATACTTTTTAAAGGCATTGTAATATCTCCATAGTAACACTGTACTACTCTGGGGAAGTGATCAGTATTTTTTTTTTTTACACATTATATTTGCATATATCAATGAATTTCATTGCTATATGCAAGCATTTTACCAAATTAAATCAATTCATTCAGTTTGTTTTGTTGTGATTAGCTGTGATTGGCCAGAGCTAATCACACGGTACAGATGGGCTGTGATTGGCCCAGTCTGTACCATGTGATCAAACTGATCAATGACAGCTAGCAACAAAACTGTATACAATGCATGGCTTGAAAGGAAGCCATCCATTGTTTACAACTGTCGTATAATCTGCTGTGATTGGTTAGCCAGTACTGTGACAGGCCAGTACAGTCATCAGACATTGGCTGTGCGACAGATTGTGCCGCGCAGGATGTCATGTGACGTCCCCCCAGCTTGACAAGAGGTTCCCACTGGCGTCATTATACCATAGGCTGTGACTTTAAATAAACTCATGCCTCAGTAGGAATTGTCCAGCAAAATTCCCCAAAATCTGGTTCCCTTTGCTAGACATTAATGGGGTAGGCGACACAGACATTTCAGCCACCAGTATGAGATAGGTGGCTGGCAACTCTTAGTGCTGATGCTCACACACCGTCTTGGTAGTTTAGAGCAGCAGTCGCCAACCAGTGGTCCACAAGAAAATGTTAGTGGTCCCCCAGGGTTCTGCCGCAAATCAACTTTTTGGCAGATGTATACTGCCCAATGTTGTTTCCAGTGTTGCTCTCAATGCGCGCAGTCAATACTGTCAGGGCGCATTGATATCTGATGCCTCCTCTGTAGTTCCGGTTCCTGTGAACTCAGAGGGAGGTGCTGGGAGTAGTGCATAGAGCTGGAGGTGAAGAAGGAGGGAACTTGCAATGACAGTGCTGATCAGACTGTGGGAGGGGGTACGGAGCTCAAGCACATGCCTGGATAGGTGAGATCCAATGATGAGTCTGTGTGAGCCAGCAGTGTGATGAAGATTGCGGGGTTGTGGGGGGGGGGGGGGGTGTCAGAGAGCTGAAGCTTTGTGTGTATAAGACAGCAGTGTGATCCAGCGGTGTGTGTGAGGCATGACAAATTGTAAAATTCATGTTAATGGTCCGCGGGATTCAAAATTGTAAGTTTTGTGAGGTCCGAAAGGTTGGAAACCACTGGTTTAGAGTACCAAGGTAATTACAGTAGAGAATAAAGTAAGAAAGTGTTCATAGCAGAAGACAACAGGGAAATAATAGGCTTTGACTATATATTGATGTTGGTAAACTTTTTGTGTAAGTATTATACGTCATGCCATAGATCATCATTGGTCTATTTTTTTTTTTGCCCAAAACTCTATTTAATATTTTAAATACCACACTAATGAGAATAAATTGTGCTTTATATCTGCCCAGAGTTCAGCTTTAAGTAAATCATGTGACCTTGATTTGCCCTGTGCACCAAGGCTTCAAACAGCTTTTAATATAAAATATTTTCATGCAAACATATTACTTTCTCCTGTAACACAAAGAGCATTTCTTATTACCTGATTTCCATTAGCTTGCAGGCTCTTCTGTTGTGGTTCTGAAACTGTTGCAGTAGAAGTGGTGGCATAAGTGTATGTCACTTGGGGAATCAAAATAGTCCGCTTGTTGGCAGCTAGTGCTCTAAGACAGGGAACACTATTCTGATCTGTAATGGCAACAATTGTAGGTAACTGGGCAGTGACTGTGGGAATAGCAATGTTTATGGGATTGGCACTTGGGTTTATAATTAGAGCTGGCTCCGATTTTGGGACATTGTCCACTTGCATTGGCTCTTTTTTAATACAAGACAAGTTCAAGGGTTCTTCTTGAACAGAATAAACACTGCTCTGGTAAACACTAGTTATGGAAGGTCGCTCCAACCCATTTCCAAGCTGCTTTGGTAAAGATAAATCGAGAGGTTCCATTTGCTGCTCTTGGTCACCTTGCACCTCGTCAGATATTGTTGCACCATCTGAGTTTTTCAGCGAAGAGAGGTTTAGTGGTGATGGGGAGGTTCTGCCACTCTCTGAACCATTTGCAGCCAATGGTTGGGAGGGCTCATCGCTTGGGGGGTTCTGCAAATCATTATCTTCATTTTGAACATTATTACTGTCTTCTTGCAGTTCAGTATTCTTCTCTGGTAAGCTACAATCCTGATCAGCTTTTGGTGAAGATGATCTAGAAGATTGGAGAGAAATTTCTCCACTTTGCATTTTTTCAAACCATTTTCTTACCACGTCCTGTGGTAGGTTTACCGAATCAGCAATTTTAGAAAGTTCTGCGGCACTTGGCTGTGCGTTCAGAGCATAGTAGGCTTTCAGAAGTGATAGGAGGTTTTTCAATGGTGGTTGACTAGGTGTAAGGTTTCCATCTGTGGTTTCCACTGATGAAGACTCAGACTTTATGGATTCAGCCTTGCTACTTTCAGGAATTGGAGTACTGCTTTTCTGATCAAAGTGCTTAGGTTCTTGAAGTGCATTGGATTCTGGTGGCTGATCATCACAAAGTGTGCAAGTACTCTCCTCTGTAAACTTTGTATCCTTCTCAGTTTTAATAGTTAGATCTTCAGGTAATTTTTCAGTCTTGCAGACTTCTGCTGGGACTTCTTTTTTTAGGTTCTGTGGAACAACTGGAAGCTGGCTTGGCTGCTCTAAGCTGTAATTGATGATTATTTTGGTTGTCCCATCTTGATCAACCAAAGGAAGACTAATAGCAGAAATTACAGAATGACCCGCTTGCTGTATGGTTGCAGAAGTAATAGTCCCTTGTTCTTTGGATGTAAGATTGGCATGGTTATTTTCTAACACTTGTCTGATTACATTCCCATCAACAGCCATCTTAAGAACATTTTGAATGTCACTAAGGTTAATACTAATGGGTGATACCAGGCCCATAGTTGGTAGAACAACAGCTTGTACTACACCCTGAGGAGAACTGGTTGCCTGGAGAGGGTTACCACCACTAAACACCCCATTTGGCAAAGGGGCAGAACAGTTGATTCCTGACGCAACCATAATGGGCTTAATTTCATAATCCACAGGTTCCGTTTTAATTTGGTTTACTGGAAGTTGCTCCTGTAAAGGCTTGTTCTCGATCTTTTGTCGAATTGGTGGCCGTACTGGACTGCCAGGGGATGCAGACAGGGAAGGGGAGGAGCACTGGGGGGTCTTCAAACCGGAACGTGCACGTCCATTGACCGGAATTACGCCAATACATTTTTTACTGCTTATATGGGAACTATAGGAACCCGAATGGGAAAATCTCTTCTTGCAGTTTGGGCATTCATATGGCTTCTCTCCTATAAAATTAAGCACAAAAGTCAAGTATGTCAAAAAACTTGATGAATTACTTCAAATAGTGTTCTGTAATACCCAGATGGGAGAAACCACAGCTTTGAGGAATAATGATGACTAGGGATGAGCTAAGTGATCAGTCCAAATGAAAGTTCAGACCTGATATTCGGCATGGACGAACATAACAGCTTCCTGCTGTAAAAAGTTGCTAAGAAATCCCCGGCCAGGGAATTGAATGTGCCGGTTAATGTAGGGGTTGCTAAGTTGCCATAGTACATGTTTTCCAGGTCAATGCCCATCCCCCTATGATGTCTGTGTGACAATCCCTAGCCAAATAGCTAAGAAAATGGCTATTATTCATTTTTATGGGTTTGGCTCCCATTGAGAGTGAGGTGTAATGTAGCCCTGACAACACTTCTCAGTACAGTTGTCACCTTAGGATTGAATTAATGGAAGAATATCCAGGTAAACATAAAGGAAAAAAGTGTGGCGAAAAAGAAAACAAAGGCTGTAACCACTCTAAACACTGGTAAGCTGCAATATTATTAATGTTTGTTCTTGGGTTTAGATATACTTTAATATTATGGGTGCGGGGGCCTAACTGGTGCACAGTGTGGAAGATTCTTAAAGTGGTGGTGGAGCTTAGGGCAAAGCAACAGGTTAAGAATAATGCCAGCCCTACCATCAGAATACCCTGCCCTTATTACCCTACCACAGTTGGCAATAGGAATGGATAAAACCCCTCCATTTCTGGGTATGGAGGAGCATGTGATTCACGCCCACATTACAGCACTGGAACTTGGCCAAATGGGAGTTGGGAGAGAGCCCTAGGCCCTATATTTGCTCCAAACCACAACTTATACAGGCCATCCTCCTATTGCTCTCTGCCACCAAAATGAGCAGTGGGGTAGCGAATGACAGGTAAGTATGTACAGCTGGTGGGGCTGGCAATAACATGAATCTGCTGCTTTATTTTGCATGGGCAAAGCACAGATTCACTTTAAAATATTCCATATCAATTCACTAAAATCTTTATAGCGGGAAAAAGATAAGAAGGGCGGTGTCACCATTACCTTCCTTCCTTTTCTTCAACATTATGTCCTCCAAAATTACAGGTGCATAGATATGTTCAAACTTTAAGATGCAGTTTTTACAGAATTTCAAAGTCAAATATCTCCAGGCAGCATGGATGAAAATATGTTATCAAAGGACTTACCACTGTGAATCCGTAAATGTTCCTTTAGATGGTGTTTGTATTTGAAAGCTTTTCCACATTCAGTGCATTTGAATTTTCTGTTTCCACCAGACTGTGTTACATGCCTCTGTAAGAGAGGAAAATTCATAACTATAATCTCGCAAGAGCAACATATCATTCTGACTGGGTACAGCACTCAAAAAAAACTGCGCACATTTTGACCTAAATTAAAAAAAAAAAAAAAAGTTTTAGTTGTTTTGCATTCATATTATTTAATTCCCGATGCATCATCACATTGGCACTGTCTTTACTAATTGACCCCTTCTCCAATACATCAAGCACACATACACTAAGCAGAGGAAGGTTTAGCATTACAGCTTATCACATATAATGCAGCAAACAGGACAAGATTCTGCTCCATTCTATTTAGCTACTTTTCTATTAGAACCATGTTTTCAGGTTTTGCATGTATGTTATAAAGCACATTTTAGGTCTGACAATTAGTTAAAACCCTGAAACATTATATATTTTCCGAAACTAGAGACCCTGGAGTATAAAATGAGGGTACTTACAATTTTTATGCCACCCAGTATTACGCACATTTTTATCAAATGAATATTTTTAGCAAAATACACACAAAAGTTAATTTAGAGCACACAAACAATGAATTATCCAATTTTTTGGTGTCATTTAACCACTTCAGCCCCTGAAGGATTTCACACTTTAGGACCAGAGCACTTTTTGCGATTCGGCACTGCGTCGCTTTAACTGGCAATTGCGTGGTCGTGCGACGTTGTACCCTAATGAAATTTGCGTCCTTTTTTCCCCACAAATAGAGCTTCCTTTTGGTGGTATTTGGTCACCGCTGCGTCATTTCTGATCGCCGCTATAAACAAAAGAGCGACAATTTTGCAAAAAAAAACAAAATTTCTTACTTTTTGCTAAAATAGAAATCCAAAAAAAATATATAAAAAAACATTTTTTTTTCAATGGTTTTGGCCGATTTATATTCTTCCTCATATTTGTGATAAAAAAAAATTCGCAATTAGCGTTTATTAATTGGTTTGCGCAAAAGTTGCCGTGTTTACGGATGATGAAAATTAATTTCTGTTTTTATTTTTATTTTTTACTAGTAATGGCGGCAATCTGCGATTTTTAGCGGTACTGCGATATTGCGACGGACATGTTGGACCATTTTGACACTTTTTTGGGACCATTGGCATTTATACAGCAATCATTGCTATAAAAATGCACTGATTACTGTGTAAATGCCATTGGCAGTGAAGGGGTTAACCTGGGGGGGCGCTCTAAGGGTTAACTGTGTTCCCTTGGCGTGTTCTAACTGTATTAATGTTTGACTGGCAGGGGAAGGGGGCGTGATCACAGCTTCCATATAGAGGAACACAGCCCTTCCCCCTCTTACAGAATGGAGATCCGTGTTTACTTACACGGACCTCCGTTCTTTCACTGCAGGGGGGGCATTGCGGGTAGCCAGCGGAGATCGATTCCGCCCTACCCGCTCCCTGGCCCCCCCCCCCCCCCGAACACAGTGAGTGTGCCCCCGGCGGCGCGCGGTCACAGTGCACGATCTCGCAGCCGCCGTCATATGATGGCGGTTTGCGATATCGAGCCACCTTGTCGCCGTCAACCTGCGGTTGGCGGTCGGCAAGTGGTTAAAGATATGATGAGTAAATAGATACACAACATGTCAAGCCTTATAATTGCATGCGACCTGGGAAATGTGTATGTGTGCCGCTCAGGCTCGGTGGTAAGGGGAACGTAATCAGTGCTTCCGCAGCTGTTGCTGGAGTGCTGACAAGGAATGGAACCCGTCCTGGCTCCTATAAGACTTCAGAGAACAATGGGGTAGCTCTTGGAAGTTGCACATCCATGTGTCTTGGGATGGTGAGTAGAGTGACAACCTCAGACTGGACTCCAACCAGGCCACGCCCCCAATGCGTTTCACTTCGCCCCCCGCGAAGCTTAGTCATGTGTTTGGGAAATGGTGATAAACTTCAGTCCCCAAAATTCTTTGTGAGAGACACTTTAAAAGCCTTTACAAGTTGTCAGTTGTAGAGTGAAGGCTCTAGAATGTTTGCTCTGCACATGGGGGTGGGGGCTTCAATTTATTTTTACACTTAGCCCTTTTTCTGTCACATCAGGGTTCAATAGCCTCTATGTGATAGCATACTGTAATGACTGGTCCTGATAAATGAGACATGAGCGGTCTATTAGATCCCTGAGTCTGTCCTGCCCTCCACTGAGGCTAACTAACTTCTTTCCCGGCCACATCAGCCAAGGAAAGTGATAGGAGGAACAGTGTCCCATCATTGGTATTAGTGGGAGGAATAGTGCCACATTGTTGGTGTCAGTGGGAGGAATAGTGTCCCATCGTTGGTGACAGTGGGAGGAATAGTGACCCATCGTTGGTGACAGTGGGAGGAATAGTGTCCCATCATTGGTGACAGTGGGAGGAATAGTGTCCCATCATTGGTGACAGTGGGAGGAATAGTGTCCCATCGTTGGTGACAGTGGGAGGAATAGTGTCCCATTGTTGGTGACAGTGGGAGGAATAGTGCCCCATCATTGGTGACAGTGGGAGGAATAGTGCCCCATCGTTGGTGACAGTGGGAGGAATAGTGCCCCATCGTTGGTGACAGTGGAAGGAATAGTGCCCCATTGTTGGTGACAAAGGGAGGAATAGTGCCCCATCGTTGGTGACAAAGGGAGGAATAGTGTTCCTTTATTTACATCAGTGGTAGAAAATATGCCCATTGTTGGTGTCAGTGGAAGGAATGGTGCCTCATCCTTGGTGTCAGTTGGAAAAATAGTGCCTCGTATTAGTGGAAGGAATAGTGCCTCAATCCTTTATTTGGCCTGTGGGCCACAGTTTGGAAACCACTTTAATTTCATATCAATACATATTTTCTTTGAGCTGCATTGGTCTTTTAAAAATCAGAATGTAGTTGTAAAATGAAGCAAGCTGAAATGAGTAAACTGAGAAACAAATAAGTCCCAGACCTGACACCCTTGAAACGAATGTGTACTACATAATACATGTATCGTTCCCACCCGCATCACTGACAGGACAGTGAAGTTTGCATTGCAATATAAAAAGCTGAGTCTTTCCGGGTTCGGGTCTACCTATCCAGGAAGAAATGCTGAGGGGAAATGCAGACACATAAGTCACATTACACAGACCCGTGTTGCAGTAATGCATCCATTTTACATAAAAAAAAAAAAAAAAGAAGAAATGCAGGAATTCTGCCATAAATTGATATTCTGTACATTCAGAAGGAAAATGCAGCCAAACTCAAGCCTTTTATGATGGTGGTTTGGAACAGGTTGAGCTTTGTTGGAGCTGCAGGTGTAGAAATAAACAGGAAGGGAAGGATGTGAGGCTTTGCTGTCCACCTAAAGCCTTCTGCCACTTACTTGATCTTTTCCTGACTTGTGGGATGTCATGTGACGGTCCAGCTGGGTTCTGTAGGCAAACGTGTAGCTGCACATAGAACAACTAAAGTTGTCTTCATTCTTTTCATGCCGGTATTTGATGTGTTCCTTCAAGGAAGTGTAACGTTTGTATCCCCTGTCACAATACGGACACGTCAGGAGCTGGGAGAATGCGTCTGGAGTTCCTGCAAATAGAGATCAGGCTATGACACAGCTGCATCTGGAAGTCAATTACAAACAATACGAACAATTCAGTACAATAGTCTTCACTTTACCTCCTGCAGTAGTACCTTATTAAAGGTTTATCAATACAACATTTTACTCTACAGTGCCATGAAAGGTGAAATTACCTTTTTTTTTTTTATTTCAAAGGATGGAGTTAGCCCCACGTTGAACTGCTGCACAACTGCTATATTGGGAAAGTTGCAGTAAAGCCAACCATACATGGGTCAGAATTTGGCCGGCACCTGCTGAACCAGCTGAATTTTGATCCTTGTATGGGGTAGCTGGTTATACACAAGTTGGTCTATCGATCAATAGCCTGTTGGGTTTTTCCTAAATGATCAGTGCCGCCAGCTATAGCCAGCAACACTGATCATTGTGTTCTGGGAGCTTTCCCCACAGACAGAACACAACAGTGTTGTGGGAAGGATTTCCCCATCAGCACTGAGTGTGTTGATGTGGGAACATTTTTGTTCATGCAACACACTGGTACAGTATCTCACAAAAGTGAGTACACCCCTCACATTTTTGTAAATATTTTATTATATCTTTTCATGTGACAACACTGAAGAAATTATACTTTGCTACAATGAAAAGTAGTGAGTGTACAGCTTGTATAACAGTGTAAATTTGCTGTACCCTCAAAATAACTCACACACAGCCATTAATGTCTAAACCACTGACAACAAAAGTGAGTACACCCCTAAGTGAAAATGTCCAAATGGACCCAAAGTGTCAATATTTTGTGTGACCGCCATTATTTTCCAGCACTGCCTTAACTCCCTTGGGCATGGAGTTCACCAGAGCTTCACAGGTTGCCACTGGAGTCCTCTTTTACTCCTCTATGACAACATCAAGGATATGGTGGATGTTAGAGACCTTGTGCTCCTCCACCTTCCATTTGAGGATGCCCCACAGATGCTCAATAGGGTTTAGGTCTGGAGACATGCTTGGCCAGTTCATCACCTTTACCCTCAGTTTCTTTAGCAAGGCAGTGGTCGTCTTGGAGGTGTGTTTGGGGTCGTTATGTTTGAATACTGCCCTGCGGCCCAGTCTCCGAAGGGAGAGGATCGTGCTCTGCTTCAGTATGTCACAGTACATGTTGGCATTCATGGTTCCCTCAATGAACTAAAGCTCCCTAGTGCTGGCAGCACTAATGCAGCCCCAGACCATGACACTCCCATCACCATGCTTGATTGTAGGCAAGACACACTTGTCTTTGTACTCCTCACCTGGTGGCCGCCACACATGCTTGACAACATCTGAACCGAATAAGTTTATCTTGGTCAACAGGACATGGTTCCAGTAATCCATGTCCTTAGTCTGCTTGTCTTCTGCAAACTGTTTGTTGTGTTGAGTTATTTTGAGGGGACAGCAAATTTATACAAGCTGCACACTCACTACTTTACATTGTAGCAAAGTGTCATTTCTTCAGTGTTGCCACATGAAAAGATATAATAAAATATTTACAAAAATGTGAGGGGTGTACTCACTTTTGTGAGATACTGTATGTATGGCTGCCTTAAGCCTAGTACACTCTATTAGTTTCTTTTTGTTCAACCCAGCGAGCTGAACAAAAACACCTGAAGAGCTCGGGAGGAGATCCTGTACTAACAATCTGATGTTAGTACAGCGGTTTCCCAGCTGAGCTATAGTGCTCTGATGGAACACCCCTGAGGGAGCTGATCAGATGCCGATCAGCAGACTTTTTCTGGTCATACCCCTCTGACAGAGGCCAGACATTCTGAAGGCTTCTGTCGGAACGTCTGTCGTACACATGTCAAACGATTTCTATTGAACCGCCCGATATTCGGCCCGTGTGTACGGGGCTTTAGTCTATGAAATGGAAGTATTGGTACAAAGTCTATCTTACAATGCATTTTGACCTGCAACTTCAGGGCATTAATACTCAACTGTTGCACATACACTATATTACCAAAAGTATTGGGCCACCTGCCCTTACACGCACATGAACTTTAATGGCATTGCAGTCTTAGTCTGTAGGGTTCAATATTGAGTTGGCCCACCCTTTGCAGCTATAACAACTTCAACTCTTCTGGGAAGGCTATCCACAAGGTTTAGGAGTGTGTCTATGGGAATGTTTGACCATTCTTCCAGAAGTGAGGTCAGGCACTGATGTTGGACAAGAAGGCCTGGCTCACAGTCTCCGCTCTAATTCATTCCAAAGGTGTTCTATCGAGTTGAGGTCAGGACTTTGTGCTGGCCAGTCAAGTTCCTCCACCCCAAACTCACTCATCCATGTCTTTATGGACCTTGCCTTGCCCCAAATCAGTGTGTCGGTGAATGACTTTCATACTGCCCAGGTTGAGGAGATCTACTTCAAGTCTGCGTACTGTGTCCTTCTTCAGTCTCACAGCTGAAAAGGTTTCACAATAAACCTTACTAACACATGGTAGCTCTGGCACTTTTGTATATTGTAAAAGCAATATGGAACAAACACAAAATCCTATTAAAAGTGAAAAAAAGAAAAAATGCTGCAAAGTAAAACATTTTAATGGAAGAGCAGAAGAGACCCTATTAGTCTCTTCTGTCACAACCAGTTCTCCCTGCCTGTCAACACTGATAATATATAATGAGCCACACATGTGTACATTTACGCCACTGCTCTGTGTTGTGATGATGTGACTCAGTGAACATGGGCGGGTGTGACGTCATCGTGGCCTAGCCAATCAAGTGGCCGACCAGTCTGAACCTGGAAGGAAGACTGGGAGAAGAGGAAAGCACCCATGATCATTGGAGATGCTGACTGCGAAGTGCTGGAGGGAATTGCTCTACAGGTAAGTCTGCAATTTTGTGCTAATATGCTGTGCATACTAGCATATTATGGCAAACAACTCCTGGGAGCCCATTAAAAAAAAAATTGCAGAGTTCAATTCCGTCTTAAAGTGAAACCATAGCTGATTTTGTATGAGATCACATTTTGAGCTGACATAATGAAGTATGTCTGAAAGTCATGATGCGATTATTGCAGTGTCACTTCTTATTTCTCCATATTTGCATTACGGGGGTTTATATTTAGATTTGCAGAATTTCCTTTTAGAGGGTACATATGTGTCACACAGTGTAATCAGCATCCTAGATAAGTGGTCTCCAAACTGCGGCCCGGGGCCAGATGCAGCGCTTTGCTTGCTTTTTTGCGGCCCTTGGGACCAGTGGCAGCTGGTGCTCAATATTTTGAGGGGGATAGCAAACAAAACTGTCCATCTCACTCGCACTAAAGACACCCCCCCACCCCCCCTCCGCAGGATACGGATGGCGCTGATCAGTGGCCTAACCTTAGGAGGCCGATGCTGCTCCTCGCTCTAGCTTGCAGAGGGAAGGCCATTGCTTCTCCTCCTGGCCAAACAAGAAGTGGGTCCTGAGACCCGATTGCCCAGGAGTCCCAAGACTCCCTGGCTAATTGGGTCTCATGACCCACTTCCTGATTGGCCAGGAGGAGAAGCAGGAAGACATTAGTGAATATTAATTTGCTAATGCCACGCGACTGGGTGGGCTCAAGGCCAATTAGAGCCTCAGGCTCTAATCATGTGCTTCCAAAAAAACAAAAAAGCCCATTGAAATCGATGCCTCCAGCACCCTGCATGTAGATTAGGGGCCAGGCACATGGATTAGGGTGCCCCTAATGGAGCGGCTACCACTGCTTGGGGCACTATTTCATCTACTGATTCCAACAATGACACCAATGAAGAGGGCACAATTCCTCCCAATGACACCAATAATGGGACACAATTCCTCCCAGTGACAATGGGGCAAAATGCATCCCAATAACACCACCAATGGGGCCCAATGACCTCAATGATGGGGCATGATGTCACTCAATGACACCAACAATGGGGCCCACTTACACCAATAATGGGGCACAATTACTCTCACTAAAACAAACAATAGGGCACTATCGTTTTCCCACTGACGTCGGGACCTTTTCTACTCCTACTGGTCACAGTCCGGCCCTCCTAAAGTTTGAAGGACAGTAAACTGGCCCTTTGTTTAGAAAGTTTGGATACCCTTGTCCTAGATGAATAAATGAAGAGGTAATACTAATGACAGTATAAACCAATTGAAAGGCTTCCCCTGCCAAGACTAAAGCCTCATACACACGGGTGCAACGGTTGTACGACGTGCACTAAGCGATCGTACAACCAAGCCTAACGTAGTGATGTGTTACGAACGTATAACAAGGAAGTTCAGGCGAAAGTGATTTGTGAATTAGGAATGTAGATTTCCCGGAACAGACACTCCTGGGCGTTCCTGACTTCTGAGAATGCCTGTTTTGCACGTACAACTTTGTTGGACCAACTTCCCTGTACACACGATACAACAGTCATACTACCACTTGTTGTACAACCAAAGTTTTCTAGTCTGCTCATCCAACTTCAGTTGTACAACCGTTGTACGACGGCTCTTGTAATGGCGCGTACTAACGGTCGGATGATCGCACAACAAGCTGTTGTACGACCATTGTTGTGTAACCATTGTACAGCGTGTACAGGCCTTTAGGGCTCATGCACACAGCATGTTTTGCAGCTGCTTTTAGAGGCATCTGGTGTTTTTTTTTTTTATTGCCTCTGAACTCTCTTCCATGTTAGCCTATGTGTCCATGCACACATAAACTTTCAGGGAAGTTTGGAGGCATAAGCGCTTGCGGGCAGTAAAAACAAACGACGTGCATCCTGGAGCAGAGGCTGTTTGGCTGTAAAAATGCAAAATGGCAAAAAACGCAGCTAAACGATGTAACAAGCTTTTAGCCACGTTTGGCGTTTTTACATTTTGGGGAGTGTTTTTATTGTAAAAACGCTAATGCGGAAAAACGCTGATAAACCCTATTCAGAAAGCGACTAAAAGCACGGTTTTAACTCTGCTTTTTCCCAAAAGCAGCACTGGTGTTTTTTAAACATCCTGTGTGTATGAGCGCTAAAGTGGCAGAGCACATCCACTGTGCAGCAGCTCTAAGCAAGGAGACAGAATGTGCACACTGAAGTCCAATCACGGAAAGATGAGTGTGGATTGGCTGCTATGGGCTACTGCACTTTGCTCTATATATTCAGCAGCAATCTTTGTCCATTTACAAGATGATCTATCCACCCGCACAGCAACAATATATAATAAATTTACTGCCTTCCTGAATTTTTAAGTACAGGTCATATTTCGAGAGTCTGCAGAAAGAAAAAACTTTAATTTTCTCTGTCTGCAGACATAAGAGATGGTGTACAATTTTCCAGAGTCTAACGTCTGTAGAAGTCACACATTTATATTGCCAATCTGACCTCCGGAATAGAGAGTGAGATATGATAACAGAGGTGAGGTGTTATATCTCTTCTTCATAGTAATCTCTCCCCCATCATACACTGTCTGTAATTCAGAGTATTTTTTTTTTCACAATGTAATCTTTGCTACAAGACACAATTTACAGCAGGCACTACCTATGTGGAATTATTTTTATCTGCAACAATACTTTATTTTCATGTCAGCTGAGTGTTTAGTACCTGTTGCCTTCACCTGGAGAGCTCTAATTAAAAGAAAAACGGGGCCAATATAAATGTGGACATTCTGAGAGTGGATCTTCTGTAGCAGTGTGAATGGCAACAATCAAAGAAGTCCCAGAAGCATCCTCTATGTTCATACAAATTGCAAGATAAACCAAAACCACGGCCTACTGTGCCTAAATTTTCCTTCTTTAGACCTTCAAAGTAAACCTTTCCTAAGAGAAATATGGGTCTATTATGTCAGACTTTTCCCTCTGGCTCCAGTATATGGATCACTGACCCAAAACATGCATATACACCGATCAGCCACAACTTTTTGACCACCCACAGAATATTGAGTAGGTCCCCCTTCTGCTGCCAAATAGCACTGACCCATCAAGGCATGGACCACTAGACCTCTGAAGGTATGCTGTGGTATCTGGCACCAAGACATCAGTAGCATATCTTTTAAGTCCTTTGGGTTATGTGGAGGGCCTCCGTGGATCACACTTACTTTTTCCAGCACATCCCACCGATGCTTCATTTGATTGAGATCTGAAAAATTTGGAGGCCAAGTTAACACTTTAACCACTTTAGCCCCGGAAGGATTTCACACTTTAGGACCAGAGCCCTTTTTGCGATTCGGCGCTGCGTCGCTTTAACTGACAATTGCGTGGTCGTGCGACGCTGTACCCAAACGAAATTTGCGTCCTTTTTTTCCCACAAATAGAGCTTTCTTTTGGTGGTATTTGATCACCTCTGCGTCATTTCTGATCACCGCTATAAACAAAAGAAGAGCGACAATTTTGCAAAAAAAACCCCAAATTTCTTACTTTTTGCTAAAATACAAATCCAAAAAAAAAATATAAAAAAACATTTTTTTTCATCCGTTTTGGCCGATTTATATTCTTCCTCATATTTGTGATTTAAAAAAATCGGCATTTATTGATTGGTTTGCGCAAAAGTGGCCACGTTTACGGACGATGAGAATTCATTTCTGGGGTTTTTATTTTTATTTTTTTTTTTTTACTAGTAATGGCGGCGATCTGCGATTTTTAGCGGTACTGCTATATTGCAGCAGACATGTCGGACCATTTTGACACTTTTTTGGGACCATTGGCATTTATACAGCGATCAGTGCTATAAAAATGCACTGATTACTGTGTAAATGCCATTGGCAGTGAAGGGGTTAACCTGCAGGGGGCACTCTAAGGGTTAACTGTGTTCCCTGGGCGTGTTCTAACTGTGTGTGGGCTGCCCTAGCAGGGGAAGGGGCGTGATCACAGCTTCCATATAGAGGAAGGCTGTGATCACAGCCCTTCCCCCTCTCACAGAACAGAGATCCGTGTTTACTTACACGGACCTCCGTTCTTTCACTGCGGGGGGGGGGGGGGCATCGCGGGTAGCCGGCGGAGATCGAGTCCGCCGCACCCGCTCCCTGGCCCCCCCTGAACACAGTGAGCGTGCGGGCGCGCCTCCGGCGGCGCGCTCACACTGCATGATATCGCAGCCACCATCGTATGACGGCGTTTTGCGATATCGAGCCATCTTGTCGCCGTTAACCTGCGGTTGGTGGTCGGCAAGTGGTTAATCTCATTGTTCTGTTCACCAAACCATTCTTGAACAACTTTTGCAGTGTGGCAAGGCACTCTATCCTGCTGAAAGTGGTCACTGAAATCAGAGAATCCTGTTTCCATAAAGGGGTGTACTTGGCCTCCAACATATTTAGGTAGGTGGTATCTCTCGAGTAACATCCACATGAATAGCAGGACCCAAGGTTTCCTAGCAGAACTTTGCCCAAAGCATCACAATGTCTCTGCTGGCTTGCCTTCTTCCCACACTGCATCCTGGTGCCATCTCATCCCTGGTAATTGACGCATACACCTGGCCATCCTTATGATGATGTAAAAGAAAGTGATTCATCAGACCAGGCTACCTTCTTCCATTGCTCCGTGGTCCAGTTCTGATGCTCACTTGCCCATTGTAGGCACTTTTGGCTGTGGACACGGGTCAGCATGGGCACTCTAACTGGTCTGCAGCTACGCAGCCCTATACGCAACAAATTGTGTTTTTTTCTTCTTTTAACACACCAACTTCAGGAACAACGTGTTTACTTGCCACTGACTTTCAAATGTCATTGTAATGAGATAATCAATGCTATTCACTTAACCCGTCAGTGGTCAAAAAGTTATGGCTGATCGGTGTAAGTAAACTTGAAGTTAGAAGTCCTCATTTACAGTACATACCTGTCTACCCTTGCAATAAAGTCCTTGTACTGCACTGTTAAATATTCAGTACATCTAGGGCCTATATTAAATGGCAGTATAACTTACACCAACCCCTGCTCTGGCACTGTCCTCTTTTTCATGAAGTTCTGGTCTGTGGGCGGTCCTTCTGCATCATCCTGTACAATGCAGGGCTATTAACCCCTCATTGTACATGGAGGAGGCAGGTGAGTGACTACAGCCAAGAGCACCTTAGAAAGCTTTGCGGGACTGGCCCTACAACTTGAGTATCAAGGCATAAGGTAAGTATTACACTTTATTCATGTAACCCTAGACTTAACGAGCGTCTAACCTTTGCATACCTTGCAATACAGTGGATACAAACCCGATTCATTAAATTTGAGCTGTGCACATAGATCTGCAGTGTGTTAACTCTCTTTAACCACTTCCACACTGCGCGCAGTATATTTACTGTGGCAGTGGGGACGTGTACCGCGAATCGGCGTAAATAAATGGCGATTTGTGGAGTGGCCGCTAAGGGGCGTGAGCGCGCCGGCGCGCGCTCGCCACACTCCGGAGGAGTGTGCTCGTGGCTCCGCACAAGAGCCGCGATGAGCAGCCAGAGCCAAAGAACGGGGAACCGCCGAAGTAAACACGGCGGTTCCCCATTCTGACAGTGGGGGCATAAGAGATCTACTGATCCCTGTCACTGGGATCAGTTAGATCTCTTATGCCCATAGCAGCCCAGCCCCCATACAGTTAGAACACACCTAGGGAACACAGTTAACCCCTAGATCTCCCCCTGCAGGTTAACCCCTTCACTGCCAATGACATTTACACAGTAATAAGTGCATTTTTATAGCACTGATTGCTGTATAGATGCCAATGGTCCCAAAAAAGTGTCAAAATAGTCCAACATGTCCACCGCAATATCGCAGTACCGCTAAAAATCACAGATTGCTGCCTTTACTAGTAAAAAATAAAAACAAAAAGTAAGAAATATATTTTTTTTTTTTTGCAAAATTGTCGTTCTTTTTTTGTTTATAGTGGTGATCAGAAATGACACAGAAGAGATCAAATACCACCAAAAGAAAGCTCTATTTGTGGGAAAAAAGGATGCAAATTTCGTTTGGGCACAACATTGCACGACCACGCAATTGTCAGTTAAAGCGACGCAGTGCCAAATCGCAAAAAATGCTCTGGTCCTAACGTGACAAATAAAGATATATGATCTGGCACTTCCACCAATGGCGAGCCTCCATCCCTAATTATGGTAAACATACAAAACATACTGGTCCTAACGTGGGAAATCCTTCCGGGGCTGAATTGCTTAAAGATCTAGGTCCCGAAGCTGTCTCTTGCTCCATAGCTCTGTTATCAGCCTGATAAGTTCTCACATGTTCTTTGAGAAGGGAGATAGCTGAGTGTGTTGGAGGAGGTTGCTATAAATAAATTAGCACACTGCTTGCTGTCTAAGAGCAAAGCTATGCACATTGCTTTCTTCCTTTGCCTTTGAGGAGAGGGGGTGTGTGCCTTTTCTCCAATCAGCTGTCTTGGCTGCATTCCAATGATCCACTCTCAGTGGTAACCAGGAAGAGAAAAATGTTAACACGATCTGTACTTTCTAAAGGATATATACAGATGAAGACAGCAGATAGACATGTAAAACGTATGTAGGGAGATTTGTTTCATCCCTGTGTGTCATCTGAGGCTGTTCACTTCCCTGGGTATATGGAGGGTTTACATCCACTTTAAGGTAAAATGTTTAGACATCAGTATCGACCCCCCCTTTTACTTACCAGAGCCCTCATTTGATCCAGCTCTGTGCCCATTTGCAGCTCTTCTCTCCCCTTACTTTCTGGTCTCAAAGGCTTTGCTGAGGCTATGGGAGCCATTGTCAATCAAAAGCTAGTAACAAGGGAGTGGGTGTGGGGCCAATTCTTGCTGCCTGTGTCTATAGACACAGACAGAGGGACTCAAGAGCGAGTCTGCACGAGTGCCCCCTTGGGAAGTGGCTCAAGGAGGTAGGGGAAGATAGTATCGCTAGCCGGGGCCCAGAGACGAGAAGGTACATGGCCTTTCTGTGCAATTCCAATGCACAGAGCAGGTAAATATAACTGTTTGTAAATGCATTTTTTTTAAAATAACAAATAAAATGGTGGCCAGTATATTTGTAGTTCAAAAGAGGAGAAATGGAGTCTGGCAAGGAGTCTCATCCTCAAAAACAAAGCTTTTTGAATAAATAAAAAAATATATCAACAGTGTGCAGCTCTTCTATGTACCCTAAGGAGCGCAGTAAGCAGCACAGTAGTGACATCACTAACTCTTCCCCCACATCCCAAAAAACTAGCAATCTGAGGTTGTAGCGCCTTAGATCTCACCAGCGGCGGCACTAGTGGTGCACGGGCGCTGCTCCCCCTATCCATGCGTCTGGCCCCATGATCTACATAGCCGGGCGCCGGACTATGGATTCCAATGGGGGGGGGGGGGAGTGGTTTTTTGAAGCACGTGATTACAGCCAGAGGCTCTAATACGCCCCCAGATCCCACCCAGTTGTGTGGTAATAGCAAATGAATATTCGCTATCGCCACACTGATCCTCCTCCTGGCCAATCAGGAAGCGGTCTGAGACCCGTCACCCGATTGGCTGAAAAGACAGACGATTCTATTGGACGCCTAGGAGAAGGAGGGAGGAGCTGCAGGCCACCGTGTTACATAGAAGACACAGGAGCCCGCCCGCCACTTGTAGAAGCCTGCTACCTGCCGGCTGACCGCTGGACCCCGCCAGCTGCCCTCAAGAACCTGGCCACCGCCTACCCACAACCAATGGGGTAAGTGCCGGGGTGGGGGGTTATGGGTGCGCAGACTGACCAACCAATGGGGGGGCATACTTGCCGCCACTGGATCTCACGCTGCAGATATATAGCTATGAGACTGTAGATACACAAGTTGTCTAGGCACACTCACATGTGAGAAAGTGCACTGCTATTTTTATTATTATAATACAGGATTTATTTAGCGCCCACAGCTTTACATATTTTACAGAGTGAATCCCAGACAAATATATTTCATTTTTCAGGGTACTGCTTAGGCACAAGATGTTCAGTAGATCATAGCAAATCTTATCTTTTTGAGTTTAGGTCTACTTTGAAGTCTATACAAAACTTTATTTTTTAACATTTTTGAAGGGGTTAAAGACCCCTTTTAGGTTATTTTTGCTGACTTTGTCCCATTGGGGACATTAACCTTTACTTCCTGTTCCAGAGACAAACCAGGAAGTGAGAGGAATTCTCTCCTTAGACAGTTGTCACTGGAAAAAGTTTCCTCCACTGGAAGGTTTTCTGTCACCTCTTCAGGTTAAAGCCCTAAAATGTTGGATTTCCAGTCACCTTTTGATTCAGTGTCAAAGGCAAACAGAAGAAATAGTGAGGCTGAATCTCCCCAGGGACCTAGACTGCAATAAAAACTTTATAGAGATTGTAATTCTTCCCTAGTCTATTCAACATTAAGAAAAGCCAGGAAACTAGCATTTTTAGAACAATGTAACCAATGACAGCCCAGTTATTTTTCTAGGTATAGCTTTTCTTTCTGAAAGACCCCTTTGTGCTTTGTACACCATAAGAACCAGCCAGACACATCTGGGAAGATTCTTCACAATGCACAGCTGTCAACTGATCACCTAAATATCTAAAGGATCATTTCAGATGTTTCTGATCAGAGGCCCAGGTTGTTTTCCAGCTTTCATTTTGCATGCATAAGAAAGGTTAGAGCGCCATCTATTTCATATAGTTACCATTTTCATCGTGACCACTGGCCTCCGGCGTGCCTTGCCTCTGGTCATCCTCAGGAGCTTCTGGGTAGATGACGGCTGTGTCACTCTGCTGAAGGAACTCTTCCACATTTGGATCATGGTTTTGCTCATTTTCAACATCTGAATCACATTCTTCATCATGAACTTCAAAAACAATGCAAATGAATTAGGATTATTGGCCCTTTGTTATGAGAATTTTCAGATGCATTGAGGAAAAAGAATAGCCATATAATTGGATGTACAAATATAAAATATTTAAGTTTATTACTGTATAAGTTGGTAATAATATCTCCTATGCAACATTAAACTGCGAGGCTACATTTTTGAGATATTATGGGGGAGATTTATTAAAACTTGTGCGCACAGAATCTGGTGCAGCTCTGCATAGTAACCAATGAGCTTTCAGGTTTTATTGTCGAAAGTGTTATCAAACCCATGACCCTGCATTCACTATATTTGATCTCCCACAGTACACAGACCATGAAAATGCAATTATATTAGTAAATATAAACTGCTGAATGTCTATTCTCATCAGCAGTATATAGCAGTCGTGTGACTTCTATCAGTGTCTGGTTAAAGCTTGTAGGAGGAGTTTTCATTCTCTTCTGATTGTCCTATGAGGCAGCAGGACCCCTGAACCTCTGTCTGAACAGTGTTGATTGGCCCTGTGCTGATCACATGCACCCCATCACATCACCAAAAGAAAAAAAAACTCTCTAGCAATAGACCCCAAACTAAGCATTTGCAGCTTGCTCCCAAGGCTATGTTCTATCAGGAGAGGGATTAGGGACTGTGGTAGAAGGGGAGGATCAGAGAAGAGAGGATTAATCAGCCTTTTTGCATAATGCAAAGGATTAACCCCTTAGGTTCCACAGTCATTATAACAAGCATGCTTTTATTGCATATACAGACTGATTTTAATGTTGTGGATTTAGTAACACTTTAATTGAACAAGCTGAAGTTAGAAGCTGATTGGCTACCATGTCCCTTTCCTCCAATCAGCTCTCACACAGTGCAAATACAGTCTCTCCACCCTTCCCTATATACTGCTGAATAATCAAGAGAGATTTTTAACACAATCTGCACTTTTTAATGGGTGTAGAATGAGAAAGACAGCAGATATACATGTAAAACGTATGTAGGGAGATTTGTTTCATCTCTGCGTATCATCTGAGGCTGTTCACTTCACTGGGTATATGTGAGGGTTTACATCCACTTTAATTACACTTTAAATTAACCCTGTCTTAAAAAATATAACTGGAAGTTTCCTGCAATAGATAGGCTCTTATGAACACCTTTCTTCCCGTGACTCCCACCTTCCCTCCATTAAAGTGCTGCAGTCTTTGTCAGAATCCTCATAATTCAAAATTAACAGGAGTGTCAGATACCTGTGTCCCCCACCACATACTGTGATTCTTTCTTCAACTCTTATATCACTACAGGACTCAACATTGACATAGATGGATGACAAATGGAACCACAGCATGCAAAGGGACATAGGCATTCAATGCTCCCAGAAGTGTTGAATGCTAGATATTCTGATGCAGGCTTCTGCAAATTGTAATGAAGTGAAGGTAGTAGACACAAGCTGCAGCAGAGGTAAGTTTGCAAGAGTTGTTCTATTGCAGGGACCTGCAAGTTGATATTTTTAGACAACTGAAAGGTGAAGTTCACACTGGCATTAAAAGCAGGCGTTTGAGAGGCATTAAAAACACTGCTCAAATGTCTATGCAAATGATACAATGGACAGCACACAGTGCTGTTCACACTATCAAAACATGAAGCGTTAGCGTTGCTTAAAAATTGAAGCCTCACGTTGAGTCAAGAGGCCTTTGAAGCCTTTCAACGCCTCCCATCCAAGTCTATGGTAACACTTTGCAAACGCTCTGGAAGGTAGTTGCGGGGTGTTAAGATTTGTTTATTTCCTATAATGGAATAGGTGTTTGTGGAGCCGTTTTAACGTGCCTTAACACTCATCAAATGCTTCAAAATTGCCCATAGGGCAAGTGGGGGGCATTTTTAACTCTTCATTAAAGCAAGTCTAACGTCCATACTAATGCTATAGGAGCATTTGTTGAGCGTTTGAAATTTAGTCAAGTGTGAACAAGCCCAAAGACTTGCTTTAAGAAGCCAAGGATTGCTGAAATTGAAACTAAAAATAAAATTCTATGGAAAATGGTTGCATGCTGGAACTGTTTAGACGCCATGCTTCCTTGGTTCTCGCTAGCCCAGGTTAAAACTTGTATACAAAATATACATATAAATATTTAGCTTTTACTAAAACAAAGAATTCTACTTGTACATGCAACTACATTGCAAGATTTTATTCTCCGTTATCCAGAAATACCAGCCAATAAATCACAGATGGCAGCTAGAAAATTGCTGTTACATACAAGAATCCTGACTAATTGAAAACACTCCAGCCAGAGGTTACTGTAATATTTTAAATGATGATGTCATTTGAGTCACACTCTTTTCTCATTTACTTGTCATAAAGATGAAAATGCCAGGAATCAAGTGATCATTATCAAAATTTAGCAGAAAGAGACCAATGCCTTCTCAGAAGACATGCTTCTTACTTACAAAAAGGTGCAGTGCACCCAAAATTATGGATATAGTTAAAGGTGGAGCAGACCACCTCTGTTCCCATCCTCCACTTGCAAGGCCCTTAAATGCCATCTCCCTGGTCTAAAGGATCAGAAGGTAGTGAGATAAATTCTTCAGTAAAGTCAAAATGACGTTCATTTGACCTCTTTGTCTCAGTCTAGACTTTATCTTATGGATTGAAAGAACTTGCCTATAAAAATAAGCTTTATTTTCACAGCTTAGTCAAGCTTTCTTAAGCCTCGTACACAAGGTTCGACGGTTGTATACAACAGGTCGTACTAACGACCGTTGTATATGTAATCGATCGTTCGTATGCGCAATTTGAACAGCTGAACATACGACGGTCGTACAAGGGGAGTTGTATGAGCAGACTAGAAAACTTGGTCGTACCAACAAGCTCTCATACGACCATTGTATCTTGTGTACAGAGAAGTTGGTACAACAAGTTGTATTGTGCAAAATGGATGCTAATTACATGCACCTGAACGTACTTTCTTTGGTCGTACGATCGTGTAGTGCAGTCAGTATGCTAGATACAACAGCCAACATACGATTTGCGACGATCGTACGTACGATTGTCGTCCCGTGTGTACGAGGCTTTACTGCAGTATGCCTCTAGATAAAGTCATACAAGTCTGAGAACACTTAGGGGATAAGTTACTCCAAACTCCGTGCCTGGAGGAGATGCCAGTCACATGACTTTATCATGTCAAATGAACGGGTTCTCCTAACAGCTTTCTCTTTTTTAAACTCCATTCATTTGTAGAGCGCGCCGCTTGCTTCATAGTCCTAAACAAGTGGAACACCAAACACAAAAGGCTTACTGCTGTGCTTTTCAAATGTATGCGTTTTCTCAGAGCTAGGGCTTCAGCAAGACCATGCCACCACATTATAAATGTTTTTTTTTTATTTGAGAAGAAGAAGTAAAGGCAGATGCTGCCTCTGAACCTACAGTCAGCGTTTGGACATCTATGGGTCTGCCCTCATGAAGGGGGAGTCCATGGTCCCCCGAAATGCTCTGGCCTCATTTTATTGCTGTGACTTGAAATAAAACATCTTTAAAACGTACATCTACTTTTACTTCTCAAGCATACACGGAGTCGATCACAAGGCCGTACCACAAGGTAGTAGCCCAGTCCCTAACAGGGCCCTCCACCACCTTTTCCTCCAAACCGGGCATGAACCTCTGGGAACAAACCCTTCCTATCTGCCCACACCTTTGCATATCCTACAGCAGTGACTGATCGAGTCAGTCCAGCGCAATCTACAACCATCATAAGCAACTTTTATTTTAGGGCATCTAACAATTTATAATTTCACAATAAAGCCTAATGCCTCGTACACACGGGACAGCAATTGTATACAACAGGTCGTACTAACGACCGTTGTATGCGATATCGATCGTTCGTATGCAGGATTAGAACAGCCGGACATACGACGGTCATACAAGGGAGTTGTATGAGCAGACTAGAAAACTTGGTCGTACCAACAAGCTCTCATACGACCATTGTATCGTGTGTACAGAGCAGTTGGTACAACAAGTTGTATTGTGCAGAACACGCATGCTCCGAAGTCAGGAACAGCCGGGTGCTAATTACATGCACCTGAACGGTCTTTCTGTGCTCGTACGATCGTGTAGTGCAGTCAGTATGCAAGTTACATTATGCAACATACGATTTGCGACGATCGTACATACGTCCCGTGTGTACGAGGCTTAAGAATGCAAGTCCCTCCAGTATACTACCAGATGACCTAATCACCTTTTATAGGCCTTATCACCTTATATGAGGCAGGTCCAGACAAAGCTCAGTTCTGAGTAGGCACTAGGGGGTCTGAACCAGCTACTGGCATCTAATAAGTCTTGGGGCTTCCCAATGGCGTTCCCCAACCACT
The DNA here is from genome assembly GCA_018402905.1 of Glandirana rugosa. Taxonomy (NCBI): domain Eukaryota; kingdom Metazoa; phylum Chordata; class Amphibia; order Anura; family Ranidae; genus Glandirana; species Glandirana rugosa. The sequence goes on along the minus strand of BLSH010016834.1, from coordinate 947,889 downwards.
CCCATGGAGTCAGGTTTTGCTTGCTGTAGGCTGGACAATCTAACTTCTCTGGCTTATGTTCTTTAAAGTGTATCTAAAGTCAAAACTTTTTCTTTTGGATAGAGAGGAAAGGGTGTACCCTGTTAGTTTTTTATTACTGCCTGTGTCTCCGCTGGGTAGATTTGTCTTCACTATTTGTCCCGGTGACCATGGTCACTGGGACAGAAAGTAAGGGATAATTAAAAAATGTTGAGCTGTTTACCTGTACAAGAATAGAGGACAACATATTCAATGGAGAAATGGAGACATTTGTTTCCAACACAACTATCTAAGAGATTTTAGAGATGCATGGAGATTTCGGCAGCCGAAAATGGCGTTTTCTGCATTTTAATGATAAAGAAAAAGGTGCCGATAATGGCACCGAAAACACACGATTTTTCCGGAATTTTAACGTGCTTATGGCGTGTTTTTCATAGGTCATGTGACTGCATTAAAAACATAACACAGTTTGATGCGTTCTTGCTGCGTTTGCAATGCATTTCAACGGGGAGGTGCATTTTTTTTAACTGACCAAAATGCAGCAAGTAAGATTTTTAACGCCACAACAAAAGCGCAATGGACCAGTGTGAAGACATACATAAAATTTAAAGGGATGCATTTTTCTTGAGCGTGTCTTGCGCTAAAGGTGTCGATAATGGCTGACAATAGATTCATATTCATTTAAATTCTTGATATTAATTAAAAAGTCAAATATAATACAAATATATATATATATATATATATATATTTTTTTAGAAAAATTTAATTTTCGGTTTCGGTGTTCGGCAAAGTGCATCCTGCATTTTCGTTTTCGGCAACAAAATTTCAATCCCGTGCACCTCTAAGAAACTCTTACTTCCTCTTGAGCCTAAAATACAGAAGTGAAGAGAGATCCCCTGAATGGGACAAAGATGGCAGAAAAACCCTGATCGGAATTTTAGCCTTTCTCACAATTAAGTCTCTGAAGTCTCACAATTAAGAAGGGCTGAGTTGGGATCTGAGGTATAGACATCTTGTGGCCAGGGACTTAGACCCCTTTCACACTGGGGCGCTTTACAGGCGCTATTGCGCTAAAAATAGCGCCTGTAAACGCGTCTCCCCATTCAACCCAGTGTGTCCTTTCACACTTGGGCGGCTCAGGGCGCTGCGCTTGCGGGAGTAAAATTAAAATCCTGCAAGCATGATTTTGCAGGAATGTGGGGAGCGGCGGTTTACCGTTGACGATTGGGCGGTCCCAGTGTGAAAGGGGCCTTACAAATATCAGAAACAATCCACTATCATACACCCAGAAAAGAAACCCCAAATGTGGACAAACATTCTAAGGGGCTGTGCACTAAAAACAGCAACATTAAAAGTAGTACCTGTACATCCAATGTCATCAGCATCAGGCCCCAGGATTTCATTTGCGTCTGTTCCATCTGCAAAACACGCACAAAAATCTTAGTCATTTGTGTCACTTGTTTCCTTATGTTAGGCAGCTTGGGTACGGGTTTTTTTTTTTTTTTTTAATTTCATGGCAACAAGAGTTCTTTTTTCATTCTAACATAATGCAATTAAAATGTGATTTGGTAATGATGATGAGCCATGTTGATTCATGTAAATGGTCAGTTTTAAGCTCCGTTCATATCTAGGCTTTTTTGGGGGGTTTTCTGCTATAAGTCTCAGCTCTAAAAACGCCCAGCAAGACAAATCACATTCATTTCAATGCCCCCTGTTCACATCTGAGCATTCTGTCACCTAAAGCAAAATGCCTGTCGCTCAGAAATGTACATGAGCTTTTTTTTTGGCAGATTACAGGCGTTTTACTTCTTTTACATTGGTGACTTGATCACCCTCAAAACGCCTGTACAAAAACGCTGCAAAAACTCTACAAATACTCTGCAAAACCACCCGAAAAATGCCTGTAAAATAGCAATGCCTAGATGTGAATGGAGCCTAAATGATAGGTCCCATAATTTGTGCGGCATTTATTGAAGCAACACTAGAGAATGACCACAGTTCATGAAACAATGGGGTTTATTTACTAAAGTTGGAGAGCGCAAAATCAGGCTCACTTCTGCATAGAAACCAATCAGCTTCTAACCTCAGCTTGCTCAATTGTGCTTTGGCAATAAAACCTGGAAGCTGATTGGTTTCTCTGCAGAAGTGAGCTTGATTTTGCGCTCTCCAGCTTTAGTAAATAAACCCTAATAGTTACAATGTTACTAAAGCTGGAGAGTCGATAGAGTACCTCTAAGGACCACCTAAGCATTAAAAGGAGTTAAGGGTGTCTCATCCATAATACGTCATGAAGATAGAAGTCAGGGTAGATATCCCAATCAATACCCATTACTAAGAAAAGTTGTTTGGACTGTCACAACACCAAATATATATACAAGGTAACAGTAGTGAGTAAAAAATATATAGAAATTTTATTCTGAATACATTATAAAAAAAAAATCAAGTAGTAGTGGTTACACACAAATCATACAGCATTAAATGGCACCATTGCGCATCATACCCCTACAAAACAAGCAAGGGAGAGAAGGAGCACTCAATTGGTGTCAAGGTATAGATATCATAATTCCTCTACATGTTTCGCGACAAGGAGCTTCTTCAGGAGGGATATCTATAAAGATTGATGGTATAAGATTATACAGTTTAACAATATGACAATATTCATAATAGCTATTCATATGAACAGACCATGATATTTCAAGACATTATTCAACAGATTCAAGGGGAATTTTTAAAAAAAACAAATAAGGCTGAACTTACCCAGATGCCCGGTTGGGTAATATTATAGAAATCCCTCCTGAAGAAGCTATATGATTTATGTGTAACCACTACTAGTTGATTGTTTTTATAATGTATTCAGAATAAAATTTCTATATATTTTTTACGCACTACTGTTACCTTGTATATATATTTGGTGTTGTGACAGTCCAAACAACTTTTCTTAGTAATGGGTATATATTGGGGATATCTACCCTGACTTCTATCCTCATAAAGCTGGAGAATGCAACATTGGGCTCTCTTTTTGCATAGAAACCAATCAGCTTCCAGGTTTTATTGCCGAAGCTTAATTAAACAGGTTGAGGTTAGAAGCTGATTGGTTTCTATGCAGAAGTGAGCCTGATTTTGCGCTCTCCAACCTTAGTAAATAAACCCCAACGGATCTACAGATTGAGTACTATGAGTCCACAAACCTAGGCCCTCTAAACATATTTAGCAGCAGCTAAATATATAACACTTTTAAAATTAGTTTAAGTACAATGACATTTTCCATGTGATATTTGAATTACAAATGTGGTATCAAGCCACCACCATGGGAAAATGCCTTTGCTGGCATTGCTAAGCAAATAGGTTATCTAAAAAGAGAACGCTCGTGCCTGAGCTGAGAATAGTCTATTGGTTGGCTTTGGCTATTCCAGCTGGCTAGAACAGTAATTACACAGGATAGATAGGGAAGCTTTTACAGACTTAAAGGTACACTCTGTCAAATATAAAAAAGGTTACCCTTAGCCCAGGTTCACACTGACAGAGGGAATGAAATAGCGCGAGTTCAGCTGAATACGCACAATTTCATTCCTGCATGTCAGTCCCGACTTTGGGGGAGATTTCAGAGACATCTGTGCGGGTTGCTGCACGGGTGTCTATGGAAATCGCACCCGAAGTCGCCAAAAGCAGTGCAGAAACTACTTTTGAGAATCGGTGTGGCGCCGCACTGATTTGGACGGTGCCATTGCCGGCAATTGCTGATGATTTGGCATGCGATTTGACATGTCAAATCGCATGCCAAATTGCTCCAATGTGAACCTAGGCTAAAAGTGGATGTAAAGCCGATTCATGAAATTTCAGCTGGGCACATCTATCTGCAGTGTTTTCTTATCTCTCTTCAAAGCACTAAGTCACGTGGCTTTCTCCTGAGCTGTTCTTCTGTTATCAGCATGATAACTTCTGACAAGTTCTCCATCAACTGTGATAAAACCAGGCTAAAATTTGTGTTGGGGAGGTTGCTGTAAATAGGTTAGCAGAGAGCTAAACTATTCACAGAACAGCTCTGAGAGTCTCTACCTATGAAGAGAGGGGGTGTGTGCCTTTCCTCCAATCAGCTGTCTTCACTGTGTGCCCAGACTTCACACTCAGTGTGAACGGGAAAATAAATTCTATAACAGGATGTGAAGTTTCTAAAGAATATATAAAGCTGAAGACAGCAGATACTGTATACATGTAAAACATATATAGGGAGATTTGTTTCATCTCTGTGTATCATCTGAGGCTGTTCACTTCACTGGGCATACATCCACTTTAAAGCAAGCTTTGTGGGCTCTGGCTACTTTCTTAATGGCTTTAAGTTTCACCTTGACATTTATCTTGTACAACAGGCTGCCCTGTTCAGTAGACCTGGTTAAAGACACCAGTGGGATTGGATATCTGAGCAATGTCCTTCAGGCATAGAAATTAATCTTTGGTTTGCCAAAGTGCTCATATTTATGCTATGAAATGTGAAGAAGTGTTGCATACTGCACCTTAGTGCTAGCTAATTTTAGGGGAAACAACAGTAATCCAATACGATTTTTTAACTTTGCCAATTGTTGCTACAGCAGCAAAGGGGAAGGTCAATACGCTAGCTCATGGTTTCTCAACTAGGGTCCCTCCATAGCTTTCAAGGGGTTACTTGAGTAATTAACAATTACTGCCTCTCAGATAAGTTCCCACTGACACCAATGATATTTTTAGCTGTCTCTAAGACCCCTTTCTCGCCAAGGCGTTTTTCAGGCGCTTTTGTACTAAAAATAGCGTCTAAAAAGCGCCTGAAAAACTCCCCCCAATACACCCCAGTGTGAAAGCCCGAGGGCTTTCACACTGGGGTGGTGCGCTTGTGGGACGGTTAAAAAAAAGTCCTGCAAGCCGCATCTTTGCAGCGGTGTGGACGCGGTGTATTCACCGCTCCTATACCGCCCCTGCCCATTGAAAACAATGGGGCAGTGCTCCCGAATCGCTGAACACCGCTTTGGGAGCTCTGCCAACCTGCACTTTTAACCCCTGTTTAACCCCTTGTGGGGGGTAAAAAGCGCACCGCCACCGCCTGAATAGCGGCGCCGTATCATCGCTATAACAAGCAGTAAAGCACCGCAAATTAGCAGTGTTTTAAAGCTAACGCTTGGGTGGCAAAGTAAAATTTTGTACGGCGAACAAACTGACGATTTTCTGATTGTTAGTGCGGTGCTTTCGACAGCCGATTCCGAATTTTCGGACGACAAAAACTGAATGTGCAGGCTCTAAAATATTTTATCATATGTGAACACAACGTCCAATTTTTGTTTAATTAGTACAGTTTTCGTCTGAAAAAAATCGTAAGAGCAAGACTATGCATGCTCAGAAACGAAAGAATACATACAAAACACTTAAACACATGACATCGCTTCTCAAGTTGAATTCTGTCGTACGAGAATTTTCATATGTTGAGTAACCAGGGTGGTTCCAGTTCTACATATTAAGGCCTCATACACACGGGCGTTTTGTTATGCCACGTTTTTGGGCATTTTTTGCTGCTCTCCATGTTATTCAATGGCCCTCTAAAACGTTGATGTTTGTGGGCAGTAGAGGGCATCGGCGTTAGTGAGCTGTAGCTAGAACGCGGGACCAGTGCGTTCTGAAGCTGCAGCGTCATGGCGTTTTTGACGCCGAGCCGGCAAAACGCTCAATAACGTTGCTTAACGTTGTATACATAGCGTTAAGCCTCGTCAGGCGTTCTATTCATAATCAATGGTTCCCTATGGGAGCCCATTGATTTGAATAGAAGCTGCACCAGAAGTCGGATCACGGTGATCCGACTTGCGGCGCGACTTGTGTGCTAGGTGTCTTAAAGAGGAACCCCCGCAAAAAATTTGCATGGGGTTCCCCCCCCCCCCAAGAGCATACCAGGCTCTTTGATCTGGCATGGATTTTAAGAGGAGCCCCCACGCCGAAAAAAACGGCGTAGGGTCCCCCCAAAATCCATATCAGACCCTTATCCGAGCACGCAGCCTGGCAGGCCAGGAAAGGGGGTGGGGACGAGCAAGCGCCCCCCCCTCCTGAACCGTACCAGGCCGCATGCCCTCAACATGGACAGTATGGTGGGGACAAGAGCCTCTTCCCGACAACCCTGGCCGTTGGTTTCGGGGTCTGCGGGCGGGGGCTTATCGGAATCTGGAAGCCCCCTTTAACAAGGGGACCCCCAAATGCCGGGCCCCCCACCCTATGTAAATGAGTATGGGGTACATCGTACCCCTACCCATTTACCTGGGGGAAAAAAAGTGTACAAAAAAAAGTTTGCTTTGAATATCAAAAATTAATTGAATTATTTTTTAACTTTGTTGTGCTAAGTTTTGCTTTAAAAAGGTTTATTAGGTGAATCACATCAACCATCGGTATGGGATGAGCACTTTTGAGTGATAGGTTTACATTTATACCTAGACTTCAGCATAATTAAACACAACTGTATTTAATTGATGCTCCTGAGACAAGAGTTACTTTGTGGCTCCTAAATGGTTTTCCAGGAAAGAGTTAAAATCTTTCCACTAACAGATAAATACTTTCAGAATTTATGGTCCAATTACAAGCATGTAAAAAGTTTCCAAGAAAGGGTTTGATCCTCAGTGAAATCATTACTACCTGGAAAAGAATGAATGCTTGATAAAGGCCCTGCTTGGTCAAAGTCAGCATGGCTGATTCCCAGTAAGGGCTGAGACATCAAACCACTATCTCCATGGACAGGGTTGGCGTAGCTGGGAAGAGCAATATTCTTAAAAACAGAACACATTCATTAGTGGAAACTGATGTTATGTAAAGCATACTATCTTAAGTTTCTGGGTGCCATCCGTCTGAAAACTTCAGCACCACATCAATAAGAAAACATGTTAGACCACATGGGGTGCACCTGGAACAATTTACTCCTTGTGTCTGGGAACAGAGTTTCTCAAGAGTCTTTGAAAAAAGGAATTTCCCTTCTTTCTTGATAAAACGTGGAAATCCCCTTAAATGAAGGGAAAGGCACATACAAACTTTCCCAGGAGTTCTGAGCTAAATCTTGGTATTTTGTCTGCTATATTATTGCGACATCACCAAAGCATTAATGGTTTCCCAGCTACCCTTAAAGTGATATTAAACACATACTCTTTCATTATCATTATCCCTTCTCTTTCTGTATATGGATGATGGCACTGTAAAATCATTTTAATAAAGAAAACCATCTTCCATCTAAGTACCTTTTATCTTTAGTTGAATGCGGCACTCCAATTCTATAAGACTATATATCTAAAATCGGGGATGTCCTCGGAAATTTGAGAATGTATGGGATAGCTGGGTCTCGATGACTGACATGATTGGGTATTCCCATGATTTCCCCCTCATTGTGAGCTGAGGTTGCTTGGGACGACGAAGAGCTCATTCTGGTGGCCTTGTCCACTAGTCCACCACCTGGCTTAAGTTAGAGTACTGCCTAGCCCAGTAGGGGGGCAATGCACTGTTATATGTTCATAGTCTATTTCTACTCCCGTAATTTTTACTTTGTACGCACACAATTGCCCAGGTTATGACATGCTAAGGTGTGGTAGAAGAGGGTCCATTGATGTGCAGAGAAGTGGCGGTTGGGGTGGATGTTCATGGTGACAGGACAGTTCTGTGTAATGTCTCTCGCTACCTTTTAAGGGTTGTATTTCCTACTGTATATTTGTGCTTTTGTTTTTCTAAAACTCAATAAAACAGAATTACAAAAAAAAAGGATTCTTTTTTCCTAATCAATCTACAGCTGTCACATGACCCAGATCTTTCCCAGCCTGTCTGCAGGGAAACATAAGCAGGAGAAGCAGCGTCTAGTCCTCTGCTGCTGGTGACATGTTCAAAAAAATCAAAAAAATCTTTGAAATACAAATGAAAAATCCATACCCTATATACTCGTGTATAAGTCGACCCGTGTATAAGCCGACCCCTACTTTTGCCCCAAAAATATGGGAAAACTTATTGACCCGCGTATAAGCCTAGGGTGGGAAATGCAGCAGCCAGAACACAGGGACAGGGAGCCAGGACACAGGGATATTAGCCAGGACAGAGGGATATTAGCCAGGACACAGGGATTTTAGCCAGGACACAGGGATTTTAGCCAGGACACAGGGATTTTAGCCAGGACACAGGGATATTAGCCAGGACACAGAGACTGTAGCCAGAACACATAAGGGATGAGTAAGGTAGTTTCACATTAAACAGAGCTGTGCTGCTCCTAAGAGCCGTTCTATGCTTGTAACTGTGACTAATCACATTGGAATGTAGAGAATGCAGCTGCAGCTCTTCACTGAGATCAGGAGGTGGGTGGGACTGAACAGCTAACATCAGCTTGTCCTGCCCACCTGCCGACATCAAGCTGAAAATCTGACACCTCTCTCAGCATTCTCTACATTCCAATGTGATTAGTCACAGTTACAAGCACAGAACGGCTCTTAGAAGCAGCATGGCTCTGTATAATGTGAAACTACTGATCACCCACAGACACTGACTCGGGTATAAGCCGAGGGGGGTCTTTTTCAGCACAAAAAATGTGCTGAAAAACTCGGCTTATACCCGAGTATATACGGTAATTAATATCAATAAACTGTTTTAATTTGTCATACAAATATATATTTGAAATTAAATCTTTATTATTTTTTTGGCAATAATTTGGTGTGGGCAGATTTCTGCCAATCACAGGCTGTGCCATGCCCTTCCAGCCTGTGTCTTATTCCAGGTACACACAGGCTGAAAATCTGTCGACAATTGTCAGTTTGGTAGGAAGCCGACTTTTGGCCCATGTGTACCGCTCCCTGTCCGACAAAGCTAGTCTCACTACTGGCTTCTGTTGAACAGGCATGCTGGAAAACCAGCATCCGATCAATGCTGGCAGTGCTGACTGTTGTGTTCTGGTGGTGTGGGGCAGTCCTTTGGTGGGGGGGAGTGGACTGTCATTTACCAGAGTTTATACGCCCCCGTGTGTGACTCTATAGTGACATGGGCTGCTCAGATGTGATAGGAAGGAAAGGCTCTGAAGTAGAAAACACACTGAAAACTGAGCATGTGCAAAGCTGCCAACACTGCTCTGCAAAATCCCCAACTGCAGTGGGGACATGGGCAGGAGGAGGAGACAGAGAGAAGTGGGATCAACCAGGTTTTTTGCAGAATGCAGAAAATGAATCCCATAGTGACTGAGTAAGTATGAACAGCATGTAATACATCATTTATTGATAGTTTTTAATGTGGGTATAATGACACTTAAAATGCACTGTATGTGCACAGTTAGACAACAGACATATTTTTAAGTGAATGCCTGCAACTTGCCTCCACCCTTAACATTAAGCTTAACAAAGCTTGCCTCTACACAGCCTCTCTCCCTCTCGTACGGTCATCTCTGCATACACATCCAGTTTCAGTGGGTTAGCCCAGATCATATGCCAATCCTCACAGCAGGTAATGTCTGGACCCAGTTACCCACTATGGCCATTCTGGTCCAACCAAAAGGACCAAAAGGAAATTAGTGTATATGGAGAGAGGGCAGCACTAGAGAGAGAAGTTATGGTATAGCATCATCTAAGCAAGTGTGACTTAAGTGAGGACTATGAAGTGCGGTGCAATTTGTCAAGGTTAAAAATGGATGCCATTTTAAAAGTCATTATAATAGCAAAGATGGAGATTGTAGCCATGTATGTTTTCTGTCTGTTTCTCCTTTAAGCAAATAATGAAGGCAAGACATTGCCTCTCGATAGAATATTTTCATGAGAACTTTTTCCTATGAGAAATTCTTGTGGTCTTATCTGTGTAGGCGAGGAGGGCAAACAGACACCTTGCACACCTGCTTTGAGCAGAGGAAGAGACTATCTAATGGCTGATCACCGCAGTGTGGTTACTGATATATATTTATGAAGTGTGGTTTAATATCTACAGTATCTTTACAAATGAGCACATGATATTCTACCTGTACTAATCACACACTTGTTAATTCAAATCATCTTACTTAGCCACCATGTTAAATATTAGCGGGAGATATCAAATACTTGATTGTAAAATATTCTCTCCTTCAGTGTAGGTCACGTGACCAATCCTATAATTTCCCATGGGAGCTTGAAGGTGAAGACCATGTGGCACTAGTGCCACGGCACCAGTATTGTGACCCATAGCAGGGGAGAGGCACGTTTACCCAATTCAAATAAAAGGGTATGCTTCTGACATCCCCCGGTGATGATGCCTAAGGCCCCTTTCACACATGCGGACCGTTCATTTCATCAGTTCAGTCATGTTTTTTCTAAGAAAACATGGATGATAATCCATTTACATCCTTTTTCCATAGAGATGCATTGTTTTCTATTTTTCATCCGTCAATGGATGGATGAAAAAGGGACAAACGGGGCCTTACAGTGCTAACAGTGTGATTTTAATGACTTAAACTTGTGGGATATGAATGATTTAGGTACACTTCTAATTATATCAATTATACACTATATTGTCAAAAGTATTGTGACGTCTGCCTTTACACACACATGAACTTTAATGGCATCCCAGTCTTTGTTTGTAGGGTTCAATATTGAGTTGGCCCATCCTTTGCAGCTATAACAGCTTCACTTCTTCTGGGAAGGTGGTTCACAAGGTTTAGGAGTGTGTCAATGGGAATGTTTGACCATTCTTCCAGAAGCGCATTTGTGAGGTCAGGCACTGACAAGAAGGCCTGGCTCGCAGTCTCTGCTCTAATTCATCCCAAAGGTGTTCTATCAGGTTGAGGTCAGGACTCTGGTTAGGCCAGTCAAGTTCCTCCACAGCAAACTCGCTCACCAATTTTTTTATGGACCTTGCTTTGTGCACTGGTCAAAATCATTTGGTGGAGGGGGGACTATGGCGTGGGGTTGTTTTTCAAGGGTTGGGCTTGATCCATTAGTTCCACTGAAGGGAACTCTTAAGGTATCAGCATACCAAGACATTTTGGACAATTTCATGTTCCCATCTTTGTAGGAACAACTTGGGGATGGCCCCTTCCTGTTCCAACATGACTGCACACCAGTGCACAAGGCAAGGTCCATAAGGACATGGACGAGCGAGTTTGGGTGGAGGAACTTGATTGGCCTGCACAGAGTCCTAACCTCAACCCAATAGAACACCTTTGGGGTGAATTAGAGCAGAGCCTGCGAGCCAGGCCTTTTTGTTCAACAGCAGTGCCCGACCTCACAAATGTGCTTCTGGAAGAATGGTCAAGAATTCCCATAGACACTCCTAAACCTTGTGGACAGCATTACCAGAAGAGTTGAAGCTGTTATAGCTGCAAAAGGTGGGAAAAGTCAATATTAAACCCTACGGACTAAGACTGGGATGCCATTAAAGTTCATGCAAGTGTAAAGGTAGGCGTCCCAATACTTTTGACAATATAATGTATGTTTTTACACAGAAGATGTATTTTTATTTGTCATTTATTCTGCACTCATCTACAAAAATACTAACAATTTTGAGGAAGACCTGTTGCTTATGGACACCAATATTCAGGGGAGAGATTGATGGCTCTAATGCCAAACATTTATCAAATTAGAATCCTATTCAACAGTGAGTTAGCTTAGCTGACCAGTCCAATATAAGGGTTAGACCCTGCAAAAATAGAATTTCAGTTGGATGCAGATTCCTATGAGACTAGGTACTGTAGCTTTTTATATGGTGGTTGCCTGTTTTTTCCCAATTTCAAGGGGGATCTTACATTAAAATACTGTACTGCAACACTGTGCCAAGCATTTGGCACGTGGTTGGGATCCTTATTTGGAGTTGAAGTTTGAAGTTGAAGGAGTATTTGAAGTTATTTCTTCAATGGGGGGTTCAGCAAGATGCCCAAGTTAAAATTGCTCCACCGCAAAGCACTGTGGTTGTAGCAACATGAGTAGACCAGAGCAGCCAACATGTCACATTGTAGGTGGGCAGTCAGGAGTCTGTAAATGGATCAACTGCCTTTTTTTAGCATCACAACCCCAATTTCTCCCTGTGTGAACTTTGCGTTAGAATTTTGGGAATCCTAACCCACACTGGGTTATCCCAAATGCCTCCTGTAGCAGTCTTCCTAATATAAAATACATTTAAAGTATAAAAAAGTACTAAAAGCAGAACTTTTTTTAGTTTTGGATAGAGTGGAGGGGGATTAGAGCACCTGTCAGTTTTTATTGTTGTCTGTGCTCCCGTTAAGGAGATTCATCCTCTTTATTTGTCCTGTTTACCATTATCATTGAAAGTGAAAGTAAAGAAAATTCCACATTTTGGGTTGTCCCCAGAAAAGTGATAGAAGGGAAATCTTCCAATGGGCAGGCACATTAGTTCTGGTGACCTGGGGGTCCCCAAGGGATTCCTTTAATTTGCAGGGATTTCTTCTCACTTTCTGTTTGGCTATGGGACAGGAAGTAAAGAGAAATCTACAAAATGGGACACATGTCGAAAAAAAAATCTGACAGGGGTTATAACCCTCCCTTGCTCTATCCAAAAAAAAAAAGGTTTTGAGTATAGTTCTACTTTAACCACTTAAGGACCGTAAGGATTTCCAGCTTTAGGACCGGAGCCCTTTTTGCGATTCGGCGCTGCGTCGCTTTAACTGACAATTGCGCGGTCGTGCGACATTGTACCCAAACAAAATTTGCGTCCTTTTTTTCCCACAAACAGAGCTTTCTTTTGGTGGTATTTGATCCCCTCTGCGTCATTTCTGATCGCCGCTATAAACAAAAGAAGAGCGACAATTTTGCAAAAAAAAAAAATTTTTTTTCACCGTTTTTGGCCGATTTATATTCTTCATCATATTTGCGATAAAAAAAAATCGCAATCGGCGTTTATTGATTGGTTTGCGCAAAAGTGGTCGCGTTTACGGATGATGAGAATTCATTTTTGGGGTTTTTTTACTAATAATGGCGGCGATCTGCGATTTTTAGCGGTACTGCGATATTTCAGTGGACATGTCGGAACATTTTGACACTTTTTTGGGACCATTGGCATTTATACAGCGATCAGTGCTATAAACATGCACTGATTACTGTGTAAATGCCATTGGCAGTGAAGGGGTTAACCTGCAAGGGGCGCTCTAAGGGTTAACTATGTTCCCTGGGCGTGTTCTAACTGTATGGGGGCTTGCCTAGCTGGGGAAGGGAAGTGGTCACAGCCTCCACGTACAGGAAGGCTGTGATCACAGCCCTTCCCCCTCACACAGAGCGGAGGTCCGTGTTTACTTACACGGACCTCCGCTCCTTCACTCCGGGGGGGGGGGCATCTCGGGGGGCCGGCGGCAATCGAAGCCGCCGCACCCGCTCCCTGGCCCTCCCCGGACACAGTGAGCGCGCGGGTGTGCCTCCGGTGGCGCGCGCGCGCTCACTGTGCGCGATCTGGCGGCCGCCGTCGTATGACGGCGTTTTGCCTTACAGAGCCACTTTGCCGCCGTCAGATGCCGATCGGCGGTCGGCAAGTGGTTAAAGCGGAGCTCCACCCAAAAGGGGAAGCTCCACTTGTCTGCCTCCTCCCACCTCCGCTGCCACATTTGGCATCTTCTGGGGCTGAGCGGGCACCTGGTTTTGGCCGCAGCGAACTCAGCTGGAAGTTCGGCCCCCTCCTCCTTCGCCCGCAGCTGGCCCATTCAGAGAGTGCGGCGCCCTTTCTGAAAAGGTAAGTGTCCTAATATTATAAGTCAGCAGCTACAGTATTTGTGGAGCAGCCTGGAGACTGGAGCACCTCTTTAAATTCATACAGGGAGAGTTAAGCCTATTGCAGTAGAAAAGTTATGAGAGATGTAACTTTTTAGCATTGGATTGGTTAAAACTCCTCACAAGAGTTCTCTTTTTTACTCTTTATGACCATTAGGGATATTTACCTTCACTTTTTTTTATAACACAGCAGGAAATCAGTGGAAATCACTTCATAGAAAGGGAGATCCTCTTTTAGACCACTTGCACTGGAACGCTTGTCTCCATTGGAAGAGCCCCCCTCTATCCCTGTTCCAGTGACTCAGAATTTAAGATTTTCTCTAACTTTCAGTCCCAATGACAATGGTCAACAGGACAAACCGAGAGGGTGATGGGGACACAGACAGCAGTAATGACCGGACAGAGGTGCCAAGTCTTCCCTACCTAAAATGGCTTTAGAACTACATTTATTCTACATTATCTACCAATGTTAAAATCAACGAAACCTTCTAAATAGGAAAGTTTTACCAAGCATAACTAAAAACGTCTCAATAGGACACGTTCCTGTTCAGATGCTTTGCATTGTCCTGGGAAAAGCAATCTAGGACAGGTGTACACTTTGGTAGAGCTGCTAGCAAGGTTCCATTGTACCTACTATGGCTGGGCTTGGGCGTGTTTGCAACTCCTCATGCCCGAGCCCGCCAGGAAGTTCGCACTGCGCTAATCATCGCCAGTGAGACATTTCCCGACCTGTGCAGCCACCGATCGGGAAATATCTCACTGCCTGTGATTAGCGCAGTGCAGTGCGAACCTCCTGGTGGGCTCGGGCAAGAGGAGTTGAGAACACGCCCGAGCCCATCCTTAGTCCCTAGAAGCAGGGTAACTCCAGCTCCCTTTAGGAAGCTCATGGCTATGGCCAGATCTCAGAAGTCTTTGTACTTGTGAACTTGTATGCATTCTAGTTCCCTTTGCTGCCAATTCATTATATCATCCTGTGACAGCACAGCAGGAGAAGCAATACAAACCTTTGGACCTGTCTTACAGTTCCCCATATCTGTAAATGCATTTTTTTTCACATATTGAGTTGTAGCTTTCTTTAAGATTTGGCCAGGGTTACGTTAAGGGGCAAGTTTAAATATAACCACAGCACTACCTGCCTGGAGTTTGCATGTTCTCCCTGTGCCTGCGTGGGTTTCCTCCGGGTACTCCGGCTTCCTCCCACAATCCAAAGACATGCTGATAGGTTAATGGTCTTCTGTCTAAATTGGCCATAGTATATGTATGTATGAATGTGAGTTAGGGACCTTAGTTTATAAGCTCCTTGAGAGCAAGAACTAATGTGAATGTATAATATATAAATATATAAAGCGCTGCACAAATTGACAGTGCTATATAAGTACCTGTAATAAATGAATATATATATATATATATATATATATATATATATAGCTCATTCTTGAACACGATCAAACAGCTGCATGTGTCTGCAGCAGTGTGTGGGGAGTTCATATTCAAATCAGTTCTTTTCCATGTACAGTATGCGTAAAACCTAAAGTACTCTTACAAATAGCCAGACCTGCCTTTTTGCATGTATCCGATACACTCCCGCCTGATTAAAAAGTTTCATGATAACATTACTTGTGCATTAGATCATCACTCAATGAAAGCACAGAGAACCTATGTAAGAGATTTTTCTATTGTCATTTTAGGTTTGTTGGAGAATGTACAGGACCAGTTTCTCAAGGATACTATTTATTTATCATCTTTGGGCTTTGTATGCACCATCTTTTGCATTTTGATTACTATAGAAAATTTTCTCAAGTTCCTTTAAATTTTGTGTTGAGGATACTGGCCACGTGTCTTTTTTGACTATATCAATTAATTAAATTAAACTTTCTAAACAAAGGACCAGTTTACTGTCCTCCAGGCCGGACTGTGGTCAATGGGAGTAAAAAATATCCCAGCACCAGTAGGAGTAAACAATGCCCCATCATTGTTTGCGTCATTAAGTGGAATTGTGTCCCATCGTTGTTGTCCTTGGTAGGAACTGTGCTCCACCATTGGTGTCATTGGGCTGCATGGTTGGTGTCATTGGGAGGAACTGTGCCTCATTGTTAGTGTCATTAGTAAGAATTGTACCCTGTCGTTTGTGTCATTGGGAGGAATTGTGCTCCATTGTTGGTATCATTGGGAGGAATTGTGCCTCATCATTGGGAGGAATTGTGCTCCATTGTAGGTATCATTGCAACCCATTGTTGGTATCATTGGGAGGAACTGTGCCCCATCATTGATGTCACTGGGAGGAATTGTGTCCCTTCATTGGTGTCAGTGAAAAAAATAGTGCCCCAAGGGCCAGATAAAAGTGTGCAAAGGGTCACATCCAGCCCCCAGGCTGCAGTTTGGAGACCACTGGACCATATTTTTGGTCAATACATAGGATGTTTAAAACATTAGTTTTATTTAATTATATATTTATAAGCATATTCATCTTGCAAATAATGTTAAATGTGATGTTCAGCCAAGTAAAATACAAAATAAAAAACAAATGTAAAATAAAAACAAGTTTGAAAGTGCAAAAGATACAATTGGTAAGCCTACAAAATCAGGAGAAAAAATGAGCATCTGTACTGGCTATAGAAAACGAATTGAATTCAGACTATTCTTTTCCCAGCAGACATCACTGAATAAAATCAAGATTCTGGTTGGCTATTTTTGACTACGGCATCCCCTCTCCTTCATTGTTACAGAGTAGCAATATACCCTCAGAATTGTATTGTTTAAAGTTATTGGTCTTTACAGAGAAACTTACCCAGAAATGTTCTAAAGAGTAATTCCACCCGGTGTCAATTGCTGCCATTTCTGGGTGGAGTGTGACAAGGATCAATACTCTGCTGTTTTTCAGTCCTCAATGGTTAGATCCCATACACACTATTAGATTTTCTGCAGATTTTTGTCTTCAGATTTACCAAAACCGTGTAGTGCAAGGGCCTGCCTGATTGCATACAAATTGAAACTCTAAGGTTTGACCTCATATTATATGGTTTTGTTAAATCTGAAGACAAAAATCTGCAGGAAATCTATAAGTGTGTATGAGGTCTAAGCCCCATTCCTTGTCAGCTAGTCTTTTCAGCCAAACTAATCTTGTTATCAGAGAGTGGGTCCTCCACATATTCCTATGTAGAAAAAACTAGAGCAGTGGTGATCAACTCATGAGGTTTAGGGGGTCTCAACTGTGGTCCCTGACATCAGTAAGGGGCTGCACAAGTTATTCAGTATATGTAATGCTACACTGGACATCATTCAGGAGATGCTCAGAGACTGTGGATGTGTTAAAGCCAGCCAAAGATGGTTCGAATTGTGGCCAGTTCGTGACCGACCGTGATTTAAACCATCTATGGGCAGGCTGATTATACCTAAGTTGATCCCATCGATCGACTTGGGTACAACCAACATGTAGGATTTTTAGCATACGATTATTGCCTGTGGCTATAGCCGCCAGCAGTAACCACTGTGTTCTCCTGCCAGGGACGGCTTCCCATGCCCCAACGACTGCCTGCCGGGCAAACAGAATAGCTCAACGAGAGGGATTTCCCCATTAACACTGACTGTGTTGATAGGGCAATCATGCGATTTTCATTCCATCCCGTGGTTGCAGGAATGAAAATCGTATCATCTAGCGCCTGCCTTAGTCTTCTGGAGACTGGAGACATGCTGCAAGAAACTGCTAGAGATTTCTGCTAATACAGCCCCTTTACAAACCAGTGATCCCACTTCTATTGCTAACTGTTGAGGTCCAAAGAACACCCAACAAGTACCAAACAAATATATTCAACCTTTAGGCCCCTTTCACATGGGGCGGATCCGTTTTTACCAACTCCACTTGCTCAGTGGGGATCGCTCCGTTGATCCTCACTGAGCAGGCGGATGACAGGTTCATCTCTGCTCATTATACCTGTCAGAGCCCCACTCTCCTCTATGGGAAGATCGGATGAAAACGGACAGCCTGCCTGTTTTCATCCGATCCGACCTGCTTTATGGATGGCGAACGTATCCTCATACATCTGTTTTCAGTGGATCTTGTCGGATCGGATATCGGACGGGACACATATCTGCTGACATCCGCCTCCCCATAGAAGGTAGATGGGCGGCCTAATCGGATCCGCCTGAAAAACGGACAGGTGGAGCCCATTGGTCCGATCGTGTGAAAGCGGCCTTAGGGCTACAGGTTGGACATCAAGGTACTAAAGGGTGTAGGTCATGGTTCTCCCATATATGTGCACATCTCCTATAAAAATATCTACTTTGTAGGGCTACCATGGAAGTTCAAATATATGAAAAAGATAACTATTAAAATCAAAATTCCACCCAAAATCACCCTTTTAGTGAAAAAAATATATAATCGCATCCTAAAATATAGATGTATGTATAAACTCACTCATAACACAACATATTAAGTATAAACAGCAAGGATGTATTCCTACCGCCACTATTCCTACGTGATCATTACTTCCTTGCTGTTTATACATATATCTATATTTTATCTTTTTTCATATATTTAAACTTCCATGGTAGCCCTATAAAGTAGATCATTTTATAGGAATGGTTTCTTGGAGTAGTTGTCTGCTATGGGCTCCGGAAGTGTTATATAGTTCTTTATAATTTATCCCTTAAAGGGTGTGGGCTTTGTGGTCTGCCTACAATATTGGTTGTGATTCTCCAAATTCATTTATGAAGAACTTGCAGCGTGATGAAAAGGGAAGCTTGATTGAAGGTCTATACTCAGTGTGTCTCAGCCATGCTGGATGTCGAGAGGGGATTGTCCTTGCTAAGGTCCCTGACAGCAGTGAAGAGTTGGCAGGTGACCAAATGCAGCCCCAGGCCACCTAAAAACATGACTGCTTTAATGCCTGCATGACACTCTTTATCGATTAGATAGTCAGAATAAAGATGGATAAGGCCTTGGAGTCACAGGGACAAGCTGGACTGTAAAGACAGCCCTGTAGATTCTACAGCAAACAGTATAAACAGTACGCCGTACCTTCATCATCCCAGCAACTTTGTTTCACACTTTCGCTGCCTTCTGCTAATACTGTTTGGTCGGTTGGGTCCCGACAGAAATGTCAGGTCGAACAGGGACACTGAGGTTCCGGAATAGGTAGAAATAAGACTGATAGATTAGCTATTTCTCACAGTACGTCCGTAATTTCGTCAGTACAAAAATCCACCGGACCCCGACGTAAACCAGTGGACGGTTGAGAAGTGACGACAGTCCCTGGAATCGTTCCTGTTAGGGGAGAGCTGTAGGTCGTACCGACTCTGTGTGACTCATATCTGGAAGTTAGTTCGAAGGGAAAAGTAGTGCGACGTTCAAGAAGTATTTACTTAAACCTCTTAGTGTTGGTTATAACATCCGT